>VXBX01005001.1:524262-604221 GCA_013400415.1 Scytalopus superciliaris
TTCTTTTTTTTTTTTTTTTTATTAAATTATAGTTCTGATTTATAATCTGTTTGTGAATTAGATTCGTTTCTCCTGCCAGTTTATCTTTAAACCAGGACAGGCTCAAAGGCACTTTTCTTCAGCAGTGGTTTGTATTGAACTTACTAAAGTAAACAAACTTCCTAAGTAACCAAGGAAGATTATTTTACACAGCTTGTTCATGCACCTTTAAAATAATCTGTGTATCTTCTTTTGAAATGTTTTCACAATTGAGCTGGGGTACTGAAAAGTAACTTAAAATTACTTAGACTTGCTAGACAAAAAAAGAAAACTTGAAAAATATATATTTAATCTGTATTTTTTTTTTTTTTTTACCCCCCTCTTAGTTTCAATAGAGCTGAATTTTGAAGAAGCTGACATGGAGAAGGATTATAGCCATTCAGAAAGGTTGGCATCGTTACCTTCAACTTCAAAAGATCCCAAGTGTCCACAGTCCAATTCTGCACCAGCATATTCATATGGAAAGCAGCACCTTTCCCAGTGCTGCCATTATACCAACACACTCCTGCTCAGTCTCCTGGGCAAAGCTTTCAGCAACCCTTACGTGTCAGGGGGCTGTGTTAAGGAGGGGGACTGTTTTATCATTCACACCCTCAGAGCAAGTCCCTACATTTGAGGAGTCTCCGCAACAAAAAATTCAAGGTAATGAGTAAAACATCCCATTGCCCAGACTGAATTTCTGCTTCGTCCCTTCACATTTTCTTTCAAGTATAGGCATTTGGCCTTATGGTATAAGAATAAAATTTACTCAATGGGGGGGGGGTGAGGGGGGGGGGGTGGTGATGGTGTTAAAAGTATATTCATAATTATTTTATTACTTTAGAATCAAGTTTGTTTAATAGACAAGGCTCATACCATCCAGGCAGTGTTTCTCCAGCAAAAACTGATCAGAGCAATGACTTTAATTAAATTTCAAATTCATATAAATGCATTTTACATCTAACTGAACTACACCACTAGCAAACAGTTGTTTGCAAGTCACCAGAGTGTAAACAAATTCATCTGGTTTCACTGTCAACATTTCCCTCCTCTGTATCTTTCAGAAAAAACTGAAATAATAATATTTGCAATTTTACTTTGAGAAAATGGAGCTCTGTGAATCACTGCAATGCAACTCCACACCCTCCTTTTGCTCACAAGGAGAACATACTCAAGCAGGCAGGCATTGTGCTCACTCATTAACCCAGGAGCAAAGCTGAAATTCTCATGCTCTGTCATAAAGGCTCTATTAGCCTGGGCAACGGATATTTGCATTTTCCTTCCTTCACTTTATAGTGTGCAACATGTAAAAAAATTCCTTTTCATTTATGCAGTTTGATTCTAAGCCCACTGTTTTAGGCTAATTTGTCCAGGACCAAAGCCTTGTGAATTAAAAACTGGCAACTGCAGCTCACCAGTGCTAGAAAAAAAATGCTTCAGTTTGGGCACATGCTGAGCTAATTTCAAAAGCATTCCATAATTCAGGAACACCCAAACCTAGAATACCTTGGCACTAATCTAAGACTGAATTCCTAAAAAGAACAGCTGGAAACTGTACTACTCAACAACTTTATCATTTAGTTCTAGATACAGTTAAACTCCATTCAAGTAATGCATTGTAATTTCTGTTCATGAAGCAATATTTCAAATTGCATAATACCAGAGATCAAAGTATAAAAAGAAGTCCTTTCCTTTTGGAAAACTTTGCTGCTTATTTCATGCATGTCAAATGGCATTTTCCATAACTTCCAATTAACGAAAGATTAAAGGCATTGATTTGCCTTTTGATTAAAGACTAAGAGAGAACTTTGCTTAATATATGAGAAAAGGAAAATCGCCATCCTCAGAAACAAGACACATTCATTTGAAAGGATTAATGTTGACTTCTCATACAAAGTGCAGAATAAAGAGTTAAGGACACAAATGCCAAACGTACTGCAAGTTACAAATAAAAACCACAAGCAATAAAACCCCTTGAATTATGCTAAAGTAACAGCAGAAATTCAAGGAGATATTACATCTCAAATCCTAAGCAAAACGTCTTGCAAGACTCCCCCACTGTGTCGCTCAGGGATGTGCTACACCAAAGGAGGTGTCATATTTAATGGCTCTCAATGGACCGGCCCTGTCTCTTTTTGAGGCCATTAGGCTTTCAGCCTTCACAACACCTACTGCAAGGACACCACCAAGCACTATTGTTCTTGCTCTTTTGTGCCTTTTTACAGATCTAGCCCTACTGCTTGAATTTTAGTTCTAATTAGTTTGTCCATCACGTCAACCAGAGGACAGATGAATCACAGATGATATGAAGGACAAAGTATTTCTCATATCCCTCAATTCTGTTTCACCATGGGACTGTTTACTACACAATGTCTATTTGGCTCTTTATATTTCCGTGTATATGTTTTTGACTGTATGTCTGCAGTCTCGAAGAATTATCTTGTGCTGGCAGGACAGACTTAGTACAGTCTGAAACTGCCCCATCTGGCATTTGGAGAGAATTATCTCGTTAGCTGTGCTGTAGTTGGAGTCAACCACCATTACAATGCAGCACAAATGATCAGAGCCCAAGACTCTGAAGTGAAATAGGGAGAAAATCAAATTTATAACAGATACAACCCTCAGTACTACACAGCAGCAGATGGCACACTCCAATCTAAAACATCAATTACAAATCATTAAAACCTCGTTTATCCCTATCTGTGGTAATTGTGAGTAAAATCATCACAGGCAATTGCATGCAAATCAAGGTATTACTTTTCTGTGCACCTGGTATTTTACTGAAAATTGTTGCAAGCTCTTTGTATGTATTAATTAATACAAGCCCTAACTGGGCTTACAATGCAGTAACAACTCGGATTCTACATTTGCACCACCACGTACAATGTGCTGATGCACAAACCTATTCTGAATTATTTTCCACAATCAAACTCACTTAAATTTGTTAAGTTCTTAGTTTCCAATTTTACCTTCCTCTTTTCATAACATTCCAACAGCCACAGAACTGGTGGATTTACTTGTTGCTACCTATAATCTACCGAATCATCAAAGTTTTTAAGACTGACAGACTCAGTCTCTTGACAGGTGTAAAGATCCTTCAGAAATCATTATTTTGTGAAGTTGAACTAACTCTGCATTCTTCAAAGTATACAATGGAGGTTCAATAAACCTGAGATCTGGCTATTTATTCTTCTTAGTGTAGAGCACACCAGACAGCTTTTCAAAGCTTCCTGGCTTCAAAGGTTTTGTCCCAAGATATTCTTGGCTGAAGTGGAGTTAACTTAAAGCTGACTTAAAAAAGGTTGTGCTTGAAGCACAGCAGCCTCCAGGTTGGTTTGTAAAAGCATGTAATTTTATATTCAACCTTATCTGGGTTCTGAAGGCAAAGCACTAATTCCCCTGACATTCTCCAGTTGGCCCAACTCATCCTTGTTGTGCTGCCAACACCAAACTGAGAAGAGATGCACTGGTGGGATGAGCAGTGAGCCCACTGCTTTGTTAGGCATTTCAGCTCAGCAGCAAAGGGAAAATCAGAATTCCATGGTTCAGGCATCAAGGTTGGCCTAAAGGGAGAGAGATCCCTTAGAGAAGTACAGTACCTACAGAGCGTCATAATTGCTTAATCACCTCTTAAATTCGGCCTCTGTCTTCTGCATGTCAACTGTGCTACAGCTGCATATAGGACACATAAGTGATCCTCTCAAGTGAAACCTCAACTTGTAAGACATTGCCTCAGTGTTACTGGTTTGAACACACCTCAGTTTCTTCCTTCTGTTGTTTTTATTCATACTTTGCAAAAGAAGCACAAAAATTTGGCCCTCACATGAGCATTTATTCTTCAGAACATGATTGTTTGCAAAATTTTTATTAAGACCATTTGGAAATTAGCTTAGATGCAGGTCTTTCTTTTTCATTCAGATACTCCATATTGCATGTAATGCTACTTTAGCTAATTCCTGTTAGTGGCATTCCATTAATCAGCTTACTGTCTAACTAGGGCGGAAATCAAGTAATTGTTCCAAGGAAAGCCTTGATGTCAAACGTGACTGCTAAGAAAACATTTCCTTTTTTCACATAGCTACCCCAGGCTGAATCTGCTGAGCAGAGGGACAATCCCATGACAAAATCAAGAGTAGTACCAGCACTACCTCTGCAAAATAGTAACCCAGAGAAGGTTTTCTATTGAGGACTCTATCAGGTTTTACAAAATCTCTATTCCAAGTATAAAAAAAATGCAAGTGTTTGATTCTTTCGTGAGTTTCAGCATGTTACTTTAGGACTAACTAACTATTTTTGTTAGTGTTACTACCTATTTATCTATATTATCCAAGCTAATTTAACAAACAAAAAAAAATTATAAAGCTATGCACTTTCTTGGTTTGTTAAATCTAAGGGCTCAAAAAACTATTGAAATTAAGTAACTAATATGATGAACAGTGTTTACTTTTTAAATATTTAGCTACCACGTATTAAAATGAACAAAGTTTAGTGGCCTCTTTAGTGATACATACTAAACATCTTCCTTCAATCTGCCATGCCACCTATATATGCACTAGACAACATTATGTAACAACTGGCTGTGTTTAATATTTCCCATATGCAGGATACAAAAAAAAATGCAAGCGTAATAGCAAAGGCTATTCAGCTAGATGATGTAAAATTGTTACCTTAGTTTATGCAGCAATAATGACCAAAACCTCAATACTAAAGGGGGATCTGAATTTATTTACTGAAGTGTTACCTTAGGACAGACTGAAAACTGGGATGGTTTTGAAATAATTGTTTGCTTCTTGTGGCAAAGTTTTTGGAAGAAACTCGAGCTATTTGACTAGTGGAATTCTTAACGCTAGCTGAAGTCTAGGCTCTACTTCTAATCCAGTTTCTACCCATTTTTATTTAAAATTTCTGGGGAGAAATAATAAGTTCCTTTTAGTATTTGCAGTGATCTGTGACAAGAAATTAGTTCCACACTGACTGCAGTACAGGTCAGCAGTCAGCTAAGACTGAGATACAAGGTAGCTTGTCAAAGTCAATCAGGTTCACTTCATGAGAAAGATATTTCCCTGTGAGGTAGTTTAAAATCCTCCTCAGGTGGGTCTGTGTTAAGATGCTAATTGGAAAAATCTATACTACATGATCATCTCCTCTGATCCTAATTCAAACTTTTAATATGTATATTCCTTGGCTTGGTAGCTCTGTTTGCATGTCTGAATTTGATCAATCCCTTTTCTCTCTGAGATTAAGTCCTGTCTCTTTGCAATCTAAATTTGGTTGATTTAGAGCTTTTTATCACTAGCAAAATAGAAAGGTAATTAGTCCAAATCATTACCTTAAAGGCAGGGGGGTTAAGCTAGATTTTAACATGCAACTGGATTCAAATAATTAACACTCAAACTGCAACATTCTGCCTGCCATCCCTGGCTTTTTAGTGAGATTTATGCAGTATACTAATGCTGTCATCCAACATTTCTATCCCTCTTTCTCCAGCTGTACATCATGTGTTAAATTTCTGGCTATGTAGTCATCGAAGGCTGGGAGCACTGAGCATGCAGCACATCGATGCCTTTGGGGATGAGCTGACTTGCTCCACTGAAGAGTCTCCCTTAGATGACCTGAGAGTGGTGCTGAGTGATGTTAACAGAGCAGCATTAAGCTGTCCTTCGGTATGTAACAGAAAAAGGCAGAAATAAGTATTCTCTGCAATTTTTCTAGCGTATTTCCTCACCCTTCTTAACATTGCTGAATATTTGTAACTGATTTGCAAAGGGGCAGGGAAAAGCTGTCCAGCATTTGTTGACTTCTCTCAGATGATTAGATGAAATTCTTTGCTGACAAGTATTGTTTGGCTCAGTAACATGCCTTCCCTTTTTGCAGGTAGAGTGGGACTAATATGGCTTAAATCACCCTCAGCAGTTGATTCCTATTAGTTTATTAAACCGTTCAATTGAAAGTTCTGCAGCATTATTGCTTATTTAACTCAGCTGCATTTTCTGAAAAGTTTTTTTTTGTTTCTTTTTGTTTGTTGGGGGTTATTTTGGAGACTCCTTACCCCTTTGATGACAGTTTTGATAACACTTCATATTTTGCAGCACTTCTTTTTTCTTGTAAGATGTATTTATAAAACATTTCCTTACATTTAGGAAAAATCTTTGGCTGCACATGAGCCTGTTTCAAGTACACTATACCACCTTATAATACTTCTAAGTAAGCTGCCCTTAAAGATTCCTCAACATGGAGCATTCTAATAAGTGTCAGAAGATTGAGTTCCTGATCATCTGACTGACATTGTGAAAAATCAATACATTGCTTTATTCTATTATTGTAATTATTCTCTTTTTCTACCATAGCTATATGTGGGAGTTGTAATTTCTTCAAATTCTCATCTAGTTAGAAAATAAATACAGAGTGATTTTCTACCTTTTACTTCATGCATATCCAAGAAAATTGCCTTGTATTCTTGAGAAGCTGGTAAGGAAGCCACTGTTCTTGCTCTTGTTTATGGAAATACAATTAAAGAAATATTGATAAAGTCTTTCCTATCTTGGTGCGTTACTTCTAATGACATTAATGCAATGGCCATGAAGACACTTATGCAAAAGGGCATACAGACATATGCAAAAGTGCAGAGCAGCTGAAACAGACTGTTAGAGAAATGATGGATTTTCTTCAGATGTTCTAAGATGCTTCAGGGAATATACTGAGAAATATAAATCTTTCCAAAGAAAGAAGCAGATTCCTAAGTGCACACTGTTTTTTGTTATAGAAGCAGAGTAATTATGAATGAAGTGTTTCTTTGGTGATAATATATGTTATTAGCAAAAACTAGTAACAGTTTAAAAAAGATGATGTATCAGTAAAGGGTATATTAAAAAACCCTGACATCCCTTTCCTTAAATCTTATGCAAGTTTTAGATATATTTGAGAGTGCTTAGACATTTCAAGTAATGAACCGAGTATTCTGAACGTGAATCCTTGAGAATATCTTGTTAACATATCAGTAGGTGTATTAATAGGCAAAACCATTTAAGACATCAATGTATCATTATTCAGCAATTTCAGCTTGAGTCCTTCAATCTCAAAAATCTCCAGAACAATCTGAACAGTGCTAGCTAGGTGTCAGAGAACTGAGGAGCTGTTAATATTTGAATTAGCAATTTAGCATCTGTCCATAAAAATTTAGTTAGTAAAATTTAGTAGCCACTAATACAGTTGTTCCATCGCTGAATCAATGGTGCTGACAACCCACCCCATCAAGGTGGTTTCACAGAGGCCTTGCCCATCTCTGATTCAAGTTACAGCAGTGTCAGTGTAGATTGTTCAAGTGTAGTAACTAAAGATAACTTCACTATGGTGAAAACAAGAAGAATTAAATGTGATAATTTTGGTACTCATGGGAAAATTGGGGGTTTTGCTGGCAAGCATCACTGCTCATTATCTGTGTTCCTACGTATCGAGTGAAACAGCTAAAAATAAAAAGCAATTTTCAAAATCCATGTTTGCCATTAATAGACTCTACATCTAGATGTTTCAAAGACATGGGAAAAATCTAGAGCCAGATATGCAAATGCAGGCTCAAATTTCTGTAATTCTTGAGAGCTTGCTAGCATAAATTGAAAATGAGGCAAAGAGTACTACACTGGCAGCTTTCGAATGTGAGCCAGAGCATTAAAACCTTGGGCACACAGAAGCTGCCACTTGGCCAATGACAAGGGCTGCCCTGGAATCCAAACCTACTAACATGAGCCTTCAGTCAGGGCTCGAGAGCAAACACAAAGGGCTGTGACTGGGAATAAACCCAGTCCTGATATAAGTGGAAAAGCTATACAGACATGCAGCCACAAACATACTGTACAGTCTGGGAACACACATGTTGCACTGGCTGGTGAAAAAAGGACACTACCCCTTAACCTCTCAAATCTATCCTTTGGCACTCAGGAGTCACATTTCTTGTGGCTAACACATGCAACATCTGCCATCCAGTGAGCTGCAACTAAGTCAGAGAGAGAAAAGTAGCCAGATAGAGGCTCTAAAAACAGTAAGACATCCGAGATTCTGATCCAAACCAGTGAGCAGCAGGATGCCCATGTGAGTCACCACGATCTGAAGGGTGCCCAGCAGCAGCAGGATCAAGGCCTCTACTCATAATAGATATGCATAAGAAAAGGATAATTATTGGTGCCTAGAGAATTTTTAAACCAAGTTTACTGCCGTTAACCAGGTGATAACGAGCTGTGCCAGGGAGTGCTATTGGAAGCTGTCATTTTCAGCTGTCATTCCTGCTAACAGAATGCCACAGAACACGATGCAAAATATTGCACATATTTCACCCCCTCAGATTACACCTGCTAGCAGGATAAGCCTACAGAGTTTATTTCACTGTTCACACAGTGACCAAATGGAAATCAGAATTTTGTGCAGTTTCTAATATTTCTGTGTTTGGTTTTGTTTGTTTTGTATAAAACTCATTTAGTCTGTGTATCATCAATGGATTTCTAAAAAAAACCCATGCATATTGAGCTAAAATGGTTGCCTTAGATTCTTGGAATATTCTTTTATTGCAATTTGGTTTTATATCTCCGATAACAGAGAGTGGAAGCAGATATTCACATTTACATTTTTTCTTTTGATCTTTCAATCCTAAAAGAATGTCCATTTACCATCTTAATTAATCTTGAACAGCAGCATTATCTTAAAACACCTCCATATTCTATACTCCAGTACCACAGATTTTATCTGAGACTACGTTCTGGTGCTAAACATTTTAGAGCAGCTTATTATACTTTGATTTGCAATAAACAACCACATAAAATTATGTGTTCATTCAATGGGTAATACTAGATCCTTAAATGCATCCAGTGCTTCACAACAGATAATAACAGCAAATAGTCCCACTTGGCCAGACAGAGAAACAAATTCACCATGTGAGCTGCTGGTAGCAACATAACCTGGAGCACAGTTCCAGTGAGATGCATTCTGAGATCTCACCCACTTCATATCTTGCTAACAATGATCCTTACTAGTAATCACCTTTCTTCTTCCATAAATATATTTCCCAACATTTGAACTGTTAGAGCTGTAAGGTTGTAAGGTCCTAATTGGTGCAAAGACTTACTGCTGAGTACCAAGTAGTACAGAATGTTCTCACTGATGTTCAGGAGGTTCTGTCACAGGCTTCTTGAATGACCTCGGACAAATCACTCACATCAGATATATTAGATGCTTAAGATGCAAAAAAAGAATGTAATGTCCCTTAGGTTGGAATGGGGTTAAGCAGAGAAATGTCTCTGTATATTTAGGAAACTCCCTTTAAAAATGCATGTTTGTTTTCCCCTGTTCTCATTTGGAAAATCAGGACTAAATAAATCTTCCATTTCCCAGTCTGTGTCCAGCTGACTGTTTATGGGCTGTGGAGGTACCACACCTTATGCCAAAGAAGCACTTAAAGGTGAGGATTTACACACTTAGATTTTTGAATACCTTTTGCTGCTTCTATGGAAGGGTCACAGCTCTTGTAATTTTTTGTTTCTGAATGGTTAACAAATGGTTGCAGTCCCCATGGCAAGCAATGACAGTGGGGAGCTTGCTTTGTTCTAATTTATGTTAACATTGTGAAAAATTCTGCAGAAATATAGCAAAAAGAGAGCTCTGAAGCTTAATCAGGGAAGACATACTTAATATCTGTAGGCTCACACGGAAAAAGGCTAGTCCAAAGGACACGAATGTGGTATTACATTTATCCAAATGGAATAGGCAAAAAACCCCTCAGATAAGCAATGAATAAATTTGGTTTTAAAACATCTTTTTAGCCTGAGGAGCCCAGTAACATGTGTGACTGGAAAGAGTATGCAGCTGAGCTTGTGTGCTGCAAAACTCACCCCAATTTCCTGCGGATGGTGTTGTAAAACACAGCTCGATTCTCCCGTGAACATAAAAGCTTGGTTAAAAAGTCAGCAGAGCTCAGTGCTTGATGAACTCACCCAGTACAGCACGTCTGTCCATCCCTCCATGGTTATGCACTGGAACACGGTCAGCATCGCAAACGCAAAGTTATCAAAGTTGGTTATTCCTCCGTTCGGGCCAACCCATCCACCCTTACATTCGGTGCCATTCATGACACACTGACGTCCATTCCCTGAGAATGCACAAGGTGCTGGATCTTCTTCAACAAGTATATCTGAAAATTGACCAAAACAGCTCTGAGTTCTCAACTTTTTGTGAGTTAACCCCTTGCATGAAGAAATATCAACCCTGTTGCAAGGTAAATCCAGGTTTCAAGCTGAGAAAGGCAACACAGGAGAGCTTTGGAGTTTTGAGTCTCTCTCACATTTGGGCCTTACAGTCTCAATTAATCTAAGCAGGGTATACAAGAGTTTGAGTAATTAAGCACTAGAAAAGCATGTAATAATACATAATTTCTTAGAAGCTCCTCATGCTCATTTGTTTTCCTGCCACCAACAAAAGGACCATTGAGGAAAAGAGGAAAATTTCTATACATCATCTTCATTACTTAGCTGATGGGAAAGCACCCTTAGCCACCAGATAAAATCTCTCCCTCATGAGACTTCACTCCTTCAAAATTCTCCCACAACACACACTTTCATCACTTCCCATGGATGAAGGAACATTGTTTTCTTCCTTTACCCTTTTCAGCACTGCACTTCTTACCACACTGCCACGATCTTGAAGGAGAAAAACTCTCAAACTCTGAACTCAGCAAAATCTATCTTCCCTGGAAGAGGACTAGCTACATTTTCAGTAATCAGACATGAGAAAAAGCAAGTGAGTTGTGCCTTATAGATAGTCCCCCTTATTATTTTCACTGCTGACATTTAAGCTTCACACATCAGAAGTGAAAATCGATTCAGAACACGTTCTAGTCTCTGACTGGTTTGATGTTTTGTGGGTTTGGTGGTGGTTTGTTGTTTTTTTTTTTCTTTCATTGAATGCACTCCTGAAATTATGAACCACACTGTAAACTGAAATTACAGAAGTTTCAGTGCTTTGGCACTGGTTCCGTTTGGTTCCGTTTCAAACTGAAATCCTACAGATTTAAAAGAAAACATAATCAAACCCTTATTTTAGTCAACAGCTTCGTGACTTACCTGAATCAATAAGAAAACAAGATTTGTGCATTTTTCCAATAAAAAGTTCCAATCCTATAATAGCATAGATTATGATTACAAACAATACCAAAAGGGCAATATGGAGGAGGGGGACCATGGCTTTTATAATGGAGTTCAGGACAACTTGTAAACCTGAAAGGAAAAAAAAAAAAGATGATACAAGATAAGCCACAGTTCTCTGCCTTGCCCTACCAAATTTTCTACAATTACACATTATTAGAAATTAATGCAGAGGCTATGAGTTTTTAAAAAAGTTCTACTGCCCAGAACCACAAAATGTTCCTGTAACAAAAAGCTTCATAAGAATCTAAAACTTTCTAATTATTTCCTCTGTTACGTCACAGAAGTCAGTGCTTGAAATGCAACACAAGAATTTATATAATTTTAGAAAGGGCACGCAGTCTGTGTATCTTGTAGGAAATTTTATATAACTTTTAAGAAGTTCTGTGCTACAACCACAACTTTGTGGAAAGTCCTGAGAAAAAGTAGCTCAGCCAATTGCAAAACTGGGGGTTTGGTCTGGAGAGAAAAATATAGTTAACAGGGAAAACACATTTTTACTCTGAGCAAGCCTACTCTTTCATCATTTATCCTTCACATTGCTTTCAGAATTACTCCATTTTCTTTTTCTCAATTAAATATTTGTCAAAATTTTGACAAAACAAGTGAATCCCAGACTAATGAAGCTGCCACAGTACTAATGAGAATAAAATATTCCTCTTTTTTAATTTAATAGACTTCCTTTCTGACATCTCATAGGCCTGTTTCTGTCCTCAGTGAAGTCCTTTTGCCAAATATACAAATCATGATCATTTCCACGTAACAGATTGTGATATAATAAACACAGAATTAGCTTTCTTCCTTTAGATGTCTTGGAAAGAGCTGAACTGCAAGCCATGAACCCTGTATTCAGCCCAAATAGCTTCAGTAATTTATTCAAAGAAAACAGGAAATATTATCAGAAAATTCAATTGCTTTCTTTGAACAACATTGTTCTACTTTTTGAGTTTCCTAATTTATCTGTTAGGTCTACTGAGATAAGCAGAAGGCATTCATGTGCATTGGAAGGGGCAGGAAATACAAGATGTGTAATGTGCTTTGGCATACACTTACCAACATATAAACTATTTTAGGACCACCTACACTTCCAGATCTGCAGGCTTTTAGAATTAAAAAAAAAAAAANAATTTAAAAATTAAAAAAAAAAAAAAATCTGAATTTTATTTTCTGGTGTTTTAGCATTTTAACATGCAACTTACTTTTGCATAAAGCTTCTAAAAAGGAAGTGTATTCCCCTGTCTGCTTATTGAACTGTGTAAGAAGATCATACACTGACTGAATTCACAATCCCCTGTTCAACTTGAAACGGGGTATCACTCATCTTGAAATTCACTTTATATACAGAACTAGATAGTATAAAGTCGAGTTTTTATTCTCTCATTTCTGTTAAGGTCTGGAACAAGAAAGTGAAATAATCAGAGCAGTTATTGTATGCCTTCCAAAGGAATTAAATGGAAAAGAGCTTACTGGGCACTCCTGATACAAGCCGGAGAGGTCGCAGTACACGAAAGGCTCTTAGGGCTTTGACATCAAAGCCACCAGGTTTGCCACCTGAGTGGCTGCCACCGTCTGTTTCTTTGGTTAATTGTTCCAATATTACACTAAATAATCTAGAAAATGAGATGAAAGGTAAGGTCATCGCTGTTCATTTACCATGCAAAGATATTTTGGAAATTACTTGAACTTCAGATAATTCTGAAAACCTGTTCAGATGTCAAAAAGAGAGGTGTATTTACACATTAAATCATGGCAGGAAGAGTTAGGAAGTGCAAGAGTTTATAATCCCTCTAGAGAACAAGGATGACATAGTATCCAAAAACTTAGCATTTCGCTTACATACACAGTTTGCTACTTTTAAATAAATGAAGCTACTTTGGTTCAAACATCTTAGCTCTAACATTTGGAGAACTCATCTTCTAGAGAAGAAGAAATAGATAACAACTAAAACCATCTGGCTTAACTTTGGTGGAATATATGAACTCCAACTGACACTGCAGTTCCAATATTCTATATACAGTCAGCAGAAACTGATTAAAAATAATTAGAGTGCAACATTTAATAACACAAAAAAGATTTTTCTTACACATAATACCTCTGAGGATAAATATATTCCCAGATGGCTCATTTATTATACTGCGTTTGTTCCCTGCAGAAATGAACTAGTCGTTCATTAGAACAGCTTGGAAGACAAGAGTTTTATTTCACTTTCCCACTTCTAGCAGCAATTTAAAGTGATGCAACTGCTTGAAATACAAATTAATCTCCAGTTGATTTTAGTTTGGAGCTCCATTACAGATACGTGGTTTGCTAGACTCTGGCTGGACCATACAAACCATGTCATCCTTTGCACGGAGTCTGGAGCCCAGTAGTTGCAAAACTGCACTTCTCCTGGCAGGATTATAAAGTTAGTAGTTTTGTAACCCTGAGAAGTGTTTCACACTTGTAAAAGATGCCTCAAATGTGCAGGGTTTTAGTTTGGTCATGAAAGGTTTTCACAACTCTGGTTAGCAACTCAGTCATGCTGGATAGTTGCTTGAAATCATATATTACTTAATAGGTTGCCTAAACTAGAATATTGGAGGCTTTCTCTTCCCCCAGTCAGCAACTGACCCATATCAGTCAATGCCCATCCCTAGTCTGCTCCATTCTCCTCCAGAACAAAACCCATCCACAAAGACTCTACAGATGATTGAATGAACACCCGCAGCCTACACTGCCATAACCAAATCCAGACATTTAGTATTTCAGGTCCTGATTCAGCCCTGTAATTTAATAGAAGCATAATTCTAGGGAAATGAGACACCTCAACAATTTCAGAGTGACTATTTATGCTCTAAAGGCAGACATTTTTAAAAAGACTTCTGAATCAAGTCCTGAATTCAGAGAACCTGCTTTCAGCCTGTCAGTTTATACAACATTCAGAACATTAAAAGGCTACAGGCACAGGAAGGTGCTGTAAAAGCTTTCTGTACCAGTACCTTATTCTTTCACAGAAATCAATGGAAATCATGAGAGCATGCAGGCAAGTAGTAGAACAGTCAAAGTATTTCCTGCTCTGGTTACAGAGAAAAGTGACAAAGAGAAGAGCAAGCAGCACATTCACAGCTATGTCTACAGCTCTGTCACTTTATGTTGTCCAGCTGAAACCAGGACATATGGCCTTCCTATAAAGCCATTAAGGTATAAAACTATTGATCTCCCTTATAGAAACTTACATTTTCATTCCTGTACAGTTTACCAAAGTTTAAATGCCAGATTGGGTTTGGAAAACTGTCTCTATACATGTTTCCCTTTTGCTTGTAGAGATCTCTTCGGGTATAATTAAGATTAATGCATTTGGCCTGTTATAGTTTCTGCTGAGAAAGCACATGAGCCCAATTTCAATACTTTAATATAGGACATCATGGCAGCTCTTTCAAAGCTGCTAAAATACCTAATGAAATTTCAGGTTGAAGCCAATCAAATAGAATCAGATCCAAAAGTGATTCCACATCTACCTTGGGTTATATATGAAAATCAATTTTTCACTGGGCTTTTATGTATTAATTAAATAAAATAAATTGAACTCATGCTTGCTTAATCATGTAGGCTGTGCTTTCTTAAAAAAACCCAAAACATTGCTTGCAGTTTTGCCATGTTATGAGAGGTCCACCTTATCCTACAGGTAGGCTAATGACAACCTACACAGTATTTTATATTCAAAACATTTTGGTTTTGAGCTAGGGCTTAATCTTTTATGATATTTAAGGTATTTGATAACTTGCAGTCCTTTTTTATTCATATTTTCAGCAGATTCGGTGTGAGCATTTGCCCTAACTACATTTAGTCTCCAATAACGAGTGTTTTATGAGTTAATGGAAAATTTTTTAGTTATCATGTATTTAGGACACGGCCAAAGATAGAGGTCATGTTAATTAGACTGCTCCAGGGTTACTGTAACTCCGTGGTCACTTGACAAAAGGGAAGAGGTATATTCAAGTGCCTGCTTGGCAAGAGAACAGAGCTCATGTGTGAGTCTCCACACCTGCCCACCAAGCTTCCCCTTCAGGCACAGAGGCCAATCTGTTGAGAATGACCTGACCTGATGAAGGAACTATTTATAGAGAAATTTTAGTCCTGGACCAAAACTGCCTGAATGCCAAGTAACTGGCCCAAATACAACCTTGTCAGTAACATTTAGTATCTCAGAATCAAACAGTTACAAATCTGGCATTCATATGTTCATAGCACTTGCCTAAATTTAACAACACTTTAGTACAAATTCCTTTACTTGGCATCTTTCTCCTTTTCTTTACTCTAATGACACAAGTAAAGACTAGCACACACTCTGATTTCTAGGCCTTTTCAGTTACAGGCAACCCTTGATATAGGTTGAACTTCAAACTGAAATTAAAACTGCACACTACACACCAAGGTTGTCTTTGCAAGCCAGCTACAACATGCAATGGATTATGTTCTCCATGTTCTAGATAATTAATATTGTCAGCAAACAGAATTTTCAAGATGGCAAAAACACTTATTTATATAATCTCCACAATACTTAGGGAATTGATGAATATCTTGTCTGAAGAGTCACTCCCCAGATAGCTGAAGGTTGGATCTAATGAACTCACACAACCATGAAGTTGTTGACACAAAAATTATTTATCATAAGTAGGTGCATAAGGTAAATGTTCCACTCTTCACTCTTCTGTAACCTGTGTAAGGCCCAAGCTCTGAAGCAAAGAACAAACTCTGCAGGGTTTCCTGGTATAGCAAGGTGCACAGGGTAATTTTTAGCATACCCCAGGCAAGCCAAAGTCATATACATATCTGGGGCCTGACATGGAGCATCCCAAAACAAAGTCCAACTTCCTTCAGATTTTGCAAATGTCAAGGAATGACTCAGTTAATTCTATCTCCCCAACCACTCTTCATTTTGAAACATGTGGGTTCTCCCAGAGGTCTTTGTATAATAGCTGAACTCCACATGAATGCAGCATAGGGTTAAACAAATAAATGAAATAATTGGTCTGTTGAGGGCCATACATTATCATCTGGAAGGACAACAGTTTACCTTGAAAAATCAGATGGAAAAGATTCTGAAAGACGATTGTGTGAAAAATCTCCAGCAGAACTCAGAATTCCCTGGGAACATGTACTACAAAGCTGATTGTGCAATGCAGCCTAAAGGCACAGACAGCATTGAAAACTTTTAGGACTTCTTTAAATTTTTCCACTCAGTTCATTCTTTTACTCCAAAAGCACGGAAATCAAGCACAGGCTGCTACTCACAGCCAAACAGACCCATATCTACCTCACTGTAAAGAAAATTTAAATTATTTGTACAATGAAAGGGAAGTTACTTACCCTACTATTACTATTACAAAATCCAATAAATTCCATCCATTTCGAACATATGCGTTGGGGTGTAATAATAATCCATATGCTATAATCTTCAAAAATGTTTCAACTGTAAAAATTATCAGGAAGGCATATTCTACTTTTTCCTGTAGAAGACACAAAAAAGCACAATGAAAAACAATGTAATATAAAAGCTCTTTTACCAGTTCCAATTCGCACTAAGAGGGTCAGCTGATCAGGACTAAGGAGATACCTTCACTGCAGTTTATTTCACAGGTTTTATTTGCATAGCACTTAATGATACCTGTAATGACAAGGTTATAATTACATAATTGCACGAGATTTTCTTGTTTTCACATTCTGTGAGAGAAAAAAAACTCTGTTTCTGCAAACATGAAAGTATACTGTACCTTTGCTTAAGCAAATAGTCCCAGCCAGGTCAACGGGATTCTCTGCATTCATTAAAACCAGGAAATGCTGTAGAACAAGGCCCTGGAAACACCCTCAAAATGTAAGCAGTGCTATACTTACTGTTCATTATATCAGCCTTTATTTAATTAGGACTCACAGAGTTCTACCTAATAAGGAAGGTTAAGATAGTATTATAGATTTGTTTAACAGGGTGTTCATTTAATTTTAAACTGTCTTGCAACTTTTTCATCTTAATGTAGAAGTTTACATTGACTTATTCTTACTCCCACATTACCAGAATTTCTTTAAATCACCCTATAACGTTTGAAGAAATTTTAAGGTGCTGTATCACCACCTTGTATCATTGAAGCTCCAACTTCAGATTTGTTTCAATGGGGTTTTTTCATCTTATTAGTTCATGCATTTGACCAAAATTCTCATTTTAAGCAGAAGTATACATTGAATTCTTCTCCTAGCTAACTAGGTAATATTTTGGGTGTTTTTTCTCTCTACAGTATTATCATACTTGATTTGGATAAATCGTAGAGCCACTGCTATCAAAAGAGATCAGTTCAGATGTCTGTTCTTTTTACCTTCAGACATCATCACTCTGTATAATATTTTGTTTAGTTACCTATTGCTGCTCAAATATTACAGCCAAAGGCACACAGAGTACTTTTTTTAAACTTTTCCAGGAGCACATGATATTGCTCACTTATCACAGGCAATGTTAATTACATGGACTACAAGTGCCCAGTCAGCATTACAACCTTCTATCATACATTCAAACAGAGCACAGACATGATGCACAAAAGTACATATTCCCTATTTTTTACACATCCTGACACCTTCATATACAACCAAATAAAATAATGAACCCTTAATCATTTGCAATTTAAACAAAGGTCTTAATATTCTCCTGTGCAAAGTCTTTAACTTGGGAAAGTGATATCTTTTCCTCCTGAGAAGGCCATTTAGGATGGTTGCATATAGAATGTGTGATACACCCATTTATAAACCTGACACTGGTGGCTGAACAGATGCAGAGCCCTATCAATAAACCGTGTACTCCTCACCACCACCAAGCAGCACCCCGGGATCCCTGTGACAGGAAAATCTTCCTCCTGGAGTGCATCTCCTGCTCAGCTCAGTCCTGTACTTCTGCCTTTTTCCTGCCCTCAGAGCACACTTCACAAACACTGTAATGCTTCACCCAAGGCAGCTTCTCCTCAGCTACTTTACATTTTGCATGAGATCTTCCAGCCCAGCAAAACTGATGGACATCCTGCTTCTCCTCAAGCTCCCTAACGCTGCTTTCAAAATTGTCCCTTCCCCTTACCCATCAATTTATCACAGAACTACAACAATTACAGGTTAACAAGAGTGAAGTGGCCTCATAGAAGAAATGTGAATGGCTTGTGCACCAAAATCCATCAGACCTCTTGGGCTAGAGAGCACCACAGATTACAATAATGTGGATTATCAGCATTCCTGAGGAACATACTCAAAAAAATGCTTAAATACACAAGCAAATCCTACCATGTACACATTTCACAATAACAGCTATTTTTGTCTCCCCCTGCATATAGCTAAGTCTGCAGCTTGGATATAGAAAGATAAATAATGTAAGACAACATAAGGAAGACAAAAATATTATGGTTGGCATTTGCTATGGGCAAAATATATATCAAAATCATAGTAGTAAAAGTGAGACAAAAGATCTATGTTTCGTATATGCAAAATTTCAATAGCTTCTTTACTTAAAAAGAACAGAGGATACAGGACTGGATGGGGCCTCCTGGGTCACCATGGCCAGTGTCCTGTTTTATAGGCAAACGTAATTTAATTCCATTCATCAACCTACCAAGCTCCATCCTAAAAAGCATCTTTGCCCTTCACTGCTCCCCTTCAAAAAAATATTGCAATGCTTTTCTGCTGTTTGGGCAAGACACCAGTCCTGGTGTAACCTGCCTAGTGGTCACATAGCCCACAGTTCGTTTTAACAGGACAATTCAAACCTCAGCAACTCTACCCTATCACTTACTATATCCATCTTTTAAAGATAATATTGGTCTTGTTACTGTTTGTTTCATTTCTTTTATGGAAGCAGGAGTGTTTCTTATTTCCTAAACAGTACTGCAAACATTCTATTAAAGCCACATGGAACAGAGGACAATCTCATTTTTAAACCTACTGGTGGGGTGAAGGTCAGTGTGTGTCACTTTGCAGATGGACATTAGAAACCTTGATAGCTGCACCAACAGAAAACACATCAATCTCACCAAGGAAAAACATGAAGGGCTGCACCTTGGGTTAGATAATCCCACACCAGTATGGGCTGAGAAAGGACCTGGAAGTCACAGTGGGCATCAAGTTCAATGTGTGCTCGTTGTAAATCCAATTCCATATCGGGCTGTATTAGGAACAGCATGGGGAACAGACAGAGGGAAGTTGCAATGCATCTCTGCTCAGGGCTGCGAGGCTGCAACACCACTACAGTTTAGGGTCTCTGAGTTCAAAACAGGTGTTGAGAGTGCAAGTGCCAGTGAAGGAAAGATTTCCTCTCCAGCAAGGAGGATCTCCTCTCTATCCAAGAGGAGCCTAAGAGAAGGGCTAAGAGTAAACTACAACTAGTACGAGGGGGCTACCAAGACTTTGAAGCCAAACAATAATTAGCAGCACATGGGAAAACAAGGAGGAACAGTCACAAGCTGCAGGTTTGGAGGCTCACAGAATGTTAGGAAAATTTCTTTATCAGAAAGGTAAGGTAGACTGGGAACATGCAGTTTTAAAGCAGGAAGTTTTGAAAGTGCAGCTAGGCAAGGGTACAGCTGAGCTGACCTAAGGCTGGCAACAGTCCTGCCAGGAGCTAAGGGAAAAGGTAACCTCCAAAGACCCCTCCCAGGTAACAGTTGTGTAATTTCTGTTATTCTAATATGATTATAATAATTATTACATGATAACAGGGAAAAGTAGGGATAGATTCAGGGCATGTATGGCTACCTGCACCCATTACACATTCAACATCTAAAAGCTCCTGCATTCTATACAACTTTCAAACCTGGCAATTTTTCCTTCCTTTCTGTGAAAGAATAGAAATGTTTCCTTTCATCCTCATTCCCTGTTGTAAAGCACATATGTGACTTGTTCCAGATTTTGCCCTTAGAAATATATATTCATAATGGATACAAGATACAATCAAGGACAATGTTATTAAAGTAATCAACAGCACAAGCAAACGATACTTTTTAATTGTCCACTGGGCAATTCCACAGCCATGGTTTCTTGAAAACCTTGAGAAAAGGAACACAGGTATTTCTATACATCTACACCCAAAGAGGAGATTATTTTTTCAGTATTTCATTTTTCCACCCTTCCTTCTTTACTTCCTTTCATGCTTTCACACTATTTTTTTCTTTTTTTTTTAATCACAACTTCAGTTTCCCAGAGAGGGCAGATTAATGACTTGGCCCTGTAGTTAACAATATTCAAAGTACAGGCTGTGCTTCCCTTACAGACTGTTTGGCTCTTTAATAAGTAGGCAGCCAACAGATGTTCTCACACGAACTGCAAGGCTGTCACCTGCTCACACTCAGGAAGGTTCTGGCAGTCCTTTCTCACACTTGGGTAATTTCTTGCCAGTCACCACGGACATCAATTTTCACCTCTGCAAACCTGATACATCTTATCTGTAGGCCACACATCACCTTGTATGTCCAGAGCTTAAGCAACTATTACTAAAGAGTAAATAAAGTTTCATCTATCACACCATTTTCAGTATTACTGGAAGAACTGGGGAGGTGGGGGTTCTAGGTAATAATAAATATAAAACAGTAAAAGATAAATTCAAAATACAGACTGAAGACTGCAATTCTATCAGGTCATGATGCACACATTTATCTGCTTTATTTTCTCCACAATGGAGAAATTCCTACACATCATCTTTTGTTCAAGTCAGGTGAGATATTTAAGTGAATATCTCATTAAAAATAGAAGTAGGAACACAGAAAAAACAACTAAACAAACAAACAAGAAAAAGGAATGCCCTAAGACTGAGTGCCCACAAAACAAAATCCGTATTGAAAGAAACTGAGAAAGCTGTTTGGTTCTAAGAAATTGCACAGATTAAAGTGGAAATTGCACATAATTTTAATATCCATTACTGCAGCATTTGGTTCTATATTGCATCACAAAATTAGTGAAAAGCTGTAAACCTAAAGAAGAAATGAACTACAACAATGTCTGTGCTACAAAGGATCTAATCCTAAGGCTGTATAGATTAATAGCTGTTTGTTCACTGATTTGGTACCACACAAAGCTGTGTCATCTTCTCCTCCCAGGCAGCTGAATCCTGCAAGGCTGTCTAACACTTTGGTTAACGTTGCTCAGAATCTTCAAGTCTCAGCAATCTTTTCCTGAATAGATGATGAAACAGGACTGATAAGATCCAGGGCCTTTCTGGTGGAGTCCAAGGAGCTCCACTTTGACACTGATCATGGACTACAAAGCAAAATCTGTCTTTCCCCAGTGAGTTTAGGTGAAATCATTAGAACTTCATTTTCTAAAAAAAAAAAAAGCATTTGCTTTCTTATTTTAAGTAAATCAGCTTAGCAGAAACCCTGTTGCTCAGGAAATCTTTTTCCCCCCCCACCCTGGCCAGATGGTGTACATTAGTCATCATTTATCTTCATATTTTCAAAATCTCTGAAAGAAATATGCAAAGCTACTGTTACATGTCATAAGGTGATGCACTACAACTCTGCATTTAGGATGTTTCACAAGATAACTGTTTTAAAATAATTAATTTGCAAAACTTTAATCTATTATGCTATATAATTAAGACTTCCCATGTTAATATCTATTCCCATGGCATCAGAGATGGCAATTATGTCTTAATTGAGAAAATAAATACACTTTTGGATCCAGAGTAACACACCTGAATCAGAGTAAAAAAACTGCTTAGCAGATAAAGTGATTCCACTTAATCAAAGTAACTAAACTGATCAACTTTCTGAAGCTTAAACACAAGATACTTTGACATTATTGATTTGGGGACTCAAAAAGAAAACCTCATGTAGAATTTAATAAGTTACATGACTGATGTCTCGACAACATACAAAGCCATTTATTTTTTTGACAAACAGCCACTCTGTCAAGTTCTGCCACTGGAAAAACATACCATGTGTAAGACAGAAAAGTAACTGAGTTTTGAATTTAAAAAAAGAATTATTTAATTTTCCACTCTGTATACCTGCATTCCCCTTAAAATGACCTGTGACCTGCACCACAGTAAGATTAAAAAAAGAGCAGTAAATTATTTATTGCCATGTGTGAAAAATGTTGCAGCAGTTTCCCAATAGAGAAAATGAAAACAAACATGGAATCTATATACCTGGCTCAATTTCACCAACTTTAAATACAGAAACAAAGTAATTAATTCCAAGAATAAGACATAGAAATTACTCTCCATTTATTAGAAGAATTAGAATTATTTATCACTCAACAATTTGGTGATAACTATTGGATTAACTACACCTTTAGAGACATAACAAACAACGGAGGGAGAGTTCAAAACACAGTTTAAGGATTTGTGTTCTGATCAATCCAATTAAATCACATTCTACTTTCCTAATCAGTCCTGATCCACCAGAGGGAATATCACTACTGGTCCCAGCTATCTCAGATGTCTGTATTAGAGGTCCTGTAAGTGCAGCTTTGCTTTCTGCCAGGGCTCTGCAGCAACTCCAGAAAACAGAATTACACACCCGTAGTTACCCTGCCTCAACACAGGCATGGGCCAGCAGACATGACCTCCATACTTCAAGTGCACATGACATTTCAAGGACATGAGACCCTTTTATGTCTGAACACACTGAATCCATGTAAAATCCAGGGCAAGCCCAGGCAGGAATTTGGCATCAGGCCCAGAAATATGTCCAGCCTTCTGAGACAGGACCCCATCACAGTGCTGCAGATCGAGATGCTTCGGCAGGTCGGGGTGGGACATCTGATGGCAAGGCTGAGACTTTAAAGTTGAAACCAAAATGCAAGCTCCATATTTAAGGGTAGGAATAAGTATAACCATTCTTACACCAGTTCTATATAAAACCACAGGGATTTCACATTCCTAGTACCACTGCCAAGCAACAAATCTCATTCTCTCAGTATCTTCGCTGTTTTCAAAGAGGGCACAAAATCTTTTCATCTTTTTTGAACTGTGAATTCACAATCACTCGGTACAGTCCCAATTACCAACAGTTCCATCCTCCAGATCTCAGGCAGGCATCAGTGTTTCCAAGGAAAGAAGGTGCAATAAGACAACTCAAACACCAAGCACAGTGAATGAACAAAATGGATGTTCACGCATTAGACTGAGGTGTAATTAAAACTAAGAGCAATTAAGTTACTGAAAGTTGTCTTCTTTTTTCTTTTTTTTAATCAATGCAGTCTGCAGGAGCATTTGAACAACTTAAACCACTGAGATAGTATCTCAACCTTCAAAGACAGCTTTAGGTAGCAGTAATGCCTCTGCTTTCATCTGACAGACTCTGGCAGTCAGGGGTAGATGAATAAGCAGACCATGTTTAACACACTGATAACTTGGCTCGTTATTTCCTGCAATCACTTCCTCTAAATGCACTGTAGACCTGCATTTCATCTTTGACTGTGATTGCTTCTCATATTTTTAATCATGTATTTTCCACTTTACCTTTAAGTAACGCAGTAACAGAGATGTCAACACCTCTGTTCTGTAAATAACAGAGTTTGTTTGTACAGACAAAAATGTTGCATCCAAATGACAGATTTTCATGTCAATTACCAGGTACCTGTGTGGATCAATGCTGGTGTTGTTCATGTAAAAGTTCAATTTAGTACACATTAAATAAGGATTTTATGTTTATAACATTAAATAGAAAAACATCCACGTTCTTTTCTATGTTCTACTTAGGCAGAACTCTGCCCTCTGCCAGGTAATACAGAACTTTGCTGATTAACAGCTAAGTGAACACACCAGACATCCATTCTGTATGCACATTATTAAATCCACTATTTACACTCTCTTACACTTCCATATGGAGGCACAGACTACTTTTCTATTTCATATTGTTCTGAAGGAACAATGTAAAGTTGTGTGATTTTGAAAATTTCCTCATAAATCACTAAAAAAATGTAACAGAAGCACCACAAATTTACCATGTACTGAAGAATTATCAAGCCAGGGCCAGTGAACCACTCCCTTTGCACTGACTGCACACTTGCAAAGTGTGCAAGGCAAGCTGGACAAATGCTGGCAGGCAGCGACACGAGAGCTTCAATCCTACATCCACACAACTCCTGCTGAAGGCTGAGCACAGCATGCCAAGGAATCTGAATTGCACAACTGAAAGCAGGCCAAGTATGCAATAAAGAATATAACTGGAAGAGAATCCAAATGACTTGGGTGTCTTTCTGCCACCCTCTAATTCATGATACTCAGAAAAATAAGGTCAGCACAATAAGGAAAGTAGAACAGAATATTTGTGTGTAGTGGCACCTTGTCTCATAATTTTACCTCACTCAGTTGACTACAGTCAGTGGCAAGTGATGAATTAACCCTGTATCTAGTCATAAGACAATATTAATGGTAAATATATTTTGCTACTTGCTAGCAGCTTTATTTATTTATAAGGCAGCAGGTTTCAGTTAAAAAACGGGGTGAGAATATTACTAGGTATCTGATAGTTTACTGGATATCTTCAAATTCTGAGAAATTAAAAACCATGAGAATTGTTTAATCTCTATAAATTCACTCTGACCATATAGAAATCCATGAATAGAGAACACACAAGAGCACTGACAGCAGCAAATCCTCTATGGAATATGTTTTTTTACAAATGTGTTGGAGCTTGGAAAACTTTCAGATGTTACAAGATTAGTAACAAGTCCACTTTTCGTGTTTCACAAGTGTTTTCTAGATACAGACTTCCAAGAATGTTCAAAGAGAAACAAAAAAAAAAGGGCAAAGTGGGTAAAAAAAAAATCCAACTCCAAAAGCCAAAATAATTTTCCTTAAAGCAGAAAAACTCCAGACCAAAATCTCACCAATCAAATCAAACTATAATTAATGCAGTTCAGCATTTCACTACAAAATATAGAAGAAAAAAATATATTCCAGTGAGAGCTTTTCTCTTTGATTTTGTTACTCATACTTCCAAAACATATTGATAGTATTTATACTTTTTATTAAAAGCTGTCCTTAAAACCTATTCAGGTGATGCTGCAACAGCCTGGATTTAAACATATCCATTTTTCCCATGTTCATTTTCCAATAGTTCCATGACTTTCCAACCTGTGTACTTCCTTCTTTGACCAACACAGTTCTCAAATGTACAGGAGTGGCTCTCACATGAGTTACGGTCACTTTGTGCTCAACTTTTTGGTAGGTGAGTTTGCCAAAGCAAAAGTCTGTCCCAACAGACAGACCATTTCCCAGGAGATCCTTTGTGCAGGTGTTGCTCTGAAGAAATGTGGCATCCCAAATGAAAAGGAAGTGAGGACCAAAAAGGTAACATTGCTGTGGGTCAGCTCTTCTCTACAGCTCTATAACAATCCAGTGCTGTGTTTCAAGAATGTCAAGGACTTTGTGGGGGAAAAACAAAATTAAAACAATATGGAGAACAGATTGGGTTTGTAGATCTGTTCTGCACTGATAGTGTCAGCCAAGAAACAGAACAATGACATTCTCTGAGTAGGTGTTTTTTTTGCCCAAGATTTATTCATCTGATTGCAAATCTAATTTCCACTTTCATTACAAAAGAACTGGGCAAACCTGATCTTCACAATACTTTACTCATTAATCTGTCAGATATATGACTGCAGTAGTGCTTTGCTTTTGTCCACTTTAAAAACTATAGAATGATTTGTTAAAAACCTCCCCCATGGGACAGTTTCTTTTTCTAAATACTTCTAGCAGAGTAGAAACTTCCATTATGAAGGGATAAATAATTCAGTTGGGGGGGGGGCGTTTTGTTTGGTTGGTTTTTACTATCATGGAAAAGGTTTAAGAAATCTCCATGAATAAGGCTTTCAAAAACTCCAACACATCACACCTACCATGTGTCCTGGTCTGACTTTGAGGGGAATACAAAGAGAGCCTGTTATTTTATTGGAGCTTTTCTAATAATCCTTCTCAAGTTTTAAACAGTAGTGCCCTAGACCAGTGGTCAACCATTGTGGTCCACTTGTGGTCTACTACTGCTCCCTGAAAACCAGCAACACTGAACATTTTCTTCAATCTTCTGCTTTTGGAGAGCAGTCAAATTCCATGACCAGGACAGGGTCTTCTGTATCAGGACTGGCCACAGAAATAAAGTGTTATTAAAAAAAAAAAAAAAAAAACAAACAAAGGGCTTTAAAAAGTACTGGAGGATGTGAATCCTTTATATTGGTGCAACAGCGTTAAGAAATTTGATCAGAGAAATAGATACTTAGTTCTTCTTTTTGTGTTGAATATATCCTAACATCAGATCATATGATGTGGATATAACAATTCTATACTGAGGAGAAGGTGTGCTTGGAACATAAGAATTTCCAGTGCGAAATCTCTAATGCCTTTCTGGGAACAACATGCTGCATCCTCTATCATCTCTTAGGAATTATTTTCTTCAAGAAGGAATTTTTTAACTCCTTAAATACACTTTCATTTACTCTACATTTTCTAGTGGGTAAAATTGCACTAAAAAAACTGAAATAAATCTAGGCAGACTGAATTATTTATGAGCAGACAACCTGCCAGAGCATTGGAAGTCACAAACTATAGAAACGTCAACCGCAATGATGCTAATGAAATACATTTTCAGCTAAAGGAGAAGGCAGGACAGAACACTCCTTGTAGACACTGTTCAGAACAGCGATAGAAGGAACCAAAAACATGCATTTATCCAAACTGACAGGAGAATGGTCTACAAGAACCATGAAAATGTTAAGGCACAGCTTCATCCTTGATTGTCTCAGCTTGCTGAACAAGTTCTTCCTAGTACTTTTTCTACTGCTGTGGTTGTTTCAGAACCAAGTGGTTGAAGTGCCTATTCAATAAAAGTTTGATTTAATCAAAAATCAAAGCTTTTCCACTGATAAAAGACTTGGTTTTGAGAGAATATCTTATAGCAAATTCCAGATATGCAAAATCTTATGTGGCTGTAGAAACTGGTATTTCCCTGCAGCAATTAAATGCAGGGAGATTCCCATTTAGTGTGCCCATTAGGTATTTGGATAACTAGAAAGGAAGACCTCTACAATTCTTTCAGCTCAAACAGAAGGCTCAACAAACATGGAGACATTTTCATTACACATCTGAGAGTCAGATGGCTCTGGTTTTCCATAATAATGCAAATGTCAATCTGCAGCGAAAACCCAAGGAGAAATGTGCTCCTCTGCCATGACAGTGTTCAACAGAGCCCTTTGCTACACTGCAAACCCAGCACATGGAGAAGAATTAAGACGTGGAAGGGCTTTCCATAAATGCAGAGGAGTTCCAAGAAAAATTCCCAAAATAGCACAGCTAAGCCACCAATTTGTACCTAGTCCACAAAGAAGACCCATGTTTTAATTCCATATACCTGCTTTAATTTCAGCTGTGTTCAGGTACAATACTAAGTCACTCTTCTGAAAATTCATTCCAGAATAAAATATTTAGCTTAGTTCTGGTAATAGCACCGCCGCAAAGCCTTATTCTTCTGTTCATCCTGACCATGACAGAAAAGTGTTCAACCACAGTAACACTACATGGACTAATTTTGAAATAAACACCTGGAATACCACTGATAGACATTGCTAAGGTATCAGGAAAAGTTGCCACAGAAAAACCAAAACTGAACTAGCTCAAAGTGGAAAACAATTTTTGTTCACTACCTGTGATCTGCAGATCAAACCTTACTGATAAAAACCTTTCACTTCTGATGGAAAGGAAAACACAAGTGTACCTGCCCTGAAGCCAAATTTCTTTCTTCTCTACAGATGAATCTGTTTTCATACTACCTTGTGGAATGTTACTAACATTATTTAGGGTCCCTCCAGTGCCTGCTACAATTACAGTTCCAGACTCCGTAAATGCCTCTAAGTACATCTTTGTAATTTCAAAGTTGCTCCACAAAATTATTTCCCTCCTCTCATTTCCATACCATTTGGGATCCCAGGAGATGTATTTAGGTTTTGAATGTCTTATTTCATTTTCCGCTTCTGCAAACAGAACACTTGATCAGGAAGATTATTTTGTTATTATTCCATCTGAACTGCATCTAAGCCTGTTTTAATTTATTCCCGTATCTGGAATATCAGTTTTGATTTCCAGAGAACTCACTGTCCACAACAATATATTCTTAAGTATTCTGTCACTGTTTCAAGTTCACTTCCATTATCACTATAAAACAGTGTGAGAAGACCAACACCTGCTCTTTCTCCCCCTATAAAACTGCTTTCCAGATGATTTACAATGTCATAATCCCTCTGACTTTTCTCCCAACTACTACTGGGACAGCCCTTAAAACATATTTACAAACTATGTTCTTGAAAGTAACTACATGAAACCCTGTTTGGAAAAAATTGGGCTTTTTGCCCTTAAGCACCAAAGTCTCTACTACTGCCAAATAGGCAAGAAAAACCCTATGATTTTGATCAGATAAAAATCACAGAGACCAAGAGCCAAAAGCAAAGAATTAATTCTCCCCCTCTTTCAGTACATAATTTAACACTCATTTACTGAAGATCACAGAATCACCAAGGTTGGAAGAAAGCTTCAAGATAATCCACCAGAACCACACCTAAACCACAACCCCAAGTGCCACATCCAGACATCTCCTGAACACTTCCAGAGATGGTGACTGCATCACCCCCCTGGGCAGTTTGTTCCAATGACTGACCACTCTTTCAGTGACATTTTTTTCCTTCTAATATCCAACCTGAACCTCCCCTGGTACAATTATAAGGCCATTTCCTTCTGTCCTTTCTCTTGAGACATGGTAGAGAACAACCTCCTTTCAGGTAGTTGTACAGAGTGAAAAGGTCCCTCAGAACCTCCTTTTCTCAAGGCTAAACAACATCAGCTGCTCCTCACAGGATTTTCTAGACCCCCCACCAACATCCCTGCCCTTCTCTGGACACATTGCAGCACCTCAATCTCCTTTTTGAAGTGAGGGGCCCAAAGCCAAACACAGGATTTGAGGGAATCCGATTGCCTAAGTGAGTATATCTCACAGCCAGAGTAGCTGAACTGAAAATTCTATTACTCTCCCACTGTTTCAGTGATTTGAAGAAAGCTCTGAAAAATTATTATTCTACTAAGTTTTGGTAAAACACCTAAATTACAGATCTTTGTACCTTAATGGCCTGGAAGCTGCAGACGTATCAAAGTCAGTTTATACTGCACATTGGTTTTTAAAATACCCATTGAAACATTTACAAATATTTTCACAATCCACTCCTGTATCACTGAATGTCCAGTGAAAATATTCAAAAAACAGATTTGAAAATTAATCATAAAGTGAAGAATAATAGGACTTTAGATTCCACAGCATTAATTCAGCAACATTTTGGAATCAGCAGCCACCATTTCTATCCCTTTCACTAAGTGGCAATTTCACATCACTAATTTTCTAGTGTGATTCCAACACCAATCCCTTGAATTTGAAAAGAGGGTCTTTGTTTCTGTAGAAAAAATGCCCAATACTCTGCAAATCAAGTCCTCAAAGTGAAACAAAATGCTTTAATTAAAGCCATTTTCCTTGCTTTGTGCTATTTCTAATTTATGATTTGCCAAAGGCGCTGTTTTACTCATGTTTCGATGGAATACTTAGCACAGCGTGAAATAGATGGCATCTCCTCTGTAGCAAAAGTGAAAGGTTGACTTCTGCCCTGGGCATCTTTTATTTTCTGTGAAAGCTTAGAGGTAGAAACTGAAGCATGATAATTGAACCTTGAAGGAAAAAGTAGTGACATTATAAGAAGTGCTTCTGTCAAGTGATAAATATCCTGTGCTGTGATACATTTAATTTGTAAGAATAAATGCACAGTGTTAATAAAGATTAAAAGGCAGTTATGCCATAGAAAATGGAGCACATTGGACATGCTGATAGCCAGTAAAACCCCACTTACAATTCCAAGTAAATTGCAGGTTTAATATCTGACTAAAATAAAATAATTCATCTAATATTTAAAAAGAGATAATTCAGCATTTACACTTATTATACATGGCATATTAAAAAGGTGGTTTTCATATTCTTCGGTGCCCAAGGCATAAACCTGAAAGTGCCAGTGGAAATAACAAGTGATGTAATAGAAGTGTGTAAAACCCAAGGCAATGGGACGTCAGAGTCAGAGCCCGATGGTTTTGCTCGAGTGACACACACACACTTGCACTCTGAGGTTTTGCCCTGTTTTCCTTTGGTTGAAGCTCCCACAGCAGCAGAGCCCTAGTGAGGTGTGTCAGAACCAATGTAGCCGAATGTAGTTCACTGTAATTGAAAGTAATTCATGCTGTCACATTTACTGTAACGAGAGGTCACATCTCCGGGGCCATAAATGTTGTTCACATTAATCGTAACTGACACCTTCCTCCTCCTTCAGGGAAATTCAGCCATATTACATGGCTTAGTTCACATCCTTTTTAAGCATCTGAACTTCTTCATGTTTGGCTGGTTTTGTGGCTTGTTTTTGGTTTATTGTTTTTTTCAATATAAAAATGGGTTGAAATACCAGCAACAAAGTCTGCCCTGGACATGGTGATCAGGTCACCTCACAGAAAACTATGTAGCAATAATTACAATTATCCTGATCTCAAAAAATCTTACAGATTGCTAAAAATTATGACCTAAAATCTGTCTATTCTGGAAAAAAACCCAGTTCTTAAATTAGAAATACATAGGGGCCATGCTCAAAAGAAGTAAAACACAACATACTTGTAACTACCAACTGTAATATATGCATTAATTTCTTACTAATACTTAAATGTATTACAATTTAGAAAGAAGTATACTTATTTGGAACGTTTAAAGTCTGTACTGACCATACCAGGCAAAGAACCTCTATGCTCAATGTGACTACTTCAAACTTGATATTTCAACTATGGCACCATTTCCTTTTTAAATATTAACCAGTTATTTTCGTTTTTTTACAGCTTATGAGACAAACTCTTTTGGTCCCTATTTGACAAAGCTGTACACCTGAAGGAAAACTCTTCAAAGCCCTGAATGCACATACTTTCCATAATTCACAGTGTACACAAAGTGACAAGGTTTTACTCTCCATGCTGAATTTATCCTGGGAATAGAGTTAAAAGGGGAAAGATGCCAAAGAAGGAAAAATGGAATGTAAAAACACACTGGTCAGAGTACCATGTGCTTGTTGACCAGAGAATAACTGAAGTTTCTTACTTTTGTTTGGGCTGACCATGAATTTAAGGTTTTCCCCTTGCAAAGTTAAGTACCTGAGCCACAAATAAAAGGTGGCAACTTAGCTCAGATTTAAAAGCTTATGTTTCTAGGATTTTTTTAACAGATACTTATGGGAACGCAAATATATAAATTATCATTTATTCACAGCAGCAATTGATAATATTTATGATACGAAGGTTCACTGATGACTCTCAGAATTATGTATTAAAGCACTGAAGAACAGAAAAACAGGAACAGAAAGATTCATTTCTACAATAGGTTAGAATAATACTATTTTTGAAAGGCAGATTAGCCTTAAAGTTACAATTATTTAAAAATGGATCACAGTTCCATAAGAAAATCAGTTTCTTGATTTCCTCTAGCATAAATAAGTAATAATGCCACTGAAATCAGAAAAATTAGATGAGTATATGAATTTTTGGAGAATCAATGCTGAACGAGTCCAGAGTCACTATTACAGAACACAACTCTTCAGGCATAAATAAAAGTGATTCTTTTAGAGATTTATTTTTCTGTTGTCTGACAATATAATTTAGTTCTGGTGAGGCATCCAGCAACTGTGCAATTTCTACAGGAATTTGGTGTAGAGATACATAAAACATTGCAATGATCCCTGCAGTAAGAGCTGGCTGAAAGACCTAGTCCTGCTCTTCTATGGAGGAAAAATGTCAAAACCAAAAAATGCATGATTTGATTGAAATAAAAGGTGATATTACACTTATTCCTCTTTCTTATGATTAAGCTTAACTACTGTTACATTTTTAACATCACCCCACACTTTTCAGAAATAAAGGTTTTGCTTCACAACAGGTAAGCACTTCCTATGTTATTATTTCCACACTATTGGGCAATATTTGTCCTGCACCAGTATCTACAACACCCTTGACAGTTCTTGTTCAAAACTTATGATGGACAAGAATAAAAACATAGTTTACATTTAAAATAGTTCTCCATTTCAGTCTTATCTCCATTACAATTCCCTCAGATTCTTACTCTGTATAAGATATGTTGGCACTTCTGCCCAACTACCTTATTTATTCCTAATTCATTCCACAGGTTATCACACATCTATATATTTCCAATATACTATCATTTAGTAAAGGAGCTCAAAAATCACAGTGAAACTAGATTCCAGTAAATCCTCATGGCCACCTATACCCCAGCATTACAAAAATTATACATCATGAAATACCTACTGGCTTTTCTAAGAAAGAGACTTTTGCTTTACAAGCCCTATCTTGCCTGTTCTATAAAGAATAAGCCAGAAAGTAAAAATACACTTAGATAATAAAACATGCATTGCTATTGAGTCCTATGAACCACTGCTATTTGAAGTAGTGCTGCTACTCGCTTAGGACTCTGAATATCCTTCAACAACCCAGCAATTACTAACTGCAAAGTCTTTAGTGAAAAGAATCAGCAGTGCTAATTAACTGTTCTGAATAAACTCTGGGTATTTCATGGTTTTGCACATATTCTAAAGCTTGTTTTAGTACAATAATTTCACCAAAATTACAGTCTAGCACTTTATTAGGTTCAGGAGTAAATCAAGACAATATGTCAGTAAATTCAAATTTGCCTCTTTTTCCCATTTGTTTTCTTTATTCTTTGCTCCACTCTTTTCCAGCAGAGTTCCTAGCATTGAGATATGTGAAACTTGAGGGGCAAATCCTGCCAAAATTAATGTCCTGTTCACTCCTACTGGAATTCTGTTCCCATATTTCACCCCTCTGGCATTTAGAAAGCTCTTCTAATCACTAATGTATCCTTACCCACAGCTAGTTGATACCCAATTGTGCCAACACTATCCTTTAGCTTGAGCAGCTTTTCTCTCCCCCTCATGTTGCCCCAATAAGATTCTCTCTCACTCTCCCATTTTCCCAGCTGAAAAATGTCATGCTGTTACAGTTCCCTCTTATGAATTAAGTTTCCTTTACAGTCATCTTATTATCCTTCCTCTGCACCTATTTATTTGAATTGATCTGTAAGAGGATGATTAATTTACCCTCTGTCACAAAGCAATTTCCACAGTGTGACGAAGTCTGCACATAAATCTGTTATGTAATTTACAGATATGAATTTCTTTTATGTCTGATTCAGTGAATATATTTAAACTCCCTATCTTTAAATCCTTACTTTAGGGTCAAAATTTTTTTGTCATGACTTGAACTCCAACAAAGAATCAACACTAGTTTCTCCAATCACATTTGATCCAAATTCATTACACTAGTTTTTGAAGCACACCAGGCTTCCAACTTCAGTAGGGCACCTTAACCCCTTATTTCTATATAAGCACATAGAGTTCCTTAACATTTCACACATGGAGAGTCCTTTCTGTGAGGATCCTTAAAACATACATGAATTTTCTTGGAAGAGAAAAGGATTATTCTGATAGGTTTGCATAAAGGCTTTCCCCCTGTTACATAAGCCTTGATGACTGTGCTGTCATATATTTATCATGGCCAGAATTAAACAATATTCTCTTGTAAGTCAAAAGGAGCAGGTCTGAATCCAGTATTTGGAAAGTATCCAGCAATGCTTGGTTGTAGTAATGTTTTCTTTGGATGAAACATGTTGGACAAATGTAAAGCCTTTTTACTACTGTTATAAAATATGGTTAGATTAGGTCTTCAGGCCATACACTTGTTTAGATTCTATGACAGCAGCAAGCCATGAGAAGAGCAGAGATTCGTTAGTCAGGCAATCAGTCCTTGTGATAATTAAAAACTTGACATTTCTGTAAGAAATACTTCATATTGAAATGAGGAACAATAATTCTTTTAACCTTTACTTGCAGTCTTGCAGCAGTATGATTATCAGGGACCATGCTACGTAGTTGTTTATTTTCGTGGTTTCTATAGCATATACTGACACTGGTCGCTTTAAATGCTGTCCTTTAAATGTGTACCCTTTCACCTTAACTTGCTTTCCCCAAGACAGCAGAAGTGCTACAGATAGCACCATTCTGATGCTACTTAGCCCAGGTGAAAGTACATCATTTGATAGTTAGACGATCAACTATTCCAACTTCTCTCCCATTTACCAACCACAAATACTTGAGTATTAACAACATTTTATGCCTCACTTGGGTTTTGGTTCATTACATAAGAAAGGGCAGAACAGACGTGTTATCAAATAAAATTCAATTCCAGGGCACATTTTATTTTCTGAAGAATTATGTGTTGAGACACCATCAATTCTTCCCTCTGTAAAAACATAAGCAGTCTCAAGAAAAGACCAAGATAACTTAGTTCAGTTGCTTGGCAATCCGAGGTATTTTCGAGACCAAAACCCCCTGCCACTGGCCAAGCAGAATACACTGCTTGCTTGGAGGACCTGAGACACTGCAAGTCAGGTGAAGTCTGAAATCAGGCAGCAAAACATTACTACGGTAATGGCACAGGGAAATTCACGTGATGTGCTGAAGACAGAAACAGATACCAAGCCTCCTTGCCTCCCTAGCTTCCCTTCACTTCCAGGTTTCACCAAATTCCACAAAACATCGGCACAAAAAGAATAAAAACTACACCACATTTGCTTACACACATTACTGAGCTTGCTTGCCATAAGCTAGAAAAGAATACTTTGAGTTCACTTAGTTCACATTACTTTAGATTGTCTATCCCAACAGATACTTTACTTCTACAGTCCTGGAAATCTTTGTTAAACTAATTGAACAAATATATTCAGAGTCAAAAGTAATTAATACACATATATAACAAACTTTATTGCATCAAGGACAGATGTATTTATCTTATGAATGTCAAAGCGATCAGAAGATAAAAAGGCAGACTAATCTCAACTGAATCTAGCTGGAAAATAGACTTAAAACTGCAGCAGCAAGGCAAGGCACCAGCTGCTGAGAGTGAAGTCAGTGACTGCAGGGGTGATGATCTTCATGCCTGAGCCAGTGAGCTTTAAACCCACCCTACACATTCTGTAACTAAACCTCTGGCTGCAGTGTATAACCAGCTAGACCCAGCACCATAAAACCTGCTATTGGCTGACAGTTTAAGCTGTCTGACCTGTTACAGCATTCTGGTTGTCCCAGGTCTCTATTCCAACATCTAAGAACTGTATGCAGAAATAACACTCCACCAGTGCATATACAGCAGGGACGAAACCAGGCACTGCAAACTGAGCCCAGGAATCCAGCCCAGCACTGCTCTGCTGGAGCTGGACCAGCTATAAAACTGCTGTGTGCAAATTCTACATGCATCTCATTTTCTTCAATATTGTAATGGCAGCTTAGATAAAATACATACTTGGCCTGCATGCTGTAGTGTACAGACTGTATGTTATAGAACATGTATAAACCCAGAGTACAGTCTGTATATGTAAGGCACCAACTATTGCAAAGTGCACCACTTTTCAGATGTTGCAAATGGCAGTGACTCCTTGTAGTAGCACATTCTGAGAAGCGGGGAGAAAGTGAGATTTCAAACCAATCCCCTCAATTGGGCTTATTCCCAAATCCATCTAAAGCACAGGACAAGGATAGAAGAGTAATCTTCTGCCCTCCAAAAGCAGGCAAAGTAGGTCAGTATGACCTGGCTGTATTTCCTGACATGTTTATGCTGGCCAAATATTGCAGACGGCAAGGGAGAAAATTCAAATATATATATCCACCAGAAACTTTCCCATATGCTTGCTATACCGTTGTACATAGAGCCAGAGGAAGCAAGCAGAAGTGAGAAACTGGAATTGTAAATACAGAGCTTTTTTTATATCTACATTATCCCTGCCCCCATCCTAATCTAGAGAATTTATCTTTGCCACACCAATATAATAGAGATGAATGTTTCTTTAAAAAACAGTTCTATTACACTTACATTTTGCTTCCTATTACATTAAATATCTTTGCTCTTTAAAAGAGAAATACAAAAATAAAAGCTATTTTCCCCTCCCTCATGTGAGATGGCAGCTTCCATACACTGTTAATATTAAAACTACACCACTGACATTCTTTTCAAGGAGATTTGCATGAAGTTTGGTTTTCAGCATAAAAATAACATGGGGGCAGAAAATCTGAAAATCCTCTGTGTGTTCAGTTTAGAATGAACACAAACACAAAGTTTGCATATCAAAAGATTAGCAGAGGATTAAAACTAAAACATACATGATGAGTAGGTTATAATGGGATACAGACCCTTTCACCTTTCAATCATTTGTTTAAACTCAATGTAGGTGCATAAGGGGTTGAAATTGGATTCTCTGAATGTTCTTGTGCAGCTGCAATATAACCAACCGGTTTGCTCACAGCAAATCCTATCACGTGTGTACACACAACAAACACCTGGGCAATCTGCTTGGCAGAAGCAGCAAAAATCTACCAACCCCTAAACTTACCCTTGACTGAACTGTGGATGAAGTTATTTTTTAGTTAGTAGATGTTACTGAAATTTAAATATTAGTATATTCACTAACATTCAGGTACTGCATTTCGCTGTGCCAAGATCCAGTCTGTTACAACTTGAAGTCAATATTCAGTGCCATTAAAAGACTCAATTACGAACATGACCTCCAGTGTAAAATAAAGTATCACACATACACTTACAGAAAGAAATAACTTAGTAAATCATAACTGTTTTCTGTTCTTCTATCAAGCATGAAGACAGAAGTAAAGAAGTAAAGTTGAATCCTTTTGGTATGGTGAGTGAGATGTGACCTAAATTACAGATTACATGGCAGGAACCCTGTAATCCTTACACTGCGTCTACTTGGAAAATGTCAATTTAATAAAGTTTCGGTCAAGTTCTTCAGAATCCATTCCAATATCTGTTTTCAATCACTTGCCCAGCCAGACCAAGGTTTTAGTAGATAACAGTAACTACAGTACTTGAGGCTCACAGTGAAGCATCTGACAACTTTCATGAAGACCGCCTGTATAGTATCATTTTGTAGATAAGGAAGTTGAGTTTGCTCCAAGCAATAAATTCACTTTCCATAAAGAATGCAGATTGTTAGATACCAGTAGGATGAACATTGCACTAGCCTTACATGAAAGATTTAAGCAAGCAGTTACTCTATTCATCAGTTATGACAGAAATTCAGTTCTATTTGCATTTAATTGGTAAGATACTATTTATTAGTATGGCACCACACCTACATATGACATATTTCACTGTGCAAGTATGTTCATGTCCTACCTTACCCAAACAATCTCAATTCAGCAAGAAGTACATTAAAAGCATTCATGAAGCCACAATAACATTTAAAAATGTAGTTTAAGACCTTCCATCCCTTAATTGTACAGCATATACTGAGACTACATCCTTAACTTTCTGTTGAATGGATGTCACTACATTGAAAAATCACACTCAGAAAAATTTCAACTCTCCCTTGCAGGAAAGCATTACAAGTGACTGCACACTTTGTGCTCTGCAGTTGACTTGTACACTTCTTACAATACTGGAGTCACTTGACAACATAATATTTGTACTTCCAGAGACAGAAGCACCATGATGACGTACTTGCAATCAAACTGCCAACACCAAAAATCAGTTCCAAATGAAATCCCATTAGCCCACAAGACTTAAAAACAGAGGAGAAAACAGGATTCAGAAGTATTATTTCAAATACTAATAACTCAAAAGCATTATTTTCACTGTAGTGTTGGGGAATATTTTTGTAATAATTTCACATGTATTTCATTCAACCTTCAGAAATCCACAGCTGGAAGGTCCGAGCCCACAAGTCCCCATATTCTTTCCTTAAAATTTCACTCAGAGAATTCAAACTTAAGAAAAGTCTGGAGCCTAAGAGTGTAAATTCACAGTATATCCATGCCAGTTCACCCAGCAGTAAGAATTTCAACTCACATCAGACATGGCCCATGATTGTGTGTATCTTCAATTATTGTCAGCACATAATATGAAGCTTATAAAAGTCTGGCATCTACAGTAGGTCACGTGATCCCTAAACCTGGCAGGCCAAAGAGATAATACCTGCACTACATGAATGTCAATGAAAAGTCCAAAGAAACATTTATCAAACTTGAAACAGCTACATGAATTCACATGTGTATATGTAATTTCTGGTACTGTCTGCCTGTAAACCAAAATATTTTGCTGGACTTTGACTTAGAGGTTAGTTTTTCCACAGTTCCTCATCTTACATTTGTTCTACATACAATGAAATACTTATGAATTTACATTCACTCTGTGACAGGACACTGAAAAGCCTTTTCTTCCAGCAGCAATACTGGATTAAACCAAGTATTTTTCCCTATTTGCATTTTTTCAGTCTTTCTCACAAAGGCCAAATACCATTTCAACTACTTGAGAATCACCAGTGATGCAGTTAATTTTAAAAGTTCATTAAAAATTGTGGGGAGGGGCCATTTTTACACGGATTTGATCTGTCTCACCCCACAGCTGCACAGAGTTACACCAGTACAGCCAAAGCAGAAACATGCACTGGAGGATGCAGGCAATGATGAAGTAAGCACTGAGACTGAAACCTATTCATCAAGCTAAAATCTTAGATATTCCATCTCTGGAGGAAAAGACAGAAAAAATATGCAGTTTTTAGAAGAGTAAGAGTCCACAGAAAACATAAAATTACACAGGAAAGCCTAGTGAAGACTATCGTCTAACAGGGGAATTGTTGAAGAAGTATCAAGAGCTGGATCCTTTAAGTAACTTCAGCACAAGGTGAAAAGCAAAGCTAGCTTGATACCAGATAAATTCCAGGAATTTGAAGAAGGAACCATGGAAGTTACCAATAACAGCAACAGAGTTTAAGCAAAAGTCATTGTTATCTGATCTCACACATGACAAAAGCCTAGACTGTTGTTGCCAGTCTGAAATAATGACTGCCACAGCAACCCGGGGAAATGTTTTTTAATCAGACTTGACTTTATGGCTATAAAAACGAGCAATTCAGCTCAGTTAATAAAAGCTTCTGCCTTCCTCAAGCCAAAAAGCAGCACCCTTCAAACAACCTAGAGGAAAGAAAGTAATCTATGAATAAAGAAGTATCCTTTAATAAGTTTAGTAACTCGAGTTTGCCCTCCAAACACCCTTCTGACTGTCTTTGCTTTTTCTTGGCTGAGATCCTATATAAACCTTTTAGAAGAAAAGCATAACATGTGAAACTGTGCTTAAGTATTAAGTGAATACCAAAGCTTCATGTCATTCACTAGAAAGCTGGGTCAAAAGCCCTAACAGGTCCCTAAACAAACCTTGTCTGCAATTCCAAATATTTAAAACTCCCTCCCGCCTTCCTTGAGCAGCAAACCAAACAGCAAAGAGCTTCCCATCCAGACTTGGAAAATGGTCAGATGCATGTGGGGCATAACCAGTGTCACACTATTGTGGTGCTGTTGGCCAAAGTTTTCAGCTTACATCCTAAAGGTTGCATAGCTTCATCATCCTGCATTAAGGCTTTTAGGATCATCACATCCAAAAGGTTTAGGATTTAGATGAAAAAAACATAATATAGTCCAAGTGTTTTGTGGCCTATCCAGGACTCTTTCACTCCTATCATATGGAGGCATTGAGTAAAATGACCTTGAGTACTCTGAATCAGAATGCACAATAACCCATCTAAAAAGAACATGGAAAAAATGACATAACTAGCAGAGTTGCATGTTAAAATGGGAGATAACGCAATTAGCAGCAAAGAGGATACAAATATCTCTAGCTAGACTAGCAAGAAAAGAATCTGATTAGCAAAACAAATTTTAATGAATGAACGCAGTTAACAGCAGTCACATCTAAGGCAGCCTACACAGAAGTAAGTTTGGAAAAACTGAGTGAGTCTACCATGGTTTTGCAGACAGCAATTTGCACCAGACAACGTCATTGAGATCTAAAGCATAATGGGAGCAAATTGGATTAGCACCAATTGCGCAGCGACCAAACGCAGAGTATTCAGGGGAAGAAAGACACGCAAATTGCTTTCATAGATTATGGTTTTCTTTGGGACTGCAGAGACAAACCCAACTTGTTTCAGTAACTGAAGGGGAAATTTTATTTAAAACAATCTGGTTTTGATGGAGCAAAGTGAGAAGTATTTTTAGAAAGCCTTTTGAACGTATGTTTAAGGAAACATGACAAAGATTTCTACAGCCCACTTGGAAAGCAAAAGTTGAATAAAATAAGACTTTGACCAAGTTACTTTTTTCCTTCAAATTGCCTTTCTTTTTCCCCCAGAACTCCTTCAGGTTCTCCTTGCTCCTACAGGTCTGCGGGTGGCCAGCCTTGTTCAGTCTCCTAATCTCATAATATGGAGCTCAGCACAAGTTCCACTTTACTAAAACAGACTTGTTTGGTTCATATTCGTTGTACTTAGTAAAACTGCACAAGCAACAAGAAAAAAGTCAACCCCGTGGCTCGTGCTGCACACTCTTCACAAATACCTTTTGCATTTGAGTCTTTTGCTGTAACAAGTTGTTTGGAAGGCACATGATCATGTTTCTCGTGCACTGAGAAATCACTGATTTTACAGCATGGATTTTATTTTTTTAGACTAGCAAAAGCTTTATTAAAAATTCACATGCTAAGGAGACTGGAAAGAGTTTAAGAATTCAAAGCCAAATTAGCTTATACTAATGCATCAATATTTATGTCAAATGGCCTGAAGTATAGCTTATTATAAACTATATTCAACAGTTTATACTATTTAAACAACTAGAGATGTTTTGGTTAGTGGATTCAATTTTATTCATCTTTCCTATAGTTTAATGAACTTCTTCTAGCTATATCATTTTAAAACAAAAAAACCTCTTAATACAGATGCCTTCAGTAGAACAGCTAACCTGAAAGCACAAATATAAAATAATAAATATAAATTTCAAAATTTATCAGAACGAGTTTCACTCTTATCTCCACACCATTAAGTGATCAGAGCACCTTCCTGATAGCTTGGTGCAATGGAAAATAAAAAAACGAGTCTCTGGAGGCTTTGCTCAACAGTGAAGTCCATCGAAAATATGGAAATCACCTGTCCCCAGAAATTATTTGTAACATTTTTTAAAGCTTGTAACTTAAAAAACAGCAGGCAAACAGAACTCCCTTAGGAAAAACACAGTACATGTAAATCACCTTCTGCTTCCAGAGGCTTCCATTCTCATGCAGAAGGATTCTTAATTCCCTCCTTACAGCCATGGAATAACTTCCTAACTAGAAATTCTGGCAGGACTTTAGAAGGTCATGAGCCTCAAACTATTTCTTGTTGACTACAGACACGTTGCTCAAAGAAAAGTAACACATTCTCCACTGTGATCACAGTCCCTTCTAAGGAAACGATTGAGAACATGATGGAATCCTAAAATATTTAACAAGGATGTATTTTAGAAGCTGCTGCTGACAACTTTACTATTTCTGTGAGTATGTTTTACAGCATGACTTCCTTCCAATTTTGAAATATTACTACCTTATTTGGTAATACTGAGTTCAAAAATCTTATACAGGAGAAAAGCTCATAAATTGCACAGAATGGAACACAGGTAAATGCTGTACATTCTTTCATTACCTGTTATGATACGATTTTTAATTTACAGCATGATGACAGACTAAGAGAAAATACAAGAACATCAGCATAAGTCCGTGCAATATCAAAGGGAGGGAAAAGCATCCAAAAGCCTGTGCTTTACCAGCATAATGGCAGTGCAGAGAAACACACTCGTACCAGCCCAGTGGAAGCAAAACTCTGTATGTTAGGCCAGTACTCACTGAATTATACAAACATTCAGAAAACCCCAAACTCTGCATATTCAACAAAGCAGCTCTATCTCTGCATTACTCCATTTTTCACCCTCTCATTTGGTCCTAGATAGCACAGGACTTTCCTATATATTATAGGAAGTTAACCATCTCTCATATTTCTGCATATGTATATAAAACATCCCTGAAAACTTCCAACAAGCTCAAGGGCACTGGCATTGGCCACATTCAAGACAGAAATGACTATGCATCTGAAACCAGGCAGTGCTTTGAAATTCCTCTGAACATCATTTATGTCCAACCTTCACAGCCTGGTCACATTCAGTAATAATGTGGTCTAGAAAATTCTACTCTCTTGATAGTCACATACGATTTAATCTGCACCTTAGAGCACCTCCAGAGTAAGAACTCTTTTCTCAGTCAACATACTGGAGTCCACTTCCTTCCAGTACTATGGAAGAACATAAATATTTACTAAAAATAGTTCAGCATGAGGATGAGTCACATCACCATGTCCTTGGAGACTAATTAAAAGTGGAGTCATTCCGATCAAGTGTTACAATAACCATCTAATAATCAAAACAAATAGAATCACACCTTGAGTAAGCACTGTTTAATGCAAGAACAACTGAATCATACCTGAAGTTTCAAAAGGTTCCCTTGAATGCACAAAGAATTTCACTACTTTCAATGGGCTGCCCATGATAACAAGGTTTAAAATACTGGTTCTCACTTTGGAAGGAAGTTACAATGTGTGTGGGACATGAACTTAATGAAGTTTTGCTGAAGAACCCACATCACCAGTCACTTGCTGCATATTATGAATGGAAAAAATGGCAGGAGCAGGTACTGCTCCCTTTGGGACACAGACCAAGCCAAGGCCAGTTCAGGACAGATATCTTTTTGCCCTTGGCTTGCACAAGCCCATAGGACAGGGAGCCTGGTATTTTGTGTGTAAGGTTAGTGAATGAACACACCAGCAGAAATACTCCAAACCACAAACCTCCCCAGTTAATACTATATGCCCCCAAAGAGGGGTTAAAACCTGCCTGTCAGAGGCAAAGAGCGACAGAAACTGGACACATCCTTTAAAGGATAAACTTTCCTCTTTTCTTTTTTTTTTAACTCTCACATTAACCAGAATAAGACCAAGCAATTTGCAGGAACCACGAGGGCAGATACAGAATAATGTTAAGCACATGGCTCTGCCTTTTACTCCTACATAAGCCTGAAAGGCAAATGTTTCTCTTTTTAACAACTCAGTTCAACAAATCTGATATTTAATGAATAACATTTTGATTTCCAAATTAATTTTCAGAAGTCTATGTGGAATTTGTAATGCCTCTATTTCAGACACTTCAAATCAGCAACCACCTTCAAAAAAAAAAAAAATTTGTTTGTCACAGGAACACTGCTCACAGTATTTAATGAACAAATCAGACCATGCTTTTCAGCACACTCCTCTATCACAACTGCCATGCTGAGTGGAAAAAAGTGATAATAAAAGAAGTCTCGCCAAATTTCCAACAACATTTCACAATATACATAATAAAATTATTTTTTTAATTAGTTTCTTCAAATTAATCAGCATTATTTGGAAAACACATGGGATGTTTACATGGAGTTCAACCAATACATAAATATTTTCTGTTATATAAACACTTTCTGTTATAAACAATTCTTCAAACAACAACAACAAAACAAAAAGAAAGCAAAAAAATTACCTATGAAACAACCAAAAAAAAGTTGTCAAAACCCTTTGCCTTTTGTTTTAAACAGATGTAAACCAGTTTAAAAACTTGTTCACCAAGTGAACTGCCAAGATACAATTACTCTGTTCTGAATTCTACATGAGAAACAATGTTGTTTCCCCAAATGCCTATTTATCCATTATTCATGTCAAAAAAGTTTTCAGCGACTTTAATTTAAATGAAGATCCAGAATAAAGAGGAGAAAAAGAGAAGTTTGTACAACCTGCCAGCCACTGACTAAGGCTGTGGGCTTTGCACTCATCAGCTTCAAAGCAGCTGTGATTTCGTACAATAAAGTTCTGCACCACTACAATCAAGGACTTAGAATAAAACTTACTGAACTTCATTCTCATGCCAACATGTACTCATAGACTGTGCTTTTGTATCCATTTAAATTTGAATACCTATTCTGATGACTAAGCAAAGTCCTACAGAAGCTATTTTATTATATAAAAGCGGTTCAAGCAATTCTAATTAAGAGCATTTGTTATTCTATTTGGATGCAATTTACAATAGGAGTCATAAAATAAGTCATGATAAAACCCAGGATAATGTTTCTCTACCAGCTCAACTTGATGGATATTGTACATAACAGTTAATATTTAAGCTTCTCCTCTAGCAGGAATAGCCATATTCCTCTTTAGCTGTTCATGCATGGAAAAAAGCCAGAGGTAAGACACCAAAAATGGCCAATACAGCTGCAGATTTTCTTGGTTCAGCTATTGCAACAATACCTGTATTGCTGCCTACAAAATCAAGCAGTTAATTGAAGTTAAATGAGCATGCTTGAGCACTAACAGGACAAATTTGGTTAACAGTGTTTAAGAGAATTGTTAGATGGGTAGCACCTTCTGCTGACAATTTCTCCTCTGAATTTAAATACATAACAGAAAATAAAACTAGTTATATTTAACTGTGACTTAAAATCTTCTGAAGCTATAAATGGTGAAAAAAATAAACTTGTAATTGCATAGGGATCATATTATTACTAAATTAGTAGGGACTCTACCAAAACACACAACTACCTCTCAGTGAAACATAAATGTACCTTTTACACAAAATTCCTCTTTACTTTAAAATGCTTAATGAGTTCTTCAGATGTTCTATTCATTTGACTGCAATCCAAACATTTCATTCAAGTGGAAGCACAAAAGTAGCTTAGAAAAACTAAGATACAGTAAAATGATCAAAGATCTCTCTTAATCTGGGCTGGACAATAAAATAAAAAATGAACTATGAGATCTTAAATCATAAAAGCAATTCTGCTGCTAGAAAACAAAACAGGTGACCTATTTCTGATCAAGATAATTTAGAGTTCTTAAGCATATTAGTAAATGTAATAACACTTCAAGAGCAAAGAGTCATCTGTAACAAAGTAACATTTGGAAACTGCATCCAAAGCAACTCCCATTACATAATTAATATAGGCCTGCTGCCTAGATTAGTACATCCACAAGGGAAGTTTTCATTATATGGAGCTCTGATTACAAGATTGCAGAAAAGCTAACGAGTTCCCAGGGCATGTGACTTTGGCATTCATTGTCTTTTAATCCTCCACAAGGAAAACTTCTACAGAGTAACTACTGAAGGAGAAATGCAAAGTAATTCAGGCCAGAATATATTTAAACTCTCTTTAATTTACTATGCCAGTAGATAAAATAATTTTAACCATAAATCCCTGAGACTTTTAAGCACCTAGATGATGCTCCTGCAGTTCCTCAGCTATTCATTTTAAAACATACAGAAACACTAAGCTGAAAGAGTCCCAAAATGTTGGTTTTCAAGTGCGTGCAGGAACCAGAAAGATTCTGTCCCATCACAAGAAGCATGCATGTGCTATGCATAATCTTTCTTCCAGGCCAGTAGTGTATCATCCTCTTTCTTAGATTAACTATTTATAATAGCTGGCACTCGTATCTCAGCTCCCTAATCAGAAGCTTAGGTAATGCCTTAAAGACTCTAAGGTCCTACATGGGATTGTTGTTTAAGATACAAAAGTGTTTTCTCCCCTAACTATGAGCTGGGAGCAGAATTTAAAGACTTTTGTTTCCAGGCATGAACACAGCCAACAGATTCATGTTTATTCTTTCAGTCCATGTTAGAAGAATCTAACCCAAAGTATTATATAATTAAAAGTTATAGTTGAAGGGATGACAGTTTCATACATTTTTATGACCTATAGAACCAGTGCCTTTCCCAGAAAGGTCTTAAGTGGTCACCTGCACTACTACATATTTTCATTGACCAAAGCCATTACAGTTTTCTGCAAAATCAGGCCTTTGCCAATGAGCCAGATCAGCTTGGCTTCCTATTTAAAATAGTCTTTCAAGTTTACACTGGTCTGTGATTAAACCAGGCCAGGATTATGTAATTGCGCTCCTGGTAACTGGCTTGCAAAACCATCCACAAAAAACAAACAAACAAAAAACCCCCCAGGAAACAAAAACACAAACAAAAAAAACCCAAACAAGCAAAAAAAACCCAAATAGTAAAAACAGGACATTACACTGAGACCCACCTAAAGTGCTGCAACATCAGCTTTCTTTGAACTGCTCAAACTTAGAAATGCTTATGTGCTATGTAGAATTGCAAACATTTCATTACTTTTTTTTTTTAAATCACAGGGAGAAGTTAAAAGACGAAAAAAGAAAAGCTCCTAATTCCTGCTTTGGACCTCTATATGAGAATTCAAAATGCAGCATTAGCCGAGCAGGCAGGCCTAGTCAAAATAAGAAAATAGAAAGAGAACAATTGCTTTACAAGTTGCAAGGGTGAGTCATTTGGGTTTTTTAAATTCATAGCTATATGTAATAACGTCAAAAGGTTTGAGAAAATATAAAATCGTAACACTTTTATATACAAGTTTAGTGTCTCAAAGAAGGGAACTTCCATTTTGTGAGGTTTGTGGTCTCACATGAGGTACAATTTACCTCGTTAGAACATTAACTGGACCAAAAGGTTAAAGAAGACAAAATTAGCATTCAAGGGAAAAAGTGCTCTGGCAGTGAATCACCATGTCAACCTGGTACACTTCCCATCCTGAGCGATTTTCCTTTTAAGAATGTGATTTTTTTTGTAATTGTACAGAACTTTACAGATGCAATCTGTACCGAGTACTCAAGGCCACCACCTCCTGTCTCCTGAGATGATACAGTACATGAGAATAAATAAACCATGACTATTTTAACATTAATATCTTTGTACACAATCAGTAAAAACTGTATGGATCACATTACTTGAATGCAATTATTAAAGATGATTCATTCCTTCTTCTGATACAGAAATTCCAACAGCAGTACTTTCCAAGTCATTTTGGAATACATTAAAAATCAAACTAGACCTACAGGCGTAAACAGGCCTAGCATATTTATTTGGCAATAATCACAGTATTGCTTCTAATTCATGTTTATTGAGCTGTACCTTTACTGCAGTTGAAGCATTACTTGGTCTATTTTCCATTAAAAATCTAAGTAGGTGTTAAAAAAAAAAAACTAAAGAAAATGTTGCTGATTAATTGCATTCTTTAAAAACACAAAACAATCTATTTGGTTATACCAAAAAATATATGCTATCTCACACAATTAGTCAGCAATATAAAACAAATGCCATGAGTGCTCTTACAAGCTTTCCACCAGTTAAAACTCTTCAGTATTTCCCCCCCGCCCCCTAGTTACTACAATATCATGTAAATCTTCTAGAGGGGAATTATCCCTCTGGTAGAATCACAGAAGAGAAATGTGTTAAGTTCTTCCCTTATATACAGAACTAACCACCATGTTTATAAACATTATGTATTACAATTTTATACAAACTGTGCAATTTTTCCAGTTTCAGTGGTTCCCACACTCACTCATCAGTCTGCAGTCACACACACATATATGTGTGCATACAAAGATCTCCTCTACCTCCTTCCTGCAGGTTTTCAGAGTTTCCACAGTTCTGTGCTCTTGATGAGTTACTCTCATGCAGTAAGAAGGGCTTTCATTAGTTATGAACTTTGCAATTATTCTTGCTAGAGAAAAGACACTATTTGATGAACTTAAAAAGCAGTCTCTTCCCAATGTGGTACACACACATATATATATATATTATGTATGTATGTGTGTATATATATATTCTTTCACTGTGACACTGAAACAGAGTTCAGAGAAGAACCACTCCTAGCCAAGGAGTAGCTGGATTAGCCACAGGGCTAGAGACTGTACTTCCCTGAATAAAGAAATCCTCTAACTTCATTCCTTTTATTAGCAGAGAACTTGTGTACAGTGCAGCCCTTACACTGTGTGTATACAACATATTCAGTGAGGACAAAACCACACTATTAGGTCTGCAAATCAAAAGGGCAATCAATTGTGATTTTGTCTTTGTCTTGGTTCTTCTGGTCCATGTGTACATCCAAGCTGCTGAGCACATTAAGAAAAAACAGAACCTGATAAGTGAAACAGAACTGCACATAAGAACTGCGGTTTATTTCTCATCTTAATTCCTTGTACTCCAGCTTTTGCTAAAGGACTTCCGCAAATTAATCCTGTGTGAGCAGCAAACCCCAAAATCATCTTTTCCTGTCATTTTATGTGCATTTTAATTTATTTATAAGGTGAAAAATTTGCTTATTATGATCACATTAAAAATTATGACTTCGCAATTTTAATTTAGAAAACTACTGCAGGAGCACAGGAAGCTATAGAGTTACTCAAGGCTAACACTGCTGCTTTGAAACTAACTCTCTTCAAGTAAGGAATCTGAGATCATTTAAGACTAAACTGTTTTATTAAATCTCAGGATTTTCTCTGAAGAAAATCAAGACTATTGCTTTAAAACTACCGTGAGAGATATCTTTACCACCTGTTAGCCATCAGCTATTCAAGTAGCTCCATGCCACGTTAAAATCTGTATCCAAAGTGAGATCAGGGAGGCTGGACATGTAAGGTTTGACTGTATTGGCAGTTTGTTCCCAGTTAATATTTAAATGGAGTAATTAACCAGAAAGTTTTATCATCGCATTTGCACTGCTGTGGTTGAAAACATCTCCCCCAGAGAGCTCTAAGAGGGTGCATTAGGCCATGAAGATTTGACAGCAAATCTAAGGAAACATGGCAAAGAGGAAAAAATAGCATCATCTTCTGCCAGTTACACTTGCTGAGGGTCATTTCCCACTCAACTTCCATGTGTCGACACTCCCGTATTCCCACAGCATCAGTGTGTCAGTATAAAGCATTGGTCCTTTCCCCCCTACTCCACAGTGAACTGTCCCCCAAAGGTACTGGCCCAAGAAAATAGTCAACATTATCACTTTTTAAGTCCCACAGCACAGCTGGGAGCAACAGTCATGACCTTAGTGGATTGGTTCTAAATTTTCTTTGCAGTTCACATACATGCATGGTATTTCCAACCTACAGCTCTAACAGAAGTTATATAACAAATATTATGGAACACTACACATTTGTAAGCCCAGTAATTACCCCAAGTGTCTGCAAGCATATGCTCCCCTCACCAGTCCCAGTTTCTCATAAATGAGAATTTTGGGAAAGCATCTGCAGCTAACAACTTACACCATTCCCAAAAAAAAAAAAAAAAAAAAGGTAAAAATTACACTTATGACTGCAATCATTCTTTTGTAACAACTTTTCAGGATTACTTTGACTTCTGTCACATTGCAGAGACAACCACAGCCCTTAAATTCAGTATTGCCAATGACAAGGCACAAGCCCTGGACTCTGCACTGGGTCTCTGGATCAAGACTTGTCAGACAGACTGTGTCTGAGCCAGTCTCAACCACTTGGAGCTTTCCTTTCACTTAGTTTAGCTGTAACAATTCTCAAACATCAGGTAGCATTACCTGCTTTGGTTTACTTTTGTTTCTTTTCACACAGCATAAGCAGAGCTGCACACAGACAGCAGTAAAGGTAGTTATTCTGTGCAGAATGGAACTTTCATGATCGGTGTAGAGGAATAATACAGGCATAGGAAGACAGTAGAGCCTTGAAAAGTGCAAGGACAAGCTGCAGAGTAGAGGTGTGTGGGCATGGGATGAGAGCACAGGTACAAACAGCTCTCCAGTGGTGCATTGAGGAAATGCACAAGTGGGATGAGAAACCAGTTTGGGCATAACAGAGAGCAAGGAACAATATAACTTGTGTAAAGCACACCATATATTAAACAATTTTTGACAGAACTTGCAGACAACAAGAAGAAAGAGCAAAATCTAAAAGTACACACCAACTCAAAAAAATGATCCCCAAGCAGACCCTAGAATGAGAAAGAAGCCATCAAACAGCACTGGCTCACACATGCAACAGCTTCTAAGCTTGAACTCTGCAGTCACAGGGGAGCTGTCCCCCTGCATGGCCAGAAGCAAAAGTTTCCACAGCATAAACACAAAGGCAGGTGAGTCCTCCAGTACGTCAGTACCTGCGTTTCAGTATAATAAAATATTTACCTAGCACAGAGGGACAGGAAGAGTAATCAATAAGATCCAATTATATAACATATTTAAAAGATCCCTGGTAACACAGTTCAACTCCACTCACCTTGCTTACACATCTAAGACTAAACCCACACATCTCCATTCTCCAGGCACTGCGGCAGCACAGCAGCAAAACCAACAGCTCTGCACAGAGAAGAGGTTGGTGTGGCCAAAGCAGACTGCAGGACCAAAAATAAGATTTTGGCACTGTTTCAGAGAGGCTCTGCTTTACAACCTAATCATGGGCACTCACACGAAGTTTAAAAGCAAACTCCGTTTGTAAGATGCGTTACTGACTAGAGTGTACTGTGCTGAACTGGAGCTGCTTCTGAACACCAAAACCACTCTGACACAAAACGTTACTGTTATTACACCATTTAGAAGCAAGATCTGACAAGGAATGGATTATTACACAATAATTTAAGGTCATATGTGCCTCCTGTAATTACAAATTAGCATTTTAATTAAACACAAAGCTTATGTCCTAATTTTTCCTAAACCTATTTAATTAAATACACCAAGACAATAAAAAAAGCTCTCCTGGTTTACTGTTAAATCATTTAGAATTTTGCGAGGCCCAAGCAGACTCTAAGTGACAGTTTCATACTGGGAGGGAGAATTCAGCTTATTGTGCTTTACATAAAAGACAGAAATCAAATTAATTTCTGGTACAGTATTAATATCAATGCTTTCCCTGTTACAGGAACACCATTTAGGTTCCTTATCCTCCAGAAGCATCAGCAAAACAAGCCCAGGAAGGTACATTTTTGCTGTAAGACTTGCTTTGGCAACAGCTTTGCTGCATCAGCAAAATGCCACTAAAACAATACAGGAACAGCAACTGTTGTTCACATCCCCTTTCTCTGCCGCATCTGGTGGCACACTGTCCTGGTTATAGTGACCAGGACCAGTTTGTCACTGTGTGGGTGTGGCTAAGACTGTGTATTCTACACCCTCTATGTAATTTCTCATGAACTGCTAACAATGGATCACTTGCAGCATCTTCCCGGGGCTCACCTGACCCCTCAGGCTACAGGGTGGGTGCTTGGGAACTTCTGTGAGATAAGAAAGGCGTCCTGTCTTCACACCAATGACTCGGGTGTGGTAAAGTCCCTCTGGAGAGCTGTTAGCACCTCCACACCCAGCCCGAGGGGTCATGTCTGCTAATGGGCCATCAGGGTTTCCAAAAATATGCCATGACTCACCCTACACAGTAACTCACCCATTGTGAAACTCCCCACCCTGGGGGAGGTACTGGGCACTCCCACCTGAACCTAAGCATATATATACTGGGGGTTTTGGGACTGAACTCACTCTCCCTCGCTGGCTCCAGAGGAGGACCAGAGCCTCAGCAGGGCTGCGACTACCACTCTTGACCAGACCGGGACCATCATCCTCAGGAACAGGTTTTCCTTTTTCCTTTTAGTGTGTACTCAAGGGGGCTGGGTGGTGCTCAGCACAGGGGCTGGCGAGCTCCATTCTGTTTGTGCCCCAGAGTGCTGGGTTACACACCTGTTTCTGCGGGTCAAACGGGCTTTTTTTCCTCTGTACTCTTGTACTTATTGTGATCTTTTAATAAATTGTAGTTCTGACTTGCAGTCTTTTGTGAGTTGGGTTCATTTCTCCTGCCGGTTTACATTTAAACCAGCACACACACGAGGCTGTACTGACTGCCCACATTACGCCTCAGTTGTCATCCCTACTAACTCTGATGGTATCTAAGCCTACAGAACTGCTCCCCTGCAATACCCAGTGCTGTCAGCTTTGGTGTAATTTCATCTTTCAGAGCACAGATCTCTATTCCCAAGCCCCAAGTTTCAGAAGATACACTACACAGATAAGAGTATTATCCTGATGATCAAAGACATGAAACTCACCAGAGCTGTGCCCGATATCTTTCATATTTTATGATCAGAGTGGAATACCAGTAGCTCTCACATCTGAGAGCGCAGTTAAAAAAATCAATGTGCAAATTCACCTAAGCAAACTACAAACAGTCCCGTTTTCTATAATCAGACACGTCAATGATGGTGGTGGCAAACACAACTCGCAGAACATGTTAGAAACAGAAAAGCTTTACCCTGCTCTTTGCTAAGTATACAGTAGATCATAATACCATTACTGACCTCAACCTCTGACAATGTCAACAGAGAGCAGATGCTCTATTACCGGCAAAGCACTGCTCTTTAAGGTAACAGCAGCTCAACACAACAAGCTTTAAATTACATGCACACTTCTCACATGTAAGTATGTGGACTGTTACAGGCATTTGTCAGCCTAGCTTTCCAAATACTGAAATAGAGAAGCTGCTCCTGACTGAAAACTCTGCATGCTTAATAATGCAGAAATACAAAAAATAATAATTAAAGTCCCAAGAGTAGACTTGAGCTCACTTTACTGCATGCATGCATCACAGGAATTTCTCACTACAGAACAAGTCAAATTCTGTAATTAAATCATGTTTGCATTCTTACAAAAAAAAAAAAAAAAGGCACTATTTTTCAGCTGCTATGTTTGTTGTTTGCCACCCAAAGCCAGGACTAAATTCAGATATAATTCTAGAACTGCAGAATTATAGTCACAATCAGTATAACTAAAATAAGAACTTGGCAATGTGTCTCTTCATGCCTTGTATGGCATTAAAGGTACCATCTGTGCGCTTAACAAATTGATAATAATGTCTCGTTACCAAATGTTGCATGCTCATGTATGTACTGAGGCTTCTCCTCTGCAAATGCACTGAAGCATAAAAAGAGACATTAATTCTGAATTACCTGAACTAGTACAATTAACATTTTGGCCATGTGCTAAAGCAAGCACCATTTATCCACAAAACAAATGGTCCACAGAGGGCAAAACAAAAACAAACAGGAAAGCCTGGGTTTCCATTCCCAGAATTTCAGTCCTTTCTCTTCACTGATGCTAAAATTGCATCACTCCACAGATGAGGGAAGCCTCACAGCATTCAAATGCTGATGTAGATTTATTGGGAGACTACAGACTGAAATCCATCATGGGCAATTCCACAAAAGCCGCTTGCTCAAGCACTTCTGCCTGTTTTGGTCCAATCCTCACTGCTGTGGGATAACAAAGATCTCAACCTTGCTCGCCTCCTGTGCTTCCAACAAAAGGAGGGAGATTCTGGTTGCATAATCCCTCACACGGGAATAATTGTGAAGTAAAGATTATGTATCAAACCTGGAAATGAAACTGTGGGCAAACATCTCCTGGATCCAGCTGCAGAGCAGAAAGGAGATCCCATTCAGTCTATTCTTAGCTGTTCATCACTGCTTAGTTGGGGAAAAAAGTGAGGCTCATTGTTAAAACTGTTTTAGCTAAACCACTTTGAAACACAAGGATAGGGAATAACCACAGTGAGCCTGGCTGGCAGAGGAAACAGCAGGTAATGATGAATCTGATTTTTAATACATTTCAATATATTGCAGTATCTTTTTAAAACTGCCTATAACATCTTTTATATGTATAATTAAACTTGACTTCAAAACTGAACATCAGACAACCTAGTGTTTACCAAGTTTCTAAAACCTCACACATTTATAAAAAACATTTATCCTACCCTTGCCAACATATTTACCTTTCAAGCTAAAATTCATGATACATTTTAAGTGTTTGGATTTAAGAAGAAAAAAAAAAAAAGGTTTCCCATAAGTCAAGTCTTCTGAATATGCAATCCTAAATGCTTTATATAATATTCGTATTTATAATATTCATTATGCAAGTAAGTCCCATCTAACCTTTTTGACAACTTTGGATGTCTTGGAAATACTTAGATTTTTTTTCAAAATGTAATAGTTTTCTTTCTCTCTTTCCCTCCTTCCTCCTCAGCCCTACAGAAGTAATTGAATCAAGCTATGGTCATTTAGCTTGTCAAAAACAAGACTGGAAGCCAGGAATTGAACAACTAGTCTACACTACTAATCAAAATCCTTTCCCACATCTCCACTTTATCAGCTATGAAACTCCAGATTGCATTCCTGAATAACCCATGTATGGCAACTTCAATGGTATATAATATCCATTTACTCTCCTGTAGTCCAAACCCCCCTCCATGCTGTTAGAGTAACTTCACATCAACAAACGAGGTCAGAAGACTTACTGCACTGTCACCATAAATGCTTAATGGCTCAAATCTGACATTTATACAATATAATCCAACTCTAAACTAGCACATCTGGACATTATAAATTGAATTACAATGCTTTATAAAACCAACATGAAAGATTTAGTTCAGACAAGTGGAAAATATTCTTGTATGTGGACACCTTAGGAATAAATTCCTAGTTTATATGACGAAAAATGGAATCAATCCAGGTCTTAGCTTTTAAAGAAACAACCTCTTGTCATATCAAAATAACAAAGTTTACATAAGAGCATAGTTACTTCCCACTACATGCCATGTTCCTGATTAATACTTAAATGCCATCAATATTAAACCTCTGCTGTGCCTTTCAACACTATTCATTCAAAACATTTTCATTTCAACAGCATCATGAACTGGGACATTGCCCAGTAACTGAACAAAATGTTCAAGTTTATTAAATACTTGACTTTCAAACAAGAATATTAAACACAGACAAATCTCACCAAACATCCCGGCATGAATTTAGGTTTAGTATGAAAATTAGGTCTGAAGTAATTCATTCAGTTTGCTCTGAATCCATTCCCAAATCACTGTGTTCACCTCTCCTCCATCGCCCCTAAATTCTTCATAATCCATTTATAGGCTCTGACCTCTGTTCTGCAAGGAAACCCAATGTGGATCATTTTTTACAGCATGTGTCCTTGAGGCTCTGCATGTAAGATTCCCTGGCTCTATGGCTAGGAGAGTTCTGCTGATGGTCCTTCTTGATCCCAACCTCCAAGCACTTTTTCCGAAGTGTTGGCCTCTCTCCAAAGCCACACAAATCGACTTCTGTTGTTACATCTTTGTTGTATTAGCAAGAAACATGAATTGTTCAGCCAAGCAGTCATTACTAGTTTCAAACTCCAGGAGATGAGTACCATAATTAGTATGAACATCACAAGCCAAGAAGAGATCAAATATCAGACAGGAGTAAAACAAGAACTGAGGACCACAACTCACATACATAAAAATTCACATTACACAGCACAGCTCAACAGCCAAAATGTATAATTACAGTACTTTGAAGTCCTAAAAGTTCAAAAGCAAATTCAGCAGTATAATTAAAAAGCAACCACACCTCAAGTCTGGCAGCTTCCTTAACAGCAGACAGATAAAAATGATACATGATTCCTGTGCACTGTCTCCACTGTTAATCAAGTACCCACATTCCAAAAGCCTTCTATCCTCCCCTCCACCATAACTAAAAGCCACTGCATGTCACTGACACTTCAGCTGTTGAAGGTGATGGTCCACATCCTGATCACAGCTGAAATCCGTTTGCAAATTGAAGGCTATGCCACTAAGACATGAGTATTTCTAATATGCATTTACTAGTGATATTTTAAATTCTTCACCTTGTAATTAATTTTAGAACACAGTACTATACAAAAGCACTTGCTTTAGTCATGGGTTCTCCTTTGCAAACTGCTAAATCTCGTGTTGAATAAAACATATTGCCATAATTTGCTGTATGCAGTCACTGTTTAAAATATGAAAAATAAATTATCACAACCCATTTTTGCCTAAAAATGTTGCATAAAGCAATTGATGTCACAAGCTCTGTAGCCCTAAGTTGACTAAGTGTGATATTAGGAATCTCATTTTAGAAGACAATTCAAAGAGAATCACAGGTTACACATAAGCATCTTTACTTTGTATAACCTGCCTTTCAGAAGGTTTTCTAACTGCAAAACACCCATCTGGCTATAGGAATTTGACATTTCTCTACAAGCTATCCAGAAAAATCTTCATATGGGCCAAAGTTCTGGTACAACCTAAAATTTTCAAAGTGTTCTGGTCCAAAGCAAAAATCTTCTGGACCACAATTCCAAATAAATGAATTTTACATGCATTCTGTTTCTCATTGCATATGGCCATAATAGTCATATTTTCACACAAAGTGTCCAGTAAAGACTTGGCTCGTTCTTTCCCCCTCCACTCCCCTGCATTAAGAATGGGGTTCATGCACAGAGTTTGAGTCACAAGCTCACTGTGCAAGATGCAGCTTGCAAGGGATAAAGCGACTTCATGGTAGCTGAGAATAATGCTAAAAAACTGCTGGCTTATTCTTGCAGAGATAGTCAGCACATTTGCAACAGATAACTAATGCTAATGAGACACACAAAATCTTCTACATTTTCATGAAAGGACAGACAACAAAGCAGGATTTTTCCTCAGCATGAAAGAGCTTTCTCCTTAATGATTTTTGAAGTATTTATCAGCAATGAAAGCAGCCCAGAGCATGCCTCTCCCAGCTGTTGTCTACATCTGAAGATAAAAATGAGAGGTACAGCTGACTGATGAGCTAAATGGAAAGGCTCTTCTCACAAGTACACAAACCATTACAGACATCAGACTTCAGCACAGAATAACTTTCTACTTCAAAAAAATATGGCAACTTGTACTATATAAAATTTACAGTACCAACTTCAAAAGATGCACTAACCTGCATTTGGAGGATGACAAAAAACATAAAAACACAGAATACAAATGCTAAAGTACTATCAAACACACTAATTTATAGGACTGGAAAACAGGGTACGACTTCCAGAAAGCATTTCCCCATTTTCTAACTTCATAGAATGGCTTGGATTGGAAGGAACCCTAAAGTTTCTCTAGTTCCAACATCCTTGCCCTTGTCTCAGTTTCTGGTCAGGATGACATACCCTCATTAATAGTACATGTGTTATGGTGGTTATTTTGCAGCATTTTTACTCTTCTAGGGAAGCACCATCATCACTGTAGGCTGCCAGCACGAATGTAGCAGGGCAGTGTCTGGAGTTCCCTGAGAGCCCATTTGGCACCTGGGCCTCCCTTTCCTATCCCCACAACACGAGGACATAGGATAGTGTTGAAGGAGAACAACACACTATCAGGCTTCCACTTCCTCATGCCACTCGAAGCCCAGGCCTGTGACCAGGGTAGAAGGAGGAGATCATTTTAGGAGCTTTTCTAGACTTGCCCAACAGAGCAAGTGAAATTTGTAGTTATCCTGCACGGAAACTTTTTTTTGAACTATAGCATAGCAATATTCTGTTACCAAAGCTCTGTATCTTCACAGTAGGCACACCAAACAGACCCAAGTCAGATCCCTGACTCCTGTCTCACCTCCCAAGAGATGGACATTTATAGACAAAGACACGAAGCTCAGCTGAGAGAATCTGTGATAGATTTTCCTCACCAAGCCTGCTGACCTTCGACAAGCAATGCAGCTGCTTGTGAGATGGCTCCTTACTTAGTAATCTGCACCACTTCGAGTCTCCTTTAGGAGCTCACAGAAGCCATTATCAGCGCTCCAAAAGCATCAAGCACAGAAAGAAATTCCTGTAACATAGTTTCATCATTACTGTACTGATTACTACATACTTCAGCTCAGCAGTAGTAGCAATAGAGAACACTTTAGCAGTAGAACAATCTCCCAGTTAAAATTTGAGTTACATGAAACAATTATGGCAAGGGAAAGGAAGCGGGAAGGTGGGGGTGTACACCAAGTGCCAAACAAAATCCCATAGTTTTAGCTCTTAGAGTCTGGAAGACTTCGAAGTTAACAATTTTACAGATGAGGTAGCTCTCTCAGATGACTGTATCCCTTGCTTGTTATTCATCTTCTCTGCTTTATTGTAGCTGCCTTTCTCAATGAGTTAATTGGAAGATTCTGCATAACAGAAATCCCAGAAGAAATAAATATGCAGTCCACCCCTCCTTAGCATCACAGATAGCTGAAGGCTAACAGGACTGCTGGACAGGCTAGGGGAAGAAATATTTGAGTGGAATCATCTGTATTCACTAAAGGGCAATGCCTCTTTTCACATGTTGGCTGAACATTCCTTTATTAGAACCAATGCAACACTGAAGACAGCACTTGGCCTGAAAGCCAAAAGAAGGCCCTGACAATGAAGGTTGCTCCCCAGAAATATTCCCATTCCTCCTTCCTGAAGTATCTCTAGTAGCAAATGTAGCACCACAGTAACAAAACACATGTCTGAACAGGATCCCAAAGCTCTTCTGATGGATAATTAGAAAGGTTTTATCAATTTGGACCTCACAGACTTCAGTCAATCTTCAATCTCACTGGAACAGAGAAAAGTGATGTGACTGCCACCATGATCTCTTACTGGACTGGGGAAAAAATCAGCTTCATGAAACAGGATTGCAGCACTGTCCCGTTCAGTGTTCAAGACACCTACAAATACTTTAATTTCCAGGAAGCAAAGAGGCAGAATAGCTTTCCAAATCAAAGAAAACACATTTTGGCATGATTTAATTGCAACCGAATTTTTTTTCTATTGTTGAATTACAATGTCTAATTTTCTCCTAGATAATCAAGTGGTCAGTACAGAAGTAACTAATTCACCATCCATCAGGTAATGAAGACATTGTAAGTGGGCTGAAAACAGAACAGTTGATTTTAACAGCTGCTGCCTATTGTTGACCAATTTCAGTCCAACTGTGTTTTCCTCCTACTTGAGCTGGAATCACCAGCTTCTTTCACTATCTTTTAAGACTGTGTTATTGTATACATATGTTAATTTAGTAATCTGGTAATATAAAATTGTTTTTAAGTAAACTGGAAATCAGTAATACAGCAAATTAGAATAAAATCTCTGGGCAAGAAAATAAAGCAAGAGATAATTGTTAATTGTATCCACCACACATTTTGATTCCAGCCAAATGTTTGGATATTCTGCAGTTTACTTATCACTACTGTCTGCCTTCTTCACAATAAACATCAGAGAATGCAAATAACTTTATGGTGGCATGATACAGAATATGTTTATCTACTAACAAGTAAATAGGAAGATGTTTATAATACTGTGATACGCTTTAATGAGAAATACTGTATGCAACAGTGTATACTTAGGAAGGGTGTTCTGAGCCAGCACTACATGGAGGTAATATGCAATGTGGTATCATCACCAATAATGTGCAGAAACTATATTTAAATATCTGGAGATAATCTGATTCAGCTAAAACCATTATTAGAATCTGTCCAAGACCCACAGGCTTTAACTTCTACCAATATATTATTCCAAAGTGCTACAGTGCTAAGGTGCTACAAAACTGAAATGAGAAACTTGTGTCAGTGGCATCAGCTGAAAGGCACAGCTGACACAGCACTAAATGATGCAGGAACTTCCATGAGCATATTCTGTTTACTTGTGGTGCAATAGCAGATATATTATGATCACAGCTGCTACTTTCAAAATGCACTTTTCTTACTAAGCCCTCCATTACACAAGAAATACTGCTACAATTCAGAATCTCACACACACAACATCAGATGTTGGGAGGCAGTTGCAGTAACCAAAAAGTAACACTTAAATTGGAGGTGTAGCTAAGGGGAAAATGAGAATCATATAGAGATCAACTTTGTTGATGGATTCCATTTGACATCTGACAAAGAAAACTTTGGTTACTTTGCACTTTTAAGTTTATTTGCCAAAATAAGCATTACATTAATAACAGACAAAATACTATTAAATGCAGTTTTTAAAAGGCATCTGCTAACAGAAAATGTTATGCCATCATAAATAGTATCTGTTCCTGAATAAATAGTATCTATCCACTACACACTAAATCAGACAAAGTCCTTCAAAGGCAAGAAAAACAGAATACTCTGGTAATCCAGATCACTACTTGACAAACACTGAGTTAGAATCAACCTTATACAATCCTCAATTGCAACACAGTACACACAACATCATTTCAGATTATCTTGCCAAGGAATCCAGGTGTCATCATGTCATGAAGCATTCTGATTTAAAACATTTCCGAACAATACCTTCACAGCAACAATCACTGCATTCTTACATTTTACTTTCTTACAGGTGCAAGAAGAAAAAGGAAAAATATGTACTACAGTGACACAAAAGGACAAAATAGCTTGTTAAAGGAGCAATGGGGAGAGTAACAAAAAACCTTCAGGTGAGGGAGAGATTGCTCCATATTTCAAGGGTGTTTTAGGGGGAAGAAGTCAGAATATTTCTCAGTTGAAGCATCTTAGAATAAGAATGATAAGGTCATCTGGTCATTGTGTTTAATTATCACAACACGTTTAAACAAAATATGGTGTGAATTATTAACTGTGATGTGAACTGTCTTGTCTAAGACCACTAAACACAAAGACCTTACCTCTGGCTCAAACTTCCTGAGATGAGGAGTGCTGGTGTTAGAGCCAGGACTGGGGGGTTGATCCTACAAGCCAGCAGAGCTGCTATAATTTGCTGTTCCCACGTTAAGGAAAATCTTGCTAAAACATAGAGCTGCTTCCAGCATGACCAAGCTAATTTGGGGGCACATCCAAACTGAAAGATAATTCTTGACATTTAACTCCTAACTAATTACAGTGCCTAAGCTATTGATAAAAATAACCTTCTAGTCCTTTTCAGAGATGGGAGCACTTTTCAAATTTACATAAAAACCAGGTATGCTGACTAAAAATCTAGAGCTCAGAACAAACACATCACTGTTTTAGGCTGAGATAGACATACAGGATGGTAAAACAGAAACAAAACTGAGTGCTTTGATTGTGCCCTTTGGAAGATCTGTGCCTGCCCAAGCTGAAAAGGTCTCCGATCACTGTGCACAATTAGGACAGCAGAATACAGGCCAGATTTAGCCCTCCAAACAAAGAATTTCTAAGCATGTCTTGGACTTTTACTTCTTTCTTATGGTTTATCCAACAATGGAGGTCACTGCAAACCACAGAGCATACATTTTACTGCTTATTACTGTTTATACAAAGTCACAGCCAGCAACTCTAAGCTAAAGTATGTGATGTTTTCCGTAACTCATGCACAATATGCTTGAACAGATATAGCACCAAACTACCAAGTAATCATGGCATGAGTTAGCAGAAAATATAGCACCATCCAACCAGTACTGAAGTCGTGGGAACCCATTCACCAATTTTAATGTCTTCTGAAGTGTTATTATTTTCATCATTGGAACACCACTATTCTTAAAAAAATCTATTAGTACAGGGAGAAAGACTGCATTATGAAAAGCTATAGAATAAAATGTGCCAGAATCCAACTATTCTGGTAGAGTGAAGATGCACACAACACATGGCTAACTTACAAATTAGGGAATCAATTCTCATAAACGTTTGTCAACTGAAGAGCTGCTAACAGAGTAAATTCCACCATAAGGCCATGACATTTATCAAAAGTTAATCCACTCTGATTTTTGCCTCTGATTTTTTTGACAATTTTGCTGTAACATGTATTTATTTATAGGTTTTCAAAGATGAGTGAATTCTTCAATCGTGTTCTGGGAGCCACAACCTTTTGTATTTAGCCTTAGGGAAGAGTTAACCAGATGCAAAAGAAGTATCCACAGTAGAGTTAATACTACAAATGGCAACACATGAACTTAGACAAGCTGCCTCTGATTTGAAAACAAGTACAGTAGTTGAATTGCAAAGCTAGAAATTTACAAACACTAAAAAGGCATGTTCTACCTAAGATATCCACACCCTAGGCTTGGCTTAAAAAAAATGTACAACCCCCTTGAGACTCACATCCTACTCTGAATTTTAACAATTCTAACATTTAATTAATTACAACCTGAAAGCTGAAAACCTGTCGGCTCCATGGGAGTCAGGTATTTTCATGTGATTGTGAGACCACAGCAGTTTATCACTCATTAGCTAAGCCACTGTACTTTCAGTGTTCATGTTTAACACCTCTTAACTGCAAGTAAAATGCATTAATTTAAAAAACATGAGCAGCCATGAAAAAGGTGGCATAAGATGATTCGCCCTGTAACTGGGGTTGTCTCAGAGTACCACCCAGTCATTTCCAATCAAGTTAATACAGGAAGATATGCAAAGACAGATTTATGTTCAGTTTAAGGGCAGTTTTTAAGATTAAAAAAAAAAATTCAGGTTTGGATTCTAGATAGAATGATACTAAGCTGTGCTAACTTACCATTCTAAGTCAAGACAACCACCTATAGTTACCTCATTTTCAGAGAAATAGCTATTCCACCACAAACTTTAAAAATTCATATAGTAATATTTAAATTCAAGGATTTGCTTTCATTCCAGTAGGACTTTAACATGTACTATTCATGACTGGAATCACAGTAAATAAGGAAGCATTTGTATCTTTGCAAGTCTTTGCTAAAATACACAAACAAAGCTTTGTAGGGCACATCCCGAAATGTCTCTATAAACAGTAAACTCATGGGCTTTAAACATACAGGCATTTTACTCGTGGTTACCCCTCCAAAGTCCTAGAGGAGAAATTATAAGAAAGCTTGTTCTCTTACACGCTAAGATCTCATTGTCCTCCAAATACCGCGAAGGGGTTACAAACTGTACAGGAAGAGCTGATGTTCCAGGGTCACCTCAGCATGCTGAGTGCTGACCCTGTGCTGGAGTGCCTGGCACACAAAATGCTGCCTGTCTGCTGAGGAAATGCCTCCTTCAGACAAATGTGAGCCTATGAATCTGTCCCTTGCCCAAGAAATCAAAGTATCTCTGTTATTAGTGACCTCTTTAATAGTCCAGCAAAGAACAGACATCAGCATTATACTCTGTGATTACAGACTCTGCGTGTGCAGACAATGGCTACGAAGAGACATCCAAATCCTTTAAGTTCATTGATAGCTGATGAGGTTACCTATCAGTTCATTTCATTCAAGATTTAGTCCTCAGAAGAACACATGAGCTTCCACTACTTGTCAAGGTAAAAAGTACATTATTATGGTAAAAATACCAGCTTGGAGCCTCCAACAAGGGCTTTCTTCCCATGAAGAAAAAGTGGAAGAAAGGAATGAATAAACAACTAAGCGGAAAATAGCCTAAGTACTTGGACCTCTGGCACCTTAATTTGTCCTTCACACTTGCCAGGGACTTACTTTGAGATTACTTGCTAATAATAGGACAGGCCATGTACCTCAAACACAAACTCTTCAAAATGCCACACTGGAAACAAAAGTCTGATGCAAAATACTTAAGTTTTGTGGGATAAAAAGGACATACTCCCTTGCATTTTAACATTTGAGGAAGACCTAAATCAGATTTCTGTGGGTTTCCACTTTCTTCCACATTCTGCAAAAATGTGGTTTACACATCTGGTAGAAAAATTTCATAATGTCTTCTAGAGGCTAAATCCTCTTCACATGATTTATATTTTCTGGCATGCTCTTGGGCACATAAGTTTGATCCTTTCCTTTCCCTGACTTATAAACAAAACTAAAAGTGCATTCACCTTGCAAAAACAAATGAATTCTACACAACAAAGATACCGGATCCAAAGACTGAATTACTACATGTAAATTTTGTTCCTTATTAGAGATGAGATTTTTGAGTAAGAATGTTAGAAGTTTTGTACTTCTGTAAAAGCAAAATGAGAAGCATTTTATGGTTTCAGTAGTATCTCACAAAGTCATATCAAACAAAACGTTACTGTTTATGCTCCAACACCAGAATATTCAAGGCCAGGCTGGATGGGGCTTGGAGCAATCTGGTCTAGCAAAAGGTGTCCCTGCCCATGGGAGTGGTTGGAGATCAGTGATCTTGAAGGTCCCCTCCAACCTAAGCCATTCTATCTTTTTAGTTCTAAGTGATGGGATGTGGAATTTAAACTAAAATTTCTGAACACAATCTAGCTACAAAAAAGGACCTTCAAGGATACTATTCCCACCAGCTGGACAGTTCCAAGAGCATATCTGTGAACACTCAAAACACCAGGCTTGGGGGTTTTTTGCCATGTGCAATTTCCACTCAAGGGATGTCACCTGCCTTGGTTTCATTCACAGATAACCTGTTCAAGGAGATCACTGAACTTCCCCAACTAAATATTGAGGGGTGCTTGTGCTACTAATACAACAAACAGAGGCTTAGCATTAGCATTTTCAGATACACATGAACACCGTATGGAAGCTTACTGTATCTTCTGAGACATCTAACGTTAACTCCCCCAAATTTCCTGTCCTACTGCTGTTTACCTAAATGTCACTGCTTTTGCTGCATCACTATGGGAACAGTGGCTGTTCCTTCTGTTCCTATATTGCCACTACCAATCACTTTTTCTTCGCCAAAATTTGCTGCCAAAACACTCTACGTACTCAAACTTAAAATATAGCCTCTAACAACAAAATTCTCCAGAAAGCATTCACCAGAAAGTACAGCCAAAGCATTTCCAGATAAAGGCAAAGTAAGAAACTGTTTGAAGAGAACTCCCTAGATATCACTCCCCTTACTGTTCATACAAACCCCAATTCACCACACCTGAATGCTTCACAGTCTCAAACTTCATTTTGCTGTTGATATCCTTTAAGAGCAGAAAACTATTATATAGGCGAGAAAATAAAATACTAGAAAGGTAAATATCCTGTCCAAGAATTCCAAGTTAGTGACAAACTAAAAGATTCAATGCTCACCCCTAAAATTCTTGGTTAGCATTTTACCTACGTTGTCTTATCTTTTCCACTACAGCACAAAACTATTTTACTTTCTTAACCCACACAATTCAGTGTTCCTTGTAAAGCAGACAACCAGTTCTGTAAGCATGAAAATTAATAAAGCCTCATCCCTACAGCCAGCCATTGCTTGAGTTTTCATATGACATTTGGGCTCTTGCTGCAGCCTGCATTTGGGGGAGAGAGGGAACACCAAGTTTCTATCTTCCTGTTCTCAAAAGTCATGTAAAAATAACTTGGAAATTTTTGTTTCTGCTTTATTTGGCTGAAATCAGATGCTCTCAGAAGCTCAAACTACATCAGAACTTGCAGCCCATGTATTTTTCATCCACACTGATAAACCAACTCAGCCATGCAATGCTCAGGGAAAACTTAGATGTGAGAAGCAGCCAATTGTCTGCTACTACAGGAGACAAAGTCCTTTAAAACAGTCAAAAATCTTCCCCATGCCGACAGACTAGGTCTGTGCATGCCCACTCTACCTATGCTCAATTTGCATTAACTATGGGTGTTAAGACTGCAAAGCCTCCTGTGAGTTTCCGAGTTCAGGGTGAGGCCTCCTTATGGCATTAGGAACGCAGAGGGCACACGTGCCTGGGCTGAAGGTGGGCTGGCACCACCACACTCGTGACAGCACAAACAACACTGAATCATCAGCCAGCCAAAAAACTGCCTCTGCTGAAACCAGCTTTTAGGGAACCTCAGTTAAAAAAAGATAGTTTCATTACATTTAAGACAAAACATAAAACCATTTAACTTGGTACTAAAATACAAAGAAGCTTTCAGTTCTACACCATGCCTTGAGAGTCACATCTGCTGAGGCTCACCAGGAGGCAGAGCCAGCTGCAGGCCAGTCACAGAGGCATTACACCTGGAAGTATTCACCTTTGCTCTAGCTCTCTATCAGGGCACAAAGAGTAAGCATCATTTAATATCATAACACTTTAAGGTACAGTTTGGTTAAACACTGTCCCTTTTTATCACTGAATTTTTCCATTTAGTTGTTCTGAAGTCAGCGGTGTTGAGAGTTTTTGAGACCTTATTTTTATGAACATACAGGACATACATGGCTTGGTAAGTTGTTTTCTTTCAGCTTTTTCCTCTGCTATGGCAAGAAATAAATTATTGAATAACAAGTTACCTGAACTCAGAACTAGTAAGTCTTCCTGTGATGAAGGTAAGCACATAATTACTTAAATATCATTTCATGATGAATAACTGGCTTGTGCCACACATTATTGCCATGTTTTTTAAGGGACTCCAGATGAATATATTAAAAAATAAGTAATGACAATATAATAAAACCAACAGAGTGAAAACTGCACTAACAAAATGTCTGATAAACATAAGACAGCTTTGGGGTATTTGCTACTCAGCTCCTCGGAAGGACTGCATTTGTCTGATTAGCTGAGCCACAGAAGATGCCTCTTGCTGGAGGCTGCTGCACTCTGCAGCCACCGTCAGCAACCCAGAAAAGTATAATTATTAAACTACTGAACCTTATTAGCAAACACTTCTTATGCTCATATTCTTACACTGCAGAGAGATTTGCAGCCTTCATGCTGTACAAATGTAACCAGCTCTGTTTGCTCCTTTGTGCCACTGGATCTTCCACAAAATGTTACTGAAATGCAACCTGGTAGTTCAGTACCACACACATCAGCTGTCAAGGGTGATAAAATGCAACATCCCACCTGGTTTGTACCATGAGAGGACAACAACTAAAACAACTGGGGAAATGAATCTTTAAGCTGAACTACTTTCCTCAATTAAGACACACCAAATATTGCTTTCTCAGGAAATACACAATAAAAGTAGATTTGAAGATGAAATTCTGAGCTTGTCCAAGTTCTCTAACATCATCTCTACTGCTCTACCAACTGAGATCAGTCTGTCCTATGTGATTTACCACAGCAACAAACAGCAAGATTCAGATCCTTAATAATGGCATCATCCAAAAGTATAATTCTACAAGATTCAAACCAGTGACAGCTCTCTACCTCTTTGAATAATGATGACTATGAAAAATAACATAGCAGCAGTTAGACACTGCCCAAACTTCTAGCCATGCATCTAAACTGAAAGTGTACTGGCATAATATCTTTTAATATTAAATAGGTGAGGGCAGGGAAATCTTGGTTCATAACTAAATAAACCCATACAAATCAATCTGCTCATGATTTCAAAGTTCAATATTACTATCAATCGCTACATACATTGAACAGAAACATTATGTATCCCGGTCAGCTGTACTGACTGCATTGAAAATCTTGCTTTTATAGTTAAATTATGAGCATAAATTTCAAATCTTTCAATAAAAATTTGTTTCAAACCCTGAAGTCAAGCACCTATATCTCTGAGAAGAATCACACTGTTTAACCAAGGCATTCTTCAAAGTGCAACTCTAAAAGCCCCTTTTCTTCATAAAAACAATTATGAAAACAACCACAAGCTACAGCAGCTGCTAATTGGTTTTACCAAGTGAATATTATACAAGCACAAACCACTCTTGTGGTTTCAATCTCCTCTGAGGCAGGGGGTGGGGGAAATATCACGATACTCAATTTGCAAATCATTAAATGAAAATTTTATTGCAAATGATTACACAATGAGAAGCAAATCCATCCCAATTAATATTCTCCCACTATTGTTACATATTAATTTAACCTTTCTTCATGGCCCTATTCTTCCAGATGGCCCTGCAAAAGAAAGGTTTTGGTGCATGACAGAAGGATAAACAAATCTGAATTCTTGCGAAATGAATGGTAAAGCAAATCAGACATTCAATTAACCATGACCGAAAACAGTTTGTCATTAAAGCTCACCAGATTAGAAAATACATTTCAGCTGATTTAACAGCTACATGAGTCTTTTCAAGTACTTAGGGACCAGCTCTTTGAAAGCACACAGAACTTCTCCATTGCTGCTCAAACAAAGCAAGCAAGCCTTGACCAGCACTTGCAAAAGCCATGGATTCCAACTCTGTGGTACTTCAAGACACAGCCCTCACAAACCATTTTAAAAAACAAACAGTTCTCAAGGTCTAATATACTTCCGATGGTAAACATTCTTCAAAAGCAAATAAACACCCATATTGTGAGTAAACCTACAGTTCTAAAACAGGTTTTACAGGGCAAATCTTATGGCAACCTGTGTTTGGTGTGGCCCTGACACACAGCAACACAGAAAGGTTCTCAATTCTTCCAGAAACAATTTTCAAGGTTTCCTTTAGCACAGGAGCATTGTCAAGGAATAAAACTGTAATTATTGTCTGTTAAATGTACATGCTCAATACTGGAGCAAATGAGTAATTCACATGGTTTACATACCATCAGTAAATTGGTTTTACAACCTGAACTGTTTATGGCTTTTTTGGAGCATTTAAAAAAATCAACTTTTACTCTATTCCCATAGTTTGTATGAGAAGTACAAATTTCTCCCACTCATCTTAAACACTCAATTTAGGTTTCAATTACAGTTATTTCAATATCAAATCTAACTACTTCCCCACTGACCATGCAACTGCTACAGTAACTAATATGATTATTCCGTATATTTGAATGTATTTGATTTACTTTTATTATGACCAGCCTGTACTCAAGCATTTTGCAGGCATACCTTTATCAAGCAGAGAGAGTAAGGGGGGAAAGGGGTGGGGAATCCCTGCTCCCCACAGAACAATGAAACAAAAAAACAAACAAAAAAAGGCTTTCTCTCCCAGAGCAGCCCCGTTCTGTTTGTGAGACTGACTTTAGGCTATAATAGCAGAACTCCTCTTTCTGGTGGATGCCGTCTCTCCCCAGGCAGTTTGCCAGTAATGCATTACCAGCAAATCTTTTTAAGGAGAGACAAGCCCTTAGTAGGAATTCCCCACAGGAACAAGCTTGCAACTTTGAACAGAGAAAAAACATTTCCTTTCAAATGGGAATGATTAAGTGCATCTTTCTGTAAAGCCTTCTGGTCTGGACAACTGCAACCTGTTACACAAAGTTGTGGACCTTCTTCTCACACCCCTCTACTCCGAACACCTTAATCTTAAGTAGCCAAATCTTCAGTTGCACCAGGACACACAAAACAAAGAACAAGGACTTGACTATGTTATTCCCAAACCTCAACAAACCCAAGTGACCTTTTACCAGTTGGAAATTGCCAGTCATTTTGGTCATATCCTTATTTCAGCAACGTCTCTCTTCCTAAGCCAGAGTGTGAACCCCAATTTTTGTTTCATTCACAACTAGAGACAGACTTGAGACCTGCGATTAGGTTTTCCAAGGTTACTGGTGTAGTGCAGCACAGACAGAACAGGCCTGGCAACTTACTGCAGGACAAAGCGAGAGCAAAACATTAACAACTTGCAATTTTCATCTGTTTTGCAGAAGTGTGCATTACAACACAAAGGAAAAAAAGCTTTCTGAATACAACATCTGCACTGATAAACATCAAAATAACCCATAATTAGTTACTCCAGTATACTACTGGAAGTCTTGGGCTGTCAGCAAAATAAAAAAAAAAATGAAATATGCAGATAGGGCTGAGTACTACATTAGAGTATTTAATAATCCCCTTGCAGAAATGTAATCTATTAAGAAATCTCACAGCTGTGCAAAGGTTACTTACTCTACTGTCTCACCTAATAAGCAAACAGTTTTACTATGAACTTTCAGAAAGATAAGGCAGGATGCTCTAGCAATTAAATAGTTATTTCAAGAGTTTTTTTCTATGAGAAAATATATGTCAGGGTAATGGATGTGCATTAAAAATAGCAGAAAAAATTATTATTTGCATATGCATATAGACACAAAACTAATCCAAGCCTCTTCATTTTTAAGCCTGTGTGAAAAGTGACAGCTCCTAACATTTGTGGGGGTTTTTTTCAAAATTAAATGCTTTCTCACAGGCCCTTCCTGAATGTTCATACACAGAACTGTAATATATTTCACTGCCTTGAATTGATACATGATGTAAAATTCCTCTAATATATCGGTTACAATTAGAGTCTATATATTTTAATCTTTTTTCAGATTAAGCTTAATGACATTTTCTCTTAAATTCATCTAGTGCCTTTAGAGCAGGCACCCAAGTTCTTGGCTAACTGTACATAAATCGTTGTAAAGTCTCTGTCATGTTTTCCCCACATGCAAAGGGAAGTATTTTCAGCAGAGTCCAAATTATCTTGCATCTCTCCCGAAAAGTTTATTTGGGTGACTTTGATACCAACTTGACATTTGGAGAGAGCACTGGCTAAGAGCCCAAAGGTTGAAAAATATCAGAACCACAGTATCAAAGAGTTATTTAGATAGGAAAATTTTGCAAGTTGAGGGGAGAGACATCGAGGCCTCAAAGACCACTGAGCTGAAAAAGTAAAGACAGAAACAGTAGATATATCTAGAAATCTTTCTGAAATACAACGCAGCAGCAATTCACAAAAAAATATCTTCAGAATTATTTACCAAATGTGGTTTAAATTAATAAAATTCTACAACAGTATTCTCAGATAATCTACATCTAGGGGATAGCTGGGTGCAGGGTGAAAACCAACAACCTTTTCAATGGATGGATTAATTAGTCATGTGGCCTTAGAACTGAATGAGTCAGAGTTGCTAATGAGATAAGGACAGGAAGCCTGACACCTCTAAGAGTTCAACCGGTTCTTCTCAGAGTACTCTCCTGCTGTGCCCTAGATTGAAGGCACAACACTGGCTTTCCTACTGCTGAAGAGACTGAAAGATCCACGTAAAGCTACTTACAGAGGAAATCTTTGCCTGAAAGTAGGACACAAACATTACCTTTCTGTAGCAGTGTCCCCCACTATGGCTCTCCCGGTCCCAACTGCCTGGGATAAAGAGGCATCCAGGACCTTCAGCACCTGACCTGCTCTGCAAGCACAGGCTGGAGAGGCCACCTTTTAACACAGAACCTCACTCAGAGGGTTCCCCACTGACAATAAAGTCAGACACAAGGATGAAGAACCCTGCTATCAGGGGCATGAAGTCTAACATTAGGTTCCAGCCCTTTGTCCATTAGGGGCAAATTCTTTACTCATATGACCTTGCAATTGCTGCTGTAATTTATACAATTAAGTCCCCCCAAATGTCAATCTTCTCAGGTAGAACAGTGTCACCACTGAAAACCTTCAGGGTCTAGTCTCAAGAGATGGAGCACACCCAAAGCCGACTCAAACCTCAGGGGCATAGCTTTCATCAGCTCCGGTTGGACAGATGGTTGCCACCTTAGTGTTCACATTTATTTATTGAAAAAAAGCAAAGAAGGAGAATAGCCAACATCATCTTAATCACAACCAAAATCCAAACCTGTACTGTGCCAGTCTGCCTGCACAAGGTTAAAGTAAGAAGCCCAGTGCCTGCCAGGCCAATGGGAAAGGCAGCAGAAGGCAAAGCACAGGAAAACAGAAAATGGTACAGGAGGGTGATACCAGAAAGTAAAATTGAGGTGGGAGAACAAGACAGAGAAAAGCATTTTGCACAAGAGGACAAACAGAAGAGTAAACACACAGTGAAGCCAGAGGGTAGAGGCAAAAGATAACAAGCAAGAAATGAGTGGGAAGTTAAAGACAAAAGACATGAAGGGAAATAACATACCACAGATGAGGGGAGAAAAAAGGAAAATACATAAACAGAAGAAATATATATACAGGAAACCCTTCCTGACAGAAACTGCTTCTTATCAAGCTCAGACAAGAAACACTTCCAAAAAGACAGCTGAATCAAGCATGGAAAGTTCAGATCACCTGAAACTTCTGACAGCAGATGAAAGAAACTACATTAAAAAATGAAGAAGTGAGCTAACAAGGATTCACCCCTAAAGCACATTTGCCCCTGCTCTGCTCTAGGAAACAAATAACTGCTCTGGTTCAATAATATTTTCACCCATCTACCTGCAGAATTGTGTAAGTAGATTCACTGATTAGAGACCTAATTGTTAATGAAGTAGAATTCAGGATCAAGTTCAGTAACTTCTGAAGTTGCTCAGTCTGTACTGCACTCTGTGCAGAACACAAATCCAGGAGAGAACTCCATTCAAAATACAGCAAAGATCCTTTCTTCCTACTTCTCCCGGCACACACCAGAGACACACATCAAGGTGTTTTAGACAAAGGATTAAATAAAACTTGCCACAGAACACACGACTGTAACAGTTGGCAAGTGGTCAAGCACAGTCCAGTTTGAATTTAACCCTGGACTTCTGCTTTGTTTGAATGCATTGTTTTGTATCACCCACTACCAACACTTCATTCTTCAGAGAAAACAAGTATGACCAGAAACGCACTGAGCAAGAAGATCACACCTTTTGCTCTCAAAGAATGGTAAAAAGGCAAAACAGAAATCAAAGCTTGTCCACTCAGAAGACAAAAAGACATGAAAAAAAAAAATTATAATCAAAGGGACTCCTATCCTACATCATCTGGTTACCATCTGCTTAATTTAGACACCAACATTATGAAAAAAACTTTTCTTGCTTCTCTAAATGACCATAATGATCTCACAGTGTGCTGCTGGCTCCATCACAAAAACATCAGTAATCACAACTCACATGTCAGCCAAGACAAGTGACCAGCACAAACACAATTGTCCCATCCTGACCCTTTGCTTGCACTGTCTGTTCTCTATAAACCATCTACTCTTCTTAAACAACAACAACAGAAAAGAAAAGGTGTGGAACCCTCTAACAGACCTTTATCTTAAAATAATTAGGATTAAAAATTAACTCATTTTCAAGAAAGATACCCAAGATACAGCCTATTATTAAGTAGATAAATATGCATACATCTCGTTTGCTATTCCTCTTAAGACATACAATTGTTTCTTCAAATGTTTGTTATATTTTTGGTTACTTTTTGATACAATTTATTTTGCCACTAATACTGCAACATACAACTGCCTTTATATTGGTAGGGCACCACATGTTGAAACATTAAGGATAAAGCTCAGGGCTCACTCACAGCTCAACCAACAGTTGGATGGTTCACATATGGTCAGTGCTTCACTGGCTCAGTCACAGATGAAGACAAACTCTGAAACGATCCCTGAGGTTTCTCTTGCAAGTGTTGGAAATTCTGTCCTAGAGCAGCTGCCTTCCAACATCCCACCAGAGAGAAGAGTGAACACCTGCCCTGCACAGAGCCTTGCACTGAGGTTGCCCCTGCAGACTTCCCAGAGCCATAACAAATGGACACTTGGCCTGCTCAAACTCTGCTATATGCAAACAGCCTTCTCACCAGCCCAAGCAGAACTGGAAAAGTTTCCACTTAAGGGTTCCACTGGTTTTCACTCTCTTGTACTAGTGCTGCCTCTTTCCATGGCTGATTACAAATTGTGTATATTCTGTATTCACAGACAAACCCCACATGCATAAATACTTCATTTTTATGTTTACAAATGAAAAAAAATACGAGCCAGTTCATCTAGCTGATGGAAAGCAATTAATCTATTCAACTCAATGAAGCAACATTGATTTACTCCCTGATAACCAAGCCCTAGATATAATACCCATATGCAAACCAAAATGTATGAAGCTGAACTTGAATTAAAGCCACAGTGGCGTAGTCTCAAACTGGAAGCATCTCAGGAAAGATACACGTCGACAGGCAGGGGGCTAAAACACCACCAAACCTCAGGTAAGACTCAACGGTGACTTTTAAGATTTGGTCTGTTCTTCAGCTCAGTATCACAAAACATCTGAACATCATTAATAGAATAATCCCTACTTCCACTGCAAGACACAGCTCTCTTTCTCAAACACACATCTACACATACACCTCAAAAATCAGGAAATGCTCCAGCAGGTTCCCAAACAAGCCTGAAGATTTCTAACTTCGCTCTTGTACAATATTCCCTCACGATACACTTGAATCCACACTAACCAAGGAAATGGGTCTATACCAGGAAAATTGTCAGTGAGGAGGGAGAGATGTGAACTCAGACTGCTGCTTAATGTATTTTATGACAGAGAACCTTAGCAGTAAGAAAAGCCAATGTTGCTCATTCCAGAACTACGTATTTTATTAGATGGGGCACACATGATGTGTCTGTGTGCTCCTTTTTGGACCTACATCTTTTCCAGCACTCAAAAGTACATTGTCAGTATAAATTCTGCTCTTTGAGCAAACGTAGTGGAATGACCCAACTTCAGCACAAACAGGATGCAAATTTAAGCGACAATTGGAGATAACTTAAATGGCCAAGCAAACTTCATATACACCTGGCATATTCAGGAACTCTTCTACAGAAAATGGGTAAGGATTAAGGATCTCTTACTAGAAAGGAGGTGGCCACAATTTTATTTTTGCTTAGACTAACTTGGCCACAGTAGATTAAAAGAAAAAACCATCAGGGACGAAAATGTCAATTTCTTTCTAAATACTAGTCCACTGTAGAATTGAAATTGGGTCAGAAACACCAGACATTAACCTAAAAAAAAACCCCTAGTGCTAAAAACATTTTTCCAAAATTATTAGCCTCTGACACAAGTAACTGCTTTACCCTTTTCCTGTAATTCTTTAGGAAATTAGTTATTGGTGGATTGACAGTTACGGAGATTTGTGCCCTGAATTTCTCAGGGGGAAAGAAGAGGAGAGAGAAAGACTGTTGGTTGGCTCAATATACAGCTGCATCACCCTTTTACATTGACTTCAATTATTCTGCCTTTCATCAGCAATTTTTATTGTCCATATTTCTTAACCTTGATAAACAAAAAAAATGTGTAGAATGGATCAGACACACAGAAGAATTACTTTTAGGAAAATAAACAAGCCTCTACACACCACAAATTACACAAATAAGTTCATAAAATGTAAGACCTCATATAAATCCTAATTGTCCAGGTAAATTAATCCAAAATATCCCTCTTCCATTCAAAAATAAAGTAACGTGCAGATTTTGAGTGCAAAGGATCACTCAACTCCATTATTTCAAGGTGGAGTTTAATAAAAACAATTAAATTATTGCAATGTAATTCAATAATACCCTTGAATGTGACAGGCTTTATAAGTTTTAGTAGAGAACTAAAAAAAAAAAAATTGCTTCCATTATATATTTTCAAGCACAACACTAGTATACTATTTTCAATCAAAGAAATACATCTCCACACACCACATATTGCAGTACCATCCCTCTCTTGAAAGATCACTTAAACCAGCAGTGACTGTTTTGAAAACTCACACTGATGTTTCTAACACGTTAAAATATATTAACATTAAATTTCCCACCATCCTCTCATTAAAAAGTAAAACATCCAGTAAAATACATAGCCAAGCAGCACCATTAAAAACTGAAAACAGACTATGCAATACACTAGGAAAGTCAGTAAACTTCCACAAGGTCTGAAAGAAGTGTCAGAAACAGTAACAGCTAGTAAATATATATAATCAATATAAGCAATAGAAACAAATTATTTATACCACACAAATATACATATACAGCATAACATTAATGTACATTTCCCTCCAAAGGATTTGACTGCTAAAAAACCTCATTTTAAACAAATGACATAAGCAAGCACACCGTAACACTTGATGGGAAAAAAACCACAAAGCAATTCCATATACATTTTATAGTATCACTATATACCAATTTTTTTACTGACATTATTTCTACTCAATGCAGTCTCAAACACTAGCAGCTAATCATGACCATCAAATTAAATGCATAGCAAACAAACACAAAATAAAAATTCAAGAGTACTTACCAAATTATGATTAGTTGAATTAGAATCATCTTCTGGGAATGGGATGTAAACAGCTAAGGCCACACAATTGGCAAAAATAGACAGTAGTATAAATATGTCAAATGGTCTGGAAAATCTTGTTAAGGAATTCATGAATTATGAGTATCTACAAACTTTTAAGTCTAGTTCTCCTTTCAGCACCAACAATTGTAAAGCAAGTCTTACTTTAAGGAAATCTTTTGACTGATAACTATGACAAATACATCATCACCTTTAGTTATAGCACTATATATACCATATTATTTTCCATCACAATGATCTTTCAAAGTCCTCTTCCTTTTGAAAAGAGTGAAAACTATTACTCATGCTGCCACAGAGCACTTTATATTAAATTCCTGAGATGAATACAATTATCCACACTTAAATCAAACTGGGTCACCATGATGGGCAAGGAATAATCATGGAGCTGTTGTGTCCTCATATACTTTAAAAGGTCTCATTAATATTAAACAGAAATATGTTTGCCCAAAGGAGGGAAATCATTTGGGATATAGTTCATAGTAGGATATGAGAAAGATTGCCAGAAAACCACAACTATGCTCCTGTATGAGCACTGGAAAGCTGCACAATCGACACAATCAGGGGAATTCTGAGCCCCTCCATCCTTTGCTCTGCTTGATGCAGAACTTCCAAATATGTTTCTATAAGCACTTCATAGAAGACTGGGGGAAGAGTAACGAACATACTTAAAAGGATATTTTTGCCAGTTTAAAATGTTTCATGGAAAAAAAATCCTACAAAGCCCACATATCTCTTAAGATCCGTCAGATTATGTTTGTTGACCTATAAAAAGTTTGTTACCTTGAGGGCTGAGTTTACATCTACAAAGCCTATCAACATCAACAGCTGCTATACTGTGTACAAAATGAAGTTACAACACACATCTTAACACTCAGCATTTTCCAGACTGAAAAGAGCAATTGATACCAGCACAAGACTGACAACCTTGTTTTATGATGTGGTGCTACTGGGACAAATTCTCGCTGAGTTATTCCACTCTAGATCCATAGTAATTTCATTTACCTGACCTTAGCCAAGGAGAGGGCAAATTACTGAAATTAGTTGGACTTCTACCAGTTTAAATGAAAGAAGAATCCATTTCACTATCTTTAATTTGCAATTGAAGTCTGTTCAAAGAATTGAAAAACACAAACCCTATAAATGAGTAACAGCTCTTATTGCCAGGTTGGCTGTTCTGTTTATAGTAACAAAATGAGTTTTACCTCTGTAATCTACTCTCTTGAACAGCTGCTTCCCATTACAGGGATGTTGCCATAGCTAAGAGGCTAACATTTTTCTCCTTGTGCCTTAGCAAAACTATTTTCTATTTCAAACCTTTTCTTGGTAATTAAATAATATACCAATCAACATGCTCTCAGTTCTCTCAGAGAAATTCACATATTTCCACATTACAACCAGTGAAATAAAGAAAGAGCAATCCTTCTCAGCTTACAGGTCATCATGAATACAGGCCAGTATCTCTGATCTCCTATTAGATGTACACACTTCCAAATATGTTTGAAGGTAGATGTATAAACTCAGAAAACTAATGTATTTCAGAAACTTGTGTGTATTTAGAGTGACTTCTTGGCTTAAGTAAAAATTGTTCCCACATTTTGCACTTGGAAAAATAATCTCTTCAAAAACATTTTTACATCTGACCCATCTACCCTAATAGCAATACAACAAATTCCAATATGGAAAATACAGGTTTGACATCCTCAGTAACCTCCCAGCTAACACTGCTAGATTCACTCATACCCATTCAACCTTATTTGGAAGGCTGATTTGCTGGACTATAATGTAAGCTTGAAAATGTTCCTCTGTCTCCCAAAAAAAAAAAAAGGAGCAGCTAAGAGGTCTTGGCTGACTCTGAGCTACTTACTTCAGTAAAATGATGTTGTGTCATTACAACATAAGAGGACATCTTTAACAGCAACTGAAGCCAAATTAACTGCCATCAACATTAATGACATGTTGGTTGTGATGCTCTAAGAGATGCTGTAAAACAGTCCCCATCAATACATTCAGAAAACACGAGAGACAATTACAAAAAGTAAACTGCACCAAAGGATACTTCCATTCTACTAGACTAATGCAGGCTCTTCGTATTGGGTTGTTGAGGGATAAACAGAAAAGGGCACGGGGTGGCCGACTATTAGACGTATTACCCTGTTTTTTGCTCTTGGCATATTGCTGGCGTTTTCTTTGGGACAGAGATCCTACAGGCTGGGCTGTGGTGGTACTCATGTTTTGGGCAGCCTTTGCTTGTCTAGCAGCATCGATTGCAGCTTGCCAAGATAGAACAGTTTGCTTGGATGGTGCTGAACTGTTTGACTGAATAGCTGGTCCGTCACCAGGGAGAGGAATTCTGGTGCTACTTGCATAGTTCACCTCTGTGGGACAAGAGAAAAAAGTACTTGGTTATAACTTTTAATGCTAGAATGAGTCCCAGTATTTCTGACAAGACTATTTTAAGACTGCTTGGCAGTGTGATGCTTCCATTACACACAGACATAGATAGATCCAAGCACACACTCGCACTGTGGTATGGGCAATTGAATAGTAGCAAAAGATGCTCAGGAATCAGTACTCCAACTTCAAGTTTAATGTAAACATCAAGACACAAACACTACACTCATTTTGATTCTTCCATTTAACACATCTTTTCCTAACTGGATGGCAGCTTTCCTGTCCTCGTGTTTATTCAGTAAATCAATCCTTCAGATCAACTTTGCTGCGGCACCTTAGCATTTACTACTTCCTTAACTCATTTTGGTCAAAAGAGTAGTTGTTTGAAACTCTTACATGTTGTTCAATTAAGAATAACCAGCAAGGAGGGATGGGGTGGGGGGGAAGTCCTGTAAGCAAGTTAAATCTTGCCCTGTTTTGCATTCTCAAAGGAAAATGCGTGGATGCCTCCTACAAGTGAAAAATCCAATGTTGTCTGTGACGAACACGTTCATAAAGCTCTGCTATCTTTCACACTAGAAATTACAACCGTGAACCACTGGTAAAGGACGAGGTTTGGTTTTGCTTTTTCACAAGGATTTAAAAAATAAACTGCACCTTTCAAATAATAATCAAGCCCTCTTTATGCAGATGACAGCAAAGAGGCAAAACACCACCTCCTCGCAAGGATCCTTCCTCGCGAGCTCTTTGACTAGCGCAACAGTCTACTCCTACATGCACCTGTAGGAAGCAGAGGCTCCTGAGTGAGATTCAAAACTTGAAGATGCCTGGGTGGGAAAAAAATGGAGGAACGGCACAATATACATGCTGGGAATTCGGGCTGGCAGGCGGGATGACTGTGAAACGGAGCAACCCAGGCAGGGGAGGAAAACAGCTCCCAGGCGATCGCTGTTCGTCAAGGAGAAGAGAGGCACGGGAAAGGCAGCCCTCCGATTCTAGACGGGGGGAACAGACCACGAGAGCGCCGGGGACGCGCGTGGACGAGGCCGAGGCCGGCCCGGCCCCCGCTCCGGGGGCGAGGGGAGGCGGGAGCCATAAGATGGCTCCCCNGTGACACGGGGGGCAGAGCCGCCGCGGGGGCAAAGGTGGGAAATGCACCTCCAGCATTTTCCCAAAGCATCCCTTCCACCCTCCTCCCCCTTTTTCTTTTTCCAGATATAAAAGCAATGGCACAGCCATCTCCCCCGCCTTCCGCCTGCCCTTTGGGATGCCATGAAACGTGGCTCGGCGCAAATAAACCACCCACCTAGCCATCTATCTATACATCCATCGTCTTTTCCAAGGGATGCTTGCAAGGGAAACAAAGCCCGGGTGCCTGCGTTCCTTGGGGGCAACACAAACTTGCTGCTGATTGCGGAGGGAGGAATCATTTATAAACAACAGCGGGGGCTGTGGCAGCGCCGGAGCCCGTCGGCGGAGCGGATTAGCGCCGCGGAGCCCCGCGTCTCGCCCCCGTGCGCCCCGCCGGGCAGGGGCCGAGCGCATCGCACCGGCCGCCCTGCCCTCCCGCCCGGCGCGGGGCAGCCCCCGGGAGCCGCATCTCCGGGCAGGTTCATCCACAATTACACGAGTGAAAGGCAAACGCAAAGCCAGCCGTGTCCTCTCCCGGCTGGTATTAATGGCCCCAGGACAAGAGACAGACGCGCATAAATCCACTCGCACGTTGGTCACACGCCGAGGGCAGCACCTTATCCCGCCTTCGCCCCATCCCCTGCCCTTCCCAGTCCCTCCTCGAACACAGCCGCTCATTCTTTTCCCAAACCTATCCCATCCTCAACCCCTTCCCTAATCCCCGACTTCCAAATCCCTCATAAATCCTCNCATCCGGGTGACACGGGATCTCTCCATCCCTAGCAACCCGGCTGCTGCCGCCGCCGCCGCCTGCTCCTCGGTCCCCCTCC
>VXBX01005001.1:604396-631907 GCA_013400415.1 Scytalopus superciliaris
CCTCGCTGCTGCCGCCGCCGCCGCCACCTGCTGCTGCTGCCGCTCGGCCGGGCCGGGCGGGGGCGCGGAGCCGCTCTCGAACCGCCCGCAGCTCCGGCACCGCAAATAGACCCGCACCCGCCGCCGCCGCCTTAACCCGCTCGCCGCCGGCCGCGCTCCCGCAGCGCCCGGTCCCGCCCTGCGCCCCCGGCAGGTGCGGGAGGAGCGCCCGGGGCACCGACGGCGGGTCCCTCTCCCCGCGCCCCGACCGCCGCGTCCCGGCTGTGGGCAGCTCAAGGATCACCTGCCCGCTCCGTCCTCGCCCGCACCTTCTGCCCTCGCCTCCAGGGAAGCCCCCGAGTTATCCCAGCCCCGAGCTCCCCGCTGACCTGTTGAAATGCCGTTGTTCTGACTCCGCGTTAATAGCGAGGTTTTCAAAGTTTACCGAAATAAATCATTTGACTTTGACATTAATTAATTCTGGCGTTACTTTTCATTGCAGAAGCCTCAAACATTCGTTTAGGTTTTGCCTCATTAGCGTTGAGAGTACCCCAGAAGTGCGGCGTATCGATACGTGGCTAGAGGGGCCGTGAGGTGCTACTAGTAGCAAAGGGGGAAACTCGGACAGCTGCATTCACTTATGGAGTGTTTCAATCACTACAAAAGTGATTAATGAAATACAGGAAGAATTATAGACATGCAAATTCAAAGCAGAACTGATGCTCCAAAATTAGTTTTCTCTGCAACCAACTTTTCTCCATAATTTTAAAGACTATTGCATGTTTGTTTTTTTTTTTGAACAAGCCACAATCAAGCCCAAAGGGTTTGAACCCTTATCTTTGACAAAGACGGTATTTTGTTAAGAAAACATTTCAGCGAAACTATTTCTACAACCCCTTTCCTCTGCCACTTCTTTCATGTCCCTATTTGCTCTTTCAGCCATACTTCCATCCACAACTACCTCCATCTAATTAATAATAAATAACATCTACAGGCAGTAATTAGAAGAAAAGCAATAAAACCTTAACATTACCGATATTCTCCAGGGATCCGGCAAAGAATGCCCAGCCTGCAGCTTTACAAGAAGTTCTCCGTTAGGTGAAGCCTATTCCATTTGGCTTTACCTTTGTTAATTAAAGGATTAAAAATTTAAAAAAAAAATAGGAGAAAGACTGATTTGGAGAACAGCCTTCCACAAACAGAAACGCCACTACTACTGCTTGACCTCTATTTCAGCAGTTTCTCTTTTGAAATCTTGTGACCTGATGGGCTCAGATGTTTCACGTTTGGTTTAATTGGGAAGGCACCACACCCTGTTCACAGGTGTCATTACAGCGCAGGTGTTTCCAGATTAAACACTCTACTACGTACTTGGGTACTTGCCTTAAATGTCCACAAAAGTAACTAGGACTTCTTTTCTCGACAGTCAGATATTTAGGTGTCAAAAACGCTTGGTAGATTTTCAAAAGTATCTAAATCAAGACTAGTTGCCTAACAACCACTGCAGGCACTGAAGTAGGGACCTAATGTGCTCAGCACGCAGTACCTTGGCAAAGCTGGACTCCAGCACCCAAATAATTGTTTTTAATATGAGGCTTATGCAGTTAAACACTGAGGCATTATTAGGAAATTCATATCTGATAAGGCCTGGATCTAACAAAACAAAACCATCCCATAGAAAAGGGCTGCTCCTCTTGCAACTGTTTTCATAAATTTCCTGGATTCTGGCCTCTCCAAAGTCTATTTTCTAAACCCCAGTCCTTCTAATGGATCACAGCAATCTGTGCTTGTAATGTGTATTGGAATATGCTGTACACAGCCATATGCAAGTGGAAGCTACCAAATACTCCTCAAAACCAAACTTCATAAGCCTCCTAATAAAATCATGAAACAGACAGAAAAAAAAATTCACGGTTTGCCCAAATCAATCGCACATTTCAAAAGCTAACTCTCTCTTTATTGCTAGATTAAATTGCCTACTATATTTTCAAAATCATAATTAGATTTAAAAAAGAAAGTCCTTTTAGAAAGTTTTGAGAAAGTATTCAAGAACACTGATAGTCTTTAGTCACAAAAGTGCTAATTACTGAAGCCATCAATTCTCCTCTGAACAGCTGTTTTCCTTTCTTCTAAAAACTTGTGTCTAATTATTTCACTAAAATTGCATCACTTTTCTGTCACTTTGATATTAGTTACTCATTCCTGAATGAAATGGCCAGCATTCTGTGGATGTTTTAAGATGTGTCCCAGCTACCATAATAAGTTATGACATTTTTAATGGAAACAAACGTTGTTCAGAGAAGAAATAAACATGGATGTCCCCATCTGTCATACATCTATCCTACACCATAATCAGTGTTCTTCCCTTATGTGTTATAGAATGGCAGAGCAGGGAATAAATACAGTTAATATTATCATACATTTATTGCAGATTTGCAACTAAATTATTATGATTTCCCTCTTGACAACATTTATTGCTTCTGAGGGATTTATTCTCTGGAAGGAAAAGAGGCAGCCAAAGAAACAGCCTCTTATGGATGTCATAGAAGCAGAACCCATTAAGAATTTCAGGGTGTTGTGCAGAAGGGTAAACCAAAACTTCAGGCACGATGAACTTGTGGAGTAGAGCACAGCAATACTGTGTAGCGGATCATTGCAGGAAGAAAGAACAAATCCAATTGCAATGCATGTGGGAGGAACTTACGTAACAAATACATAATTTTGTAAAATATGGGCAGCTACAGAACCAGCCTAGTCCTCGACAAGGCAGGGATTGTCACTCATGCGGGTTAATCCATTATTAATTCTAATAGTCCAGCTGAAGTTATTACTATGCTAATATATACTAAACTATTACTATCCTTATACATGGGAGGAATACTTTAATGAAAGACGGCTATGTTGCAAACAAGGACTTGCAGGATTCATTCCCATCCATGTTATATATTTCCTTTCAGTTTTGTATATATTTTCAGGTGCATCCTCTTTTTCTTGCCCAAAGACTTCTCTTTTCATTGTTCTCATCTGAAGTGCGGTAGAGCTACAGTTTGAGTTTGAATTTTTATCTAAAAAAGAGCATGATGAAATTTAAATATGTCTGTATATTGTTTATGTCAGATCAGTGAATATCATCTTTCTGATGTCACTACAAGTAAGGGCGACTCTTTAAAGAACTCAAAATAGCACTTCATTATTGTGGATGTAGTTTATATAGACAAATATAAAACGTGCATAGTTCTGAAAACCCATTAACTGGGAACTCAAAAATAGATAAAACTATGCAGAAATGGAGTTTAAAATACATTAATCTACAGTAGAATAAAGATGATGAGAGGGAGACTTAATTGTCCATGTTATTGACCTTATCCATGCTTGAGATTTAATAGGTAAAAGAACTTCCAAGAGGATAGAACACTGAATTTTTATTTGTCCTTTGCAAGAATAGTCTTTTATGGTTTTACATCTTTCTTTTGTTAACTTGCATGAACAAAGTATTTAATACTAAGCATAATTTTTATTTTCTTCTCTCCTATTTAGTGCTTAAAAAAATCATTCAAGGTACAGGAAATCTACCACACTGAGGTCTTGCCATATAATCATTTGCATGTAAGCTCACCAAAATTACAATTTTTTGAAGGCTGAATGCAAATGAAGTGAGTAACACTACTTCAGTCTCGCTGGAGCTGTACATTTTATGAAAAAAAAATCTAATGGTGAAAACTTGTACAAAAACAGGGAGGGTGAGAGGGAGGGAAGGAGAAGGAGGGAGGCAGAAGGAAGGAGAGGAGGAGAGAAGCCAGTGGGGTGCACAGACAATGCTCTTTTCAATTGTTTGGCTGAGCTACACTTCAAGTATGTCTCAGATTGCCTGTAGATTAAAGAAATGGGTGATGCTCTCCAATATTGCTTACAAACTCAACAAAAGTCCTCATTTATTTTCCTGTCTTCTCTGCAGAACTTTATATAATGGTACCCAGATAGCAAGGACCAACTGCAAACAGGAGTTTGAACTGAACACTTTCTTGTGTATGTCTGCAACTATATTTTTCATTATCTCTATATGCAAGTGTAAACAATGTAATCTGCTTTGAACATACTGAAAATCTGTTAAATTTAAAATCCAGTTGGAATTCTTCAAAACAAATTACTAAGAATGTAATGAAATGTGTTTTCCTGACTAATTAGATTCCTTGGCTTTCTATGGCTTCAATTAGGATGCTATTACTCAGCAACACATTTTGTAATCTTCCAGCAGTTCCCTCTCCTAACTGGAGTTCTTCACTATATTCGGTGTTTACCATGTCTTTTCACTAACTTGCTTTGACTGAAAATACAGCCAATTAAAAGTTACTGGATATTCTGTTGTTCTTTATCTCAGTTTCATTCCCTAGTAGTCAGAAATCAAGATATAATCTTCTCTTGTTCCCCTCTGATTTACAATCATGGATTGCCTTCACATTTTTCTCCAGCGATCCCCCCTTGCTAATAAATACTCTCCAACTAGTGTGTTATCCACCTTCCAGAGCTCTTGCACGCCTACACCAGTCACAGTCATTTGGGGCCCAAGTGATTTGGCTTTGGTGGGCACCAGTCTGGGTTTCTAGCCAGAAATTATTTCCAACTCTATTACTGTGCTAGCAAGGTGAATTGAAGTGGTGACAGCAGGACTACATCACCTTAAATTTAGAGTATCCATATTTAGGACAGAAAATATTTAAACTGTTGACTGCAGGAACACATTTCAAACTGTCATTTAAGTAGATTCAAAATTTTCTCTCAAGAGTTTCATCTCTATTTTTAGTGCTCGGTAGAATGATGATTTCACAGATGGGCAACATAGCCAGCTACCAAAAAAATTCCACTACACATAATTGTGCTTGAAAATGTCACAGTAAAATGGATGGATGACTCACAGTATCAGCACATGTGCCTCATGCAAACAAATAACTTTTATAAATACAAGCCACACTCCAGTTTCTGCAGAATGTTCTGCTGGTGGCTTGTGATGGAGTTTCAAAACCCCGCACCGGAGGCTGGAAGACTTCTAAAAACTGCACAGACTTTAGACAAGCAAACAGAGTTGTGTGGGGGCTCTCCCACGGCGACTGCAGGAGACAAGAGCCAGGCAGCGGCAGAGGGGGCGGCCGGGTCCGACAGCGTCAAGTGGGAATTCCAGCCCCAGGAGCTTCTCCCACCGCTCCCCAAGGGAGCTACCCAAGCCTCCAAGCGGAGCACAGCCCAAGCGAAAACACGCCCTCGGGCAACAGTCCTTGCTCTCCTACAGAAGCCCTTTGATTTCTCCTCTAAAGACCCAAATGTATCCTTTCAAATGTACACTTGCGCTTTTAAATCAACTTTTTCTGCTGTGCTATCTGGAAGTATTTTTTGCCAGAACAAGTAAAATTCATTAACTCTGTATTAAATATTAACAAACTGGCACAGATATTAGAGAATATGTAAAAATTCATGGGGTTTTACATATAGCAGAATACAGTGTGAAATCAAATTCTCAGGTTACTAATCAAAAGTTTCAGTTATTAAACATAACACATTACCTGGGGTTCAAAAAATGTTTCTTTCTTGGAAGATACAGGTAACTGGAATTGAGGAAATTTCTGTGTAGAGCCTTTCCCAAACAAAGTTTTAAAATTACTACATTCCTTGTCATAAGCAGCCCTTGAAGAAGACTACAGCTGCACAGTTGGGCACGCCAAGGTCAAGAAATGTCCTACTTCACTCTGGGGCTGTATCATGTCACAGTTTCTCACATGATCCAATCTTGCTTTTACAGGAAGACACACTATTTCAGTCTGTGAGACAGCCTACACTTGCAGCAAGAAACTGAAGGTAAATATTTAATCTTTTCAACCAATTAATTAATTAATGTTTTCAGCTATGGATATTACACAAAATGTATTCCAAACTTATTTTCTTGGAAGACAATTTTTTACTGCAGCAAAAGCATGCAGCATTTGCCCTTACCTGTCTCACAGTAAGTAGGTCTAGCAGTAGGTACCAACTACTTTTAGAGTAGGGAGGAACTAACAACAAGTCTAAGAAGAAAGCTTTCTCTCTGTGCTAACTGGTACCTACTGGAGAAAATGTAATCATGTCTCTTTGTTGGTGTAGGCGCCCCACTCTAGAACAGGAGCCACAGATAATTACAAAATCACAGGCCTACAGAACGAGGGCAGAGTCACAGTAACTGCATTAGAGAATGGGGGAAACCAGTATAAACTGCTACCGAAGTGAAACACAAACCTAGATTTTCAGCTTTGGAGCAAGAGTTTAAGGTAATTTTTCTTTAAAATCTGGCATTCTTACAAGTAAATCCAGTGAGCTGCACTACTCACAGAAGTAAAGGATTGCAGCTAAATAATTTAGGAAGTGTGGTATAATCTCAACATAAATGATACAACAATAGGTTTTAAAGTGCCTCACTAAGAAGAACAGGGACTGTCACGTAAAGACCCATCTTTGGCTTTAACATTAATGTCTTGTATAAATCTTCAGCCTTTGTTTTTATGAGTATCTAAACACATGTATGAGTTGTATATTATTCAAAAATTCCTTTCCCTGTCTCTTTGGATGTAGGAGATCCATGTTTCTACCCTACCAAGAATTTTTCTTTCTGGTTTATGGTGACATTCAACAAAACACAGAACCATGTTAGGTCAAACCTCTGACAACAGTTCTTTCACTGGAGCTCAAAGAGTTTGAAAGGACAAAAGCGTATACAAGGAAGCAAAGTAAATATTCTTTCATATCATAAGACTTTACTGTGTAGCTCTTGACAACACAAAGGCCAGCTTAATAGACTAGGGAATCAAATCCCTATAGAAAAGCGCTGAGGGATCACACCAGTTGTAGACAAGGCAACAGAGGAGCTTTCAATCAGTTATAGAGTAGATGCAAATAACAAAATTCCTTTAGGACACAACAGACTCTCTCTTTATGCTTTTCAGCTATCAGGTGCAATTATCAAAAGGTGCTTGTGAAATGCACCTTGTTACTTAGAGGGTTTGGGGATTGTTCTTTTTTTTCATCAGGGACACCACAGCCCAAGCACATCAGATGAGGATGTGCTGTGATGTGTTTAATTTAATGGAAATATTCCAGTTTTGCAGCGTATTAATATTTCTAAAACAACTAACAAATGCTGTCACACTTTTTCTTTCTTCTGCATGCCCTTGAAGCTAATTGAAAATCAGTGAGTGCAGCCAAATCTCAATATTTTATAATCACCTGCCTCACACAGTTGGCTTGTTGATGCAGTTCACTTACAGCTTTGAACTTGAGTGTAAAGCTCCTTTCAGTGACTGTGGAACTGGTGTCACAAAGTAGGGTGTCATTTCCCAGTGAAGGGGCTGTATCCTAATATGGGTATTGCCTTAAGACAGCTGACAGACCTGTCAACATACTCTGCAATTTAAACACAATAAAGATATATTATGCATGCAAAATAAAACTTAGGTTTGGATGGATTATGTCTTGGGGCTTTTCCAGTTTGTTATTACAGAGCAATTCTCCTAGCACTCCTCTCTGCAGAAACCCAGCGATGAAAGCACTGGGCACTAATATCTTCAGTCATTTAATATGCATGCTGCTGGTTTGGGGGTTTTTGTTTGTTTTTTGGGTTTGGTTTTTTTGCCCAGGATCTTTATTTCCTGTGAAATAAAGGGATTATTCCTGAAAATGACTCTCACTAGATTCAGTAAGATTTTTATCCATTTCTACGTCTGAAAGGTTTGCATCATCAAATAAGAAACTAGAGATTATGGCTATGAAAATATGTAAATAAAAGCAAAGAGACAGATGCCAAAGCCATAAAAATTACTAAGGCGTAATCTGTGTTTGCTGTTCCATATAAATACGTGGGGAAAAAAAAAAAAAAGGCAAACACACACAAACAAACCCAACAACATAGACTACAATCTCAAAATTTATTTCCAGCTTCTAGCTGATTTAGCAGATGAGGCTTTTTTTGTTTTGTTCTCTAGAAAGGCCAGTGATTGAGCTTATTTATGGGCATATTTTAATTCTCTAAAGATACAGATTGCTTCCTCTTGTCTCATACTGAATTTGAAAAATTGTAAACAAACCAAATGGTGAATTTCACTTAGAAGTTCAATTTAGATTAAGTTGATTTAGGTTTAAGGGCTCTGCATAGCTGTAGCATATTTTGACCTACTTTGTGTACAATACAGCGGGTAAAGCAACACTTGATGAGAGAGAAATAATTCTTAGTATGCCCCCTTAAAGCTAATATAGATACCTAGCAGTATAAAACGCATTTGAGTGCCCCACACATATGAAATCCCATTCTAGAGTCACATAATATGGGCACCTTACAGTCACACCTTGTATCTTATACAGTCTTCACAAATTCCAGCAAAAATAGGTTTAAAAATTCAAGGTTTAAACAAAGTTGAAAGAGAAAAACACCATTATTTAAAAAATCTTAGCAAAGGCTTTCTCTCAACTATCAGTATTTTTGAAATGTTGATGTCTCAGAGGAACCTCAGAACTGCTTTAGCCCTCAGTACATTGTGTCCTCAATGGGAACACAAATCATCGTGACCTTTGCCAAGGAGATCCCCAGCTAATGATACAGTTTCTTAGCATCTTGCAGTCAGGCATGTACTTGAAGAGTCTCCAAGGTAAATTAAAGTACATCAGATATTAGATCCCCCCCTAGATGTAGTCCTGGATTGCCACAATGTAAAGATATCTGCAAAGTACCTCTTTCCATCGGTGCCATCTCTCCACAGAGCAGTTCTAACTGAGGAACAAGTTGTAGTTGGAAGTTTCCTTTCACGGGGGAAAGGAGGTAAAAGAGCTTAAATATTTCAGGTGGTTTTGACAACAACGAGGGGGAAGAAAAAAAGGACTGCACATCTTTTATTACTTTTAGTATCTGAGACAAGGAAAGCAGCTAAGGCTGCCTTCCCTGCTGCCCGTGCTCCTGAACGGTGTCTCTCACCTGGGGATGCAGGTCCTGGGTTACACACAACATACACACAACGTACACACAACATACACACAACGTACACACAACATACACACAACATACACACAACACTCGCTCTGTTCAGGGAGTGGTAGATTGTAATGAGGCATTAAAGTGTTCCTCATTTGTGGCAGTGAGGAATGGTGCTGTGATGGCTGGGATGCAGAGCTTCAGAACTCTGGAGAAAGCAAATGGAACAGGGGCTTCAAAAAAGGGTGGCTATGAGCCTATTTTTCAGAATAACAAACTGTTAGACTACTTGGAAAACATGGGGAATCAAGCTATATAAAAACAGACAGGAATGCTTCTTCATTAGGTTGGATTTTTGTCAAGAGACTATACTGTAAATACATGTGAAATATTCTTTTTCCCTATCCTTCAAATCTAATTTTGCTTTCAGATGCAGTATTTCAATGTTCTAACTTCTTCAAAAACACTAGTTAAATTATATTCAAATATGAAGGTTTGAGGTTGGAGTATGCATCTAGAAAATGGATTTGATATTGCCTCTGGTGAAGAGGTGCCCCACTGTAAAACCAGATGCCATGTTTTCCAAGTGCATTAGCTGAAACACTCTACACAAAGACTTTTTTTTTTTTTTTTTTTTTTGCTTATTTGAAATTCAGCACATTATCTGAAAAACGCAGCAATTTAAGATTGTTTTTTACCTCTGCCTAAACATCCTGCTTACAGATTTACCTTTTGGCAAGCAGAATCTGTATCTTTTCAGTCTGTGCCTGTTGCATCACCAAGCACCACCTTCTCTGCTGTTCAAATGAGCCAGCAATGCAGCAGTGGCCTGGGGGCAAAGGCTGACTCAGAACCACTGAAGCTAAACATCAATGCTTCCCCTAAATAGGCAGACACTTCAATATCATTGACTTCCATGAGATCTGGTATTTCTTTCAATCCAGTCACATCCAGGGCTAAATAATGAACAAACCAGGAGGTGGGGCAAGGAAGGGAGGACAAGGGATTGCGAGAGCATGAGAAAGATCAGCTATTCTAGGCATAAAAGAAGGATAAGACCGATGTGGATGACTAAGAATGTCGAAAGAGCTCTTGAGGAAAAATAGATGGTATATGACATATGTAAGAACATGAAATCTGAAGAGGATTAAGAGAATTATGAACTGGAACTCAAAGGCCGTAAAAAAACCCCAAACCCAACAACAGGGCTGTGTAAGGCTGCCAGAATTGACAAAGTGAGGAGATTGCAAAGAAAAACAATAAAGGATCTTGAAATGTTTAAGTGATGTGAGGATCAGCAAGGAATTAGCTGCTGACCTCTTAACAGAACCTCTGCATAAGAGGACTTAACAAAACAACAACATAAAGCCAGAAATGTAAATGCCCACTTCTATTCAACATCCATGCAATAAATTGAAATGCCAGGGAAAAAGAACACAGTTTCCAAAGGAGGACATCGTATAAAAAGGATTTTATGAGAAATAAAATAAGCTATAACCTTTGTGCCACCTAGAATAACAAATAACACAGGGAAGCTGTGAGGCTACATTATTTGTGACAAATATACTTGACAGAAAATTTCAAACAGCAGTGATCCTTTAAGAGTGATTTTGCAGAAAGAGCTCAAAATGAACACAAAAAATAAGTGAATGTTATTCCAGCCTTCAGAAACTCTGAGAGAGCCAGGAAGCAAAGCTGACTCATTATAACCCAAGTGTCCAGACTGATCCTACTGATATGAAAGCATAAGATCAGTAACCAGGTATAGCATTAAGAAGAAATAAAAAGCATTTCATAGCAATCCACAGTGGGACAGCCTTTGCAAATATATGAGGATTCAAACTTCATTTTCCAACTTTACTTTGAAGAGAAGTCAATCTGAGACAACACTTTGCAATCTGCCCCTAGTTTCTGTCCTTTTTTTATTTTCCCACAGGAACAAGTGGCTCACTCCTTAGGCAGAACCAATGGAGAGCAGCAGGACTCGTATCCTCAGTGGAAATCTTAGTGAGATCCAATAGCAGAACTGAAAGAATGTGTGTTTCAGGATCAGTCACGAGCCCTTTTCAGCATCATAAAATAACCCCAAACCTGGAAGACCTTCACATCAGGATATTTACCTTATATTCTCTTTGCTTTCTGCATGAAAGGTCAGCAGGCCCATCCTTCACTGGCCTTAGATTTAGCAGCATGAAGGAAGGAACTCACTGACCCTCTTAGATTCACAGGATATTACCAGACAAAATTGAAGAATTTAATTATTTTTTTTTTAACTTAAAGTTAGTTTAATTAAATGTTTCATAGCAAGTAAGTAGTTTAGTCAACAGGAGAAAAAGAGAGAAGCTACTGCCTTCTTGGCTTCTACACACCCAAGCATGCAGTAACACTGTTTAGTTTTTTGATTAATCAATGCATTTTCTGCCCTGAAGAGATTGTTGAACTCATGTCTGAAGCCTAAGAACTGCCAAAATAGGCTGCAAAATACATTTTGTCTGACTATTCTCTTCTTCAGATTCAGAATACTTCTGCCCAGATTTTACACACTAAATAAACTCAGCACTGTGCAACTTGCATTTCTTTTTCTCTGGAGATACCCGACCTTCTGAAAGCACATTCAAACAACCTCGTGGGTTTTCACCTTTATGTCCTTGAATGCTGGTGATATAAATGTCTCTGGATATGCTTCTTCCCTCCTTACTGCCCTTCCCCTAACACCCTACACTGTCTGTGTTTCAGGCTGTACTGAAGCTACTATGGATGCTCTAGTTGATGACATTACATTAAAGAGGTCCATGCCAAAACTCTTTGGCCACCACCAGCCCTGCTGATGTCAGCATAGCTGTAAGAACAAGGCTAGTTAGCTAATTGCTTTACAGAGCAATCACAGGCAAGGCAGCACTTGGAGCCAAGTGTTTTGCTGGAGCAAGCAGGCAAAACGCCCTGGAAGGCATCGATTCCATCGGGCCAGAATTCACCCTTGCAATGACAGCACGAAGGTTTCTGTGTGTGCTTATGAAACCAAGGAACAAAGTTTCTGAGGGTTTGTCTCCCACCTAAGCACAACAGTAATGCCTGTATTAGGCTGGGTTTAAATTGCCATCAATCTGATGGTCGGTGGGCAACTCAAACCAGTAGCTTTCATTGCTTTATATTGATTTTATCAACATCAAGAAAGGTTATGCATTTAGGATAAAATCATGGAATTACTGAAACCAGAGGGAGCTCTGCTGCTAATTTATATAGTGATAGGACTAGGCTTTCAGCTTTCTGCTGCAGGGAGTATTCCAGCAATGTAGTGAAGATTAAACAGAAGAGAACTCACTGATGGTAAATAGCAACTCAGTCACAGTGCAATGAACAAGCAGGCAGATCTCACATTCATAGTCTTATTTATATCAAAGAACATGTTCCATAAGGTTTATCATGAAAGATTCTACACAATATAAAATAACCTTTATCCTATGGTTTATAATAGAACTACTTGTAAAAGTAGTTATAAATAAAATAAACTATGTCAAAACTTATTATCTAAAGATGGCACATTTTAATATTAATTAGTTTTTCATGTAGAAGGGGAAAGATAAAGGTAAATACCTCTATAACAGATTAAAAGTGGAAAATTATGTAGTCCTATTGAAGTAAAGTACTGTAATTTAAAGACAACAAAATGGGCACAGAAGCAAATAAGATTTGTAAAGATAAACCAACAAATCTTCAGGAAAGTACATTGTGTTGAATAAGATAATATTTTTTAATGGAAAGACAGTGAAGTTGCAGCCAGGAGAAACATTAGGACTCAGTTTTAATCATCACCTACGATTTAGTATGGGGTATAAAGTATTAAAGTAGTAATTCTGCGGAAGTCCACTGAGAAAACTGAGACTAGCATATTTATTTTAAGAAGTTTTCTCAACAATGCATTTCTTTTTTCTTTTTTAATAGCATAAAGACTTTACTCACAATCCAGGATGATATATTTACTCTAAGCACTACTAAAATTAACATTTGATTATATTTTCTTGCTGCATCTGCAACAAAGAAAGAATGAATGTGGCCATTCCAGAAAAGTCCTCAATTGTCTTTTACTTCTTTTATTTTTAAAAATGCAGTGCAATACTTTGATAAACCTGAATGCTCTCTTGAAGAACCATTCTGAACCTGTGATTAACTCATGATGGTTTTGAGTTCTCCTGACGATTAATTTGCTTTTGCAAATTATTAATAACTAGCAAGATATTTTGTTTTGTCATCATTTGACTGCTAAATAAACCACAATAACCCTTTAAATAGAAATGGAACCTACCATCCAACTTGCACTCAATGTGTGCAGAAATTCCAGTGTTCACTGACCACTAAATTAAGCACTTCAAGAGAAGTAGTATTCAAATTAACCTGCAGCCAAGTTAATTCTTATCAAAGAGGTAAGTAATTTGAAATCATTCATTCATTAAGTCATATGTTAAGTCATTCTTCACTGCTACAGGGTCTTCTTTTAAGATATAAGGCTTAATTATTTAGAAAACATTTTTATTTCTCAATGACATACGCTTGTGGTTTCATGATGAGAACAATACAGTGTCCAATATTATTTTTAAATTTTCCAAGGACAGTTCCCCAGCTCGGAAGGAGAATTCAATACTAAAATTCAGCTTGACGGAAAGAAAGCTGAATTGTGCCAAATCTGAACAGTGCAAATGGAAGGACCAAGGTAATTATATGTCTGTCAGCCTGACAGAGATCCTGGGCAAAATAATAAAAAAGCCAGCACTGGAATTTTTAAGTAACAGTAAGGAAAGAAGCTAATATAATTCCTACAAGTTGTCAGAGTACAATGGAAAATAAATCTTTCAGAGCACCTTGTCCCTTTTCTCCTTTTGAGACTAAGAAGTGTTTTCATAAAATTAATATATTATATTTAGCTTTCTCTAGGGTATTGACATGACCTTTTGATAACTAAAAGGGGATGATATCAGTGTGGAATACAATATACGAAACATTGTCTAATGTGCCTTATGAAGAAAGTGTAAACTGTGGGCCTGCAAAGGACTTTGCACCACTGAATATTTTCCTAAAGGCTCAGTTCTCTTTCAGTCATAGCTATTGGACCTGCTACAATGATTCATTCACAAAATTACATAGATCAAAATAGACAGTCACAATAGTCTCTAATGGGCTTAAAATCTACAGCTCTATACTTTATGTACTGTCATATGGAATCACTGTTAAGTGAAGATCATTCTTTTAACATCTTTCCAAGGCACAAATTAATGGTTCAGGTATCACGTATCATATATCAGACATTCAGATGCTATTACTGGAGACAGGAAAGACTATTAGTGGTAGGTAGGATCATGTCATTTTTATAAAAGAAACTGAAATTTCTTCTTTGAACTGAACACTAATTCCTTTGGTTTGTATTTTGAGTTTCAGAAAATAAATAAACTTAGTAATGTCATGCATTAAGGAGGAAAATGAGGGAAAAAAAAGATATGAATATAGGAAATGCAGTAAGTCTGACAGATGTATAGACCTTCCTTTGCATTGTATTAATGCATCAGTATCTCAAGAGAAACCTTATGTTTCTCTACAAGCAGATGTATTTATCTTCTAGAAAGTACAAGTCCTAGATATTTTAAGGTTTTATGGAAAGTATTCAAAAGCATCTAGAGAAAAAAGGAGGTCAGTTCTTGAACAGAGCTCCTCCTAGAAAGATGCAATAGAATTTTTCACCTGTACGTTGAATCATTTCATTTCAGCTAAGCAACCAAATATTTGTCTCAGTCTGTGAAACTCTGGTCTAACAACAGATTCCTATTACAAAAGTCAAGCATGTAAGACTACATGAGGAACTCCCCAAAGTAATTTAGACATGCACAGAGAAGCTCAGGGTTTAACTCAGGGAACACAGGTCTCAGACACACAGCATTTCATTCAGCTGAGCTACTGGGGAGTAGAAGAGCTGCAAAGCACTAGAGGCAAGAAGCAAAAGACTTATCAGCATTAGCATAAATAAGGCCAACCTCAAATGGCAAAATACCTGTATCTGTGTGCTCTGTTAGGTTAAAGCAACTTTGTATTTGTGAAGAGAATAAGAGCTTTGCTGTGAGAAGGTATTTCTCTCATGTTGAATTGCCATTGTTGAAGGGGTTTCCACGTAGAAGGCATAGACTTTCTGCAGAGCACCCTCTGATCCTTCCTCCTTCATAGGTTGGCAGCCTGTTAAAAAATCCTTTTGACTTTGGTAGGTTTGCAGGTTTTGCATTTTATTCATGCATGATTTATTTATAGAGTATCTATACTGCATTGTACTTTACTTACTCTTTGTCTCTTTTTTTTTTTTNTAAGCTTACTGTGCTTGCCCAATTCATTTGGGGCAGGTGCCTCAGAAGTAATTCGTTCGCAGCTCTGGAAGTCAGAATGTGAATTGGATTTCTGCAGGTGCCTGCAGCTAAAGGTGTGGCTCACGGCTTTGCTGGAGACTGTCTGCATCAGCAGTTCAGAGGCAGCAGGATTTACAATTTAAAAGTGCACTGAAAGAGAGGGATGTCATCTGGCAGCAAGCTGGGACATCCTCCTTTCGTGTTTAAATTGCCCACTTCACTCACAGTGCTGAAGATACAAACTAATACATCTGTGCACATTAAGGCTGAGCTGAGTTAAATGGATTGAAAAAAGATCATACGTTATGTGTTTATTATACATACTGTACTTTTCTTAAAATAATGTTAAAATCCAATTTTCATCAAAATTGTGACCACACATTGATTGCAAAACTGACTAGAAACCGTTTCTTCATATATAAATATGATGTGTTTAGTTCCTTTTACTCCTGAAACAGCCAGAAGAATACAGTGAGCTGATTTTCAAAAAGTAATGAACTGTTGCTCTGTGATCACACCTTTTTCCTGTTCCCAAAACAGCTGTAATGCTACTTCATCTGCTACTGCCTACTCTCATTTCCAAACTCACATTTTAGTGGTCACAGCACTGTACAATTGCAGAGAAAATAAAAGGCATTTTCCTGAAGGCATATTTTAGAAAAAGCTTTTTGCTGCAAAAATTAAAAAAAAATCTGGGGAAAAAAGAAGCAACTCTTGAATTTCTCATCATTCCTTCATAAATGTTTTTTAGTACTGAAAAAGTGCAGTAATAAAACCTTAGAAATAGGCCTAGACAGAAAGCATTTAAATATGTACAGGAATAATAAAATGTGACTAAATTATCCCTTTAATTCCTTAGGAGTCTCTTTCTGGCAATTTTACACACCATGATCACTCCTTTATCTAAAAAATAGTTTCATATATGTTAGGGAGTCAATCAGTGTGAAAAGGGTTAACAAAGTGGATGCCAAAATAGGGCTGATCAGTCTACTGTGCCTTTAATTTTAGAATTGTTCTGGCTCTATTTCCCTCTTTTTCCAAACACAGGAATGTCCCACCGAGCAATCTCTGTCATCTGGATACATCATCAGTTCTTTCCCATTGACAGCAGTTATTTAAAGCTGGGAATTAACACAAAATTGCAGGGTTTAAATTCTCCATCAGCTGTTAATTAGTATCTATTATATCTAATAATTTTGGAGTATTTTTTTTAAATAGATGTTGTCTATGTGTTTTCCATTATCTTTTTCTCCTCTTTCTCAAACTAAACAAGGTTCTCATTCAGTCTGTGTGTATTTGACAATAGTCAGTGTAAGGAGTGTGAGGGAGATAATAATCCACGTTATCGAATAGCCAAATCTCAACACAAAAATGTCTCACAGATAAAGGCACACAGATGAATGAACTTTGGGTAGCTATTAAATGGCTTCAGGAAAGTTAAATAACTGTTTGTTTTTCCTGCCTCTCAACTCCTCTCTAGTCATTGTGGTTCTTTGTCAGGTCGTTCCCCAAGCTGCATTCATGGCAGCAGCTACAACTGGCACCTCAGTGTGTGTGTGATTCTGATTTTTGGTTACCACAAGGAAATTCTTTTCTCCATTTGGTTCTCTGAACGTTGCTCCATGTCCAGAAAGAGAAGCCTTTACTGAAGAAACTAAATGTTCTTGCTTAGTACAGCTCCTACAAGGTTTTATCTGCACTAGGGGTTCATGCAGAAACTTGTGATTAACTCTGACACCAGTGAAGCCAGTTTGAGAACTGGCCATTTCCATTATCCTAATTCTGAACTGGGTTAAGAACTAGGCTTAAAATCCCAATGGACATTTGATGGAGTTCACCCTGCACATTAGTCTGGAATGGAAATACAATGTGCAAAACTGTGCAGTAGTCACAAGAACTAAACTTTTCTTAAGTGCCTTAGAGAAATGTCTCAGAATGTTCCCTGGGATGTTTTTGGAACCCGACTATGAAATTATTGCCTAAGCTAAACAAAGCTGCAGTTCACAATCAAGAAAATGCAAAACTCTTAAAGAATTTTGTATTCCAGGAGACTGACTCTCACTTCAGCAGGAGTGACCACAACCCATCACTACGAACAATGGCACTGAAACGTTCACTGTGTGTAAGAAATAAATGTATAAAATAATCCTTTTCTGTTACTGACTACTCAGGGAACATGTTTGTATGTCCAGCCATTAACACACACCAGCAAAGCTCAGTTCCACAGAGAAATGAAACAGATGTTTGTCAACTGGGATTTGTAAGTTACTGTATGGTTTGAATGGCATTGTCAAAATACATTTCCACTCTTATGGCCTAGGAGCATGAGAGTGACTTGAAAGCTGAGCCATCATGTTCTGTGGGATTTTCAGTCAGAATACTATAAAATGGGTGTAAAACATAAAACCAGAGTTTAAACCTTTACATTTTCTCAAACACAAAGATCCTGAAAACAAATTTTGCCATACAACTGCATTTAACATTAGAATATTTGAGATAACACTCATGTATTTTATTTCAAGCTACACAGAACAAATATATAGATTGTTTCTCACATATCAAATATATACTTGTTAAAATTAAATATTCTGAACAATAAGGATCCTTTTTCTGTCCTTCACTGAAATCCATGGGGAAAGGAACAGGATGTTTTTTCCTGGGAAGAAATGCCTTTAAACAAGGATACCAGGTCTTCACTGGGGAGACAGAAGAGTCTCACACTCCTCAGGGAGTGGAAAATAATCACCTCAGTGGTGGTTGTCCCAGTTTCCACCTATGCCACCAGAATAATCTGGAACTTGAGTGCCACTGGTTTCCCCCATTCCTTCACAAGTGCATCTCAATCTCATTCTGGTGAGGAAATGGAGTGGGCTGACCTACAGGATCCTTCCCTCACTAAATTGCAATCCTGTGCTCTCTGCAGTGATTATGAGAGAGCTAATTTATGAATGGCTGGGTCACAAGAGAATTAGTGTACCACAGCAATGGAGCACAATATGCAGATCGGAGAGGGAGGAAGAATGTGGAGCTCAGCAAATCACTTCTTTCTCATATAAGCTGATGCTCAGCTTAGAGGAAAACCATCCTAATGATGCAGCTGATGTCTTGTTAGAAAACATCTGATCTGTGACCAATTTTTCTTGACAAGAATTTTTATTCTGTATAAAAATGAGATGCTTAGTCATATGGAAAATAAAGACTAAATCAGTGATGTAATTCCACTGAATGATGGAATTTCAAAAAGGTAGGATTTTTCTTTCATTATAAAGAAAATCTGTTAACAAGTCAATTGAACCAGCCCATTAATAAGCCTTTTTCCTATCAGTATCAAAAGTGAGAGCACAGTGCCTAGAGGATAAAGAAGGATATAAAACCTTTTCTTACTGTTTTAAAATTCAAAGTTTCCAGGTCCCTGCATAAGGCTGTATGTATATGTTCATGCACAAATAAGAGTGACAAGCAACAAATATCCTCGACAGTTTTTAGCCTCTTGCTGTACACAAATGAAGGGCATAGGTACACATAGAGGAAAACGTAATGTGTCAGACATCAACACACTTGTTTCTCCCCGCAAGATACATGCTAGTTCTCCACAGGGAAATCTGCAGGAAAGTAATTCTTAGAATATAATGCAGACTTGCTGACGATTTAATACATATATTGAAGTGGGGAGGGAAAGGGAAACGAGCTAAATTAGTTAGGACAAGTTCTAACAGCACCAGGGTTGGTAAGTGAGCCCCCAACACAGGGGAACAGATGAAGGGACTGTTGTCTCCCACAGGTCTTTGTCATAGTCCCTCTGAAAGTGGATTTGTGGTTTTCCCTTAGCATCCAGTGGAAAGGAGGCTGCCAGAAAAAGGTCTCTGGGCAGAGGTGGCTGAGAGCACATCCACACACCTGTCTGTCTCTTTTTTTTCCATGGCTGTCTGGCTCAGCCACGTAGACATTGCCTGCAGGAACCATCCTGGATTTATGTGTTACCATATATACCGGAATGTCCTAGTGTCAAATATTGCCTCTGTGTGCAAGGATGAAAAACTGTGTCACTTCTTGGGCAGAATATATATATATTTGGTTTTCTAAAGCTTTCCGCTTGACTTAACACACCGGACTTCCCATAAGCTATTTGGAAAAGTGGTACAAGGGAAAAAAAAGTCTATAATTTATTACACTTATAGTTATGCTGCTGGTTTTGGAAGTTTTCTTAAAGTTTACTAGACACTCAACAAATCAGTATTTTTTATACTTCAGCTCACATCTGTGTCTCAAAGAGCAATCATCATGAAATCAGAATGCTTAACACTCAAGTCTTACTGCTCATTGCATAACTTTGGTTGTACACCCAAGCAAATATGTGTATCTGTCTCCTCTACCTATTTAACCCAAGAGTCACTGAGATCATCATGTACCTGTTCTGGAGGTGCTGTATAACTGCAGTTATACCCCTCTGCCAAGGGCTCTTCATGAACTCTTTATGTCACACTGCAAACCATGAGTCCAGAAAAGCATTCAGAAAACCTCACATCTACATTTTATTACCATTGCCACCCTGCTCAGCGGGCTCCTAACCAGTAAACCTTTGTACTTTGTCTTCTTCTCAATATTTCAAAATGCTTTACAAAAAAATGAATGGACTAAGCTTCTAACCCTCCTTTTTAATATGAATCAAAACCACTGCATTATATGTGGAGATAAGATGAGGCATTGAGAGATGAAACAAGTTTTATTGCTATCACAGGTGTGGGGTAAGAATAAACCCCCAAAATTTCTGCCTTTACTTCATCTGCTGTGATCTGTCCTAGAGTACAATGATGGTATAGCATAATAAAGCAAGAAGGTTACATGGGCCTTTCCCATAAATTTTCTTTTGCTGATATGCTTTATGACCAGCAGAATGTAGTCAATGAAGAGCCCAGAAACACAGAGAGCTGTTTTAACTGAAGAGTGAGACATAATCCAGAGAAGGCTGTTATCATCTCATTTGCAATGCTGATTCTCAGAAGCTTCTTGTGGTGATTTTTCACTCCTTTAATCAAACCTGACTCAGAGAATAATGATATCACCCCCATTGCTGCTGTTCTCACTGTGAGCATTGTCCCTCAAAAGAATATTAATGAATAACCAGTGGTAGCTGTCAGCTCAAGAAATCAAATGTTACACACAGTTGTAGAGACAATGTGTCTGTATGCCTTTTTAGATAGTGAAATCTTGAAAGACAGAAGGGAGTTAGAGGGAGAATGATATGAAGAGTTTGTGCCATTTCCCATGGAAAGCAGCATGCAGCAGTGCTCCCCAGGGCAGCCACATCTGTGGAACACCATTCCAGGAGCTCCCCAGATCATACCTCCTCCAAAGAACCTGAGAAGTAGGTGCAAGGCCCATGAGATAATGCTGCCACATGTGAAAAACAAAGAAGAAAAAGAGAGCAAAGGGATGTATGAGGCACAGTAATCTCTGTGAATCAACATCATTTCCATACAGTAAAGCAAAGGAAAAGTGGGATGATTTCAGACAAAGCAGGTGAACTTTTGAGTCATAAGCATTTTAATTCAAAGATCATAGTAAAGAAAGAGAGAAACACAGATTTCATATTGACAGGGAGGCACAAGAGATTAAATGAAAGCTTGAACCCTAACTTTGCTGACTGCAATGGGTTAATCTCTTTCTGGTATAACACATTTGAAGGATCTTCCCTCCGTGGTCCTGCCAGAGCTACTAATCTCCTTCTGGGCAGGTCTAATCACCCACCAGTTTGGAAGCTGAGTCAGATTCACAACAGAAAGCACAATGATTTCACCACTATTCTTTCTTTTAATAGACTAGATTCATAGAGCAGTATCAGCTGAAAAGGACCTCTGAAGTCACCTGGTTCAATCCCCTGGTCAGAGCAGAACCATTTTAGATCAAGTTGTTTATGGCCTTGCACAGTCAAGTCTTCTCCATGTCCAAAGGTGAAGATTTCATTTCCTCAATGGGGAAATGGGGCTGAGCTTCATGAGGCTCATGCCAGTGGCTGTCTGTAGGCTGTTAACACCCCTCTGCACATGCACCTTGTTTTAGCTTTTTTAATATATGCATACCACTTCTGTTTTGTTCAAATGAACACAGCGTTAATCTCAGTCACCATGGGAAGATGTATGGTGGAGCTAAAGGGATTATAGTTCCCTCTTCTTTAGCATTACCTGGTCACATGGCACAGTGAGAGCCACACATCCTCCCACATGCTAATTGCATCTGACTGGAATCAGAGGCGATTCTCGGAGCCAAATCCTTGTCTAGTATAACATACCGGGGCATAATCAAGACAAAATGACTTCTGCCATTTTAGAAAAACTACAGATCTAATCCAAAAAACGTCTTCAAAATTTGTTTCTGCTGTCACTGAAATCGAAGGGAAACTCTACAGCATTGTTACTTCCATTGCTGCAACACCAGGTACATGTAGACAGGGAATGTGCACTTCAGTATGGATTCATAGCTAGTCCATACATTATTTGTGCTGTGATAATGTCAGAAATGTTTTGGGCAGCATCTGTACACACAGGAATGCAGACATCCTGCTTCAAATGACTTACAGTCTAAAATATTCATGCCTACATTAACAACTGACACTTTACTACTAGCTAAATTTTCTCACTCTTTAAGTCTTCACTTTTTCCCCCTTTACAGTACAAAATGCTGTGTTTCTTCCACCTCAGAGGACACCGACCTTACCCCAACCAGCATATATAAAATTAGGTGTCATTAGAAGGAGTGACCTCAGGGATCAAAGTTGATGGCAGTGCTGGAATGGCAATGAAGTATTGACCATCTCACTGACAGTGTTTTTTCTTCTCAAATCCTAAACTTTTCCACACCTCTAAAAAGAAGAAGGTAGTCCCCAGAGAAGAGTCCTTCCACCCCACTGAACAACTCACTTAACTGCACAACTTCTAAGCCATAAACCACTTGAGTAATCCCACTGCTCAGCACGGTATAAAAGGAGAAAATAGCATTAAAGATTTAAAGTAAAGAACACAGCAAACTCAAATGATAGCTGTGCCATTCACGTCATTACAGCTAAGGGTTTGTCAGCACTTTCATTATAATGCTCATTTCTCTGCTGTCACTCCAGGCTAAAATTTGGCAGAGCATAAAACTTAAAGCCCAGACAGACACAATAAGAACACAACAAAAAATCAAGCAAAGGTTTCAAGGACAGCATCCTAAGATACCTTTGCATGTCAGGAACAAAGAGTATCTCACAAAGCATGATGCAAGAAGTTAAGCTGGGAAAACTATCCCTTCTCTCATTAACATGGTGTGATAGAGAGGATTGCACTGAAGGCACAGTGAGATATAGTGTTATGAAACTACTATGAATGGCTTAAAATATCCAGAAGGGCAAGTATTAATATGGTAATTTAAGTTAAATTCATGCTGCGGTACAATGGAAATAAATAAACTAGAAAGACAAAGCAGACCACACACAAATATTCCATCTGAACAGTAAAGATCAGATTTCACTTCGGGAATGCAGGAAACTGGTTTGAGGAGTGGCAAATGCCACTAATATAAGATATTTCTTTCAAGCCATGTAGAGTACCTTTCTCCCTTCCTACTTTCAACATTGAGATTGTTGCTCCAGCATTCCAAATGTCCAAAATACAAGAAGAAAACAGGAGTGAGCATAGGACCAAAATATCTCTTATACTGCAGTAGTAAGCCTTATGTTGTGGGGTAGCACAAATTAGTACTGCCACTGAAAGAAATTATCTCACTTGGCCCTCAGCTCCACCCCCTCAGTTTCTTTGTCCACGTGGTACCCACATGGAATGACCAAGAATAAAGAATGGAGACTAGAACTAAGCTTTGCTAGTGAGCCAGTTTTAGCTTGGACAAAGTCCTGACCAGGCTCATCTGCGATCAGTACTGATTCCTGTGTCCAGCAGGAGGCTGGGCTGAGTGACCTCCTGAGATCCCTCCCACCCTGTGAGAACCTCTGTTTTTATGGATCAGCTTGTAGACAAAGTCAGAGAGCCTTTGGACCACTTCTTGCAGTAACAGAGCCAGCTAATGCCGAGGTAAAGTGTGCACAGATTACAGTATTACTGATTGGGTTTTATATTTTTAAAAACTTTTAACAGGTTTGATTAATAGAAAATGGTTAGAACAACAAAGATAAAGTTACTGTTGCACAGACTGTGCATTGGATGGTTTAATCCTTCCCCATCTTTGTCAGTAGGTGCTGTGGGACTTAGTACAAGCCATTTTAATTTTGTTTCAGCATCAATGAAGATGCTTCTTATCTTTAGAAAGCACTTAGAGATGAACTGTACTATCTATGCAACATATGATTGCTATTATTATCTCAGTAAAATTTTATGAGGATTTGAAGAATTCCAGTAAGTAAAAAAAGAGGGTGCTTATCTCTCATGTTTGGATTTAGTTGTAACGAAGACTGTAGGATAACAACTATGTAGGTCATCTAATGCCATTGACTTTGTAAGGGTCACATCTTCCTGGACTTCATAAAGGAGTGCAGGTTTGGAGTGTGATATTCTTCCAGCAGCTGCTGAAGAAGGGCAGCTGTGCATCCTTCATAATATACATTCAAGTGTTTGACAAAGTCTATCGCATCATTCTTAAAGCACTGCAACTGCTGAACATACCAAAACTACATTGTGCTCATGTTAGGAGAGCTCTCATAGGTGTAAGAAATGGTATTAAAAGCAATATTAAAATAAACACATTCCCATGCACTGTCAGTTTAATTTGGTAGCAAAGGTATTATTCTAACGGTAGAAATTAACAATTCTGGTGCTTAAGAACCACAATTCTGTCATAAGTTTATCAGGTCATGCACACAAGTTAAAATATGAAACTTATTTGTCATTTAGCACAGAGAAGAGGTGGAACTCCACTCCCCTGCTTGCCTGTGCTGCCAGGGAAGGGCACACTGCTTGCATAAGAGACAGGTCACACAATCAAAAGCATTTTCCTGGCACTCTCAGTCTTTTTCCTTTGTGCAAAATGCTGATGCTTTCGAGATTCAATGATTTAGCGTGTCACTGCACTGTGTAACAGATGGCACAGGAGAGTAGAGTGAATGAACAATGACTGAGGGACCATGTTTCACTTTGTTCAGTGCGCAATCTTTCAGCAGTTCTGATACAAGGCAGCTATTATTCACTCTCTTTAGATCAATCTGCTCCCTTTGTTTAACACTATCCAGTTAATAGCGAGATACATCTTTTGAAAAACTAGGGGGAAAGTCAGTGCAGCATGCAGAATTAATGGGAGAACAGTCAAGTCCTTATTTCCTCCTAACAGGATCACAGAACATGGAGTACTGTCTTCATTGTGTTTCTGACCATGCTGCTCCCAAACTAAACCCAAGTGTTTCCTGGTCCTCTGCTTCCAAGCCTCCTCTGCAAAGCACAGCCCTCCTGTGTCACTGAGGGTCCAGCTAAAACTAGAAGCAAGGTTTTTAGATGGGGTTAAGCATTCTTGAGCAGAAAACCCTCAGACTCTGCACTGACCCTTTGTACAAAGATAAAGCTTATACAGCGTAAGTAAAAGAGAAAATACGTTGAAAGCCTTCGAGGCAGCATTCACATGGGGGGCCATATTTATCCACTCACTAGGCACAAGGAGCAAGGACAGCAGATTAAAAAAACCTTTCACAGGAAATAGCTGCAATATGAAATGCAAGGGATAAGCTCTCCTCTCCTGTGAGTTAGGGATCACTGATACTCAGCAACACTCCTACATTTTGCCAGACCCCAGGCAGCTGTTTCATGTTCTGATGAGGACAGAAAGGAAAGAATGATACTCTTAAATAACAGGATATGTGTTAACATGGGAAGTGGATGTATCAGGTAGAAAATAAATTATAAGCCCTTCAAGTTTAGGTATTAAAACATCAAGCTATGAAAAGCACTGCAGTGCTCTATAGTAACAGGCCAAACATTACAGTCTAAAAATGTTACAGAAATGTTTACATAACCGGATCTAAGGACCTAATCCAATGCTCATGGACTTCAGTGAGACTAAAAATCTTGATGCAACTTATTTTTTTTCTCTAAATAATCCCTTGGAACTGCTAAAGCAGGTCTGTGCTATGCATTTGGAGACCAAGGGGTTTCTGTTGATAAAAATCTGAGAAAAGCCATTATTTTCTGAACCTGTCTCTGAACATTAATTAACACTGGTTTGATTTAGTTTTAAGGTGAAAAGAAACATTTATTTATTATTTTTTGCTCATAATTTCCTTTGATTTTAAACAACATGTTACTGATACACAGTTCTTACATGCTACACATTTTTTCTCATCTGACAGCTCTCAAGCTTTGATCATCAAGACTGCAAGAGGAAGCACACTGTGTAATAGGGACACAGATCTTACTTCAGGGAGAAATGTGGCAAAACACTTCTAGTTAGAGAAATAAATTGTCTATCCTTTGGGAAATTCAGGCATCTCAAAGTTTATTTTCATCCTTAGTGGATAAAAAGTATTGAAACCCTAAAATGTTCAGTGAAACGTGGATTGCACCATCTTAACTTGGGAATATAAACCAGGTCCTGTTGAAATATTTTACAGTAATATTGAAATATCTGTACATGTAAAAGTTTGAACAAGAAAAAAAGACTCAAATGAAAAATAGAAATGTTGAAATACAGTGTTCAATTTCATTTTTAAAACGTTTTTAATTTTTAAAACGTTTTTTAAAACGTTTTTTTCCACATCAAGTTCTTCTTTCATACTACGAGAAGATATTTTAAATTATGTATTTTTCAACACTGAAAAGTCTTTTTTTCTACAGCTTACTGGAAATTTTAAATTTTGTCAGCTTTCAAAGAAGCAGTAAAATTGGATAGAACCACCTGAAGCTGTCCTGACATTTAGGACTTGCATACATTTTATAAATCATACACCCCGTGTCTCTGATCCATAATCAGGGAGAGTGGGGGAAAAAGAGACCCAAGAGCTGCTACTAATTTAGTGCCTATACCAAATTCATAGAACGTGGCATTTAAATACATTGAAAATGCACTGGGCATTTTCTAGACTCAATATTTTATATTAACAGAAAAAGGAATTACAATACCACTCTTGAAAAGATATAAACGAGTATGGGGTTTTTTTACAAGATTCTTCCTTGTGAACTGCTAAAGGCACCTAAAATTTGCTTATATTCCAAAAATAGCTTCCACATCACCTTTTTTTTACACAGTGAGTTTCAAAGCCTTAAATGACCTCCAGATAGTCAGAAACATGTGTCAAATTATTCAGTACCTATTACTGTACGATTCTCCAGACCCAAACCCCAGACTTTTTTACTGGAATTCTGAGCATACAGGAGACAGTCAAGCATGAAGTCTGGGCAAGGTCAGCATGATCTCTGCCTGGGCTGGAAATGATGTGGGAACTTCCACTTGGTTGGTCTCAATGCAGTTTCAAAACAGTGCAAAAGGGATTTGAGGGAAGCAAGGCTGCAGAGGACACTCATCCTTAGCTCTGTGCGCTGGGAATCCTCACAGGGAAAGGCGTTATTAGCTTTTCCAGCAATGCATCCCAACGTGTAGCAGGGAAAGCCTGATAGATATGGGGATATATAACAGCAGCAAAATGACCTTATGGTGGATGCTTCATCCACTATTTCATGCCTGTCCAAGCCTTGTGGCAAGAGCAAAAGGAGCCAATTTCATGCAGAATGCAGGGATGGGCCTGTTCCACCTGCTCCTCTGTGAAGGGTGAGGGAGCAAAGGAAGTGCCTCTGAGTCAGGGTGAAACACAAATATTTGTTCACAAATGGATGAGGTAAACCAAAACTTTTCACCATAGTTTTGCAATTCTTTTCCCAGTTGAAGGTTATATTAATTACTTCCTGAAGGCCATTAGATCAGATCTAAGTGTAAGATCCATGAAGTAGATACAAATTACAGAGAAAAAACAGGAGCCATAATAATCCTGTGCTCATATATACTTGGAGACTGAAGGCAATTTAACCCCTGCCACCAGTTTGCAAGTTGTGCAGCTGTAAAACCTCTTGCATCCACCTCTCCAGCACATTCTAAACCAACACCATCTTAAGGCTGATCCCTCAGCTGTGGAAACAGACTGATTTAAAGGCAGCTTTGATCCCCTGACACATACAAAGCTCTTGTTGGAAAAAAAAAAAAAAAATAT
>VXBX01005001.1:631936-693052 GCA_013400415.1 Scytalopus superciliaris
AAAAATATATATATATATATAGATATGGGGCAGGACTTTGAAAATAATCAATTCACTGCAGAAAAAGAGCCTCCCAGGATCTGGCATGTCCTTCTCATACATATGGAGTGTCTGTGATCATAAAATGTGAGTGAGATCAGTCAGCATGTCAGCATTAAGGAATAACAAGCACCACAAAGGAGAACTCAAAGCCTGAGTGCAATGGACAATGACAGCTTCAATGACTTTTTTATCTCACAAGTTATAGGTGTGCTTTCTAAAATACCAGAAATAAAACCGAGTTACAGAGTCCACAGTGCACAGTGCAAGTTCCATGCAACATCAAATGTGAGGCACCCATGAAAATTGCTTCTCTCAAACTAATGATCTTCATACATGCTGCTGAAACATCTGAATATGTGCACCCAGTCAGTGTGAACAGCCCAGGATAAATAAAACTTCAGCTAGTTTTAAAAAAACAAAAGACAGCAACTCCAGTGGTCAGTGAGATACAAGATCTGCAATAGTGACCACTCTGATGATCTTCCCAAAGAGCAAACTGGCACCACCCTCTGAAAGGTTGCTGAATTCAGTGTAATTATTTATCTAATTCAAACATTTAATTTAAATGAAAGCATTCTAAACAACGTTTAAGAACATTTCAGTAAGGAGATTTTTTTAAAATAAGAAAGAAATCATCATAATTTTAAAGGATCATTACTAACCCCTTCTGCCTTGAAAACTAACTCTTTTAAATAAAGCAAATATTTATTTAGAGGACCATGGGGTTCCTCTTCTCCTGTTAAGACTAGTTTGGTCTTACTACTCATGTGAAAAATGTTCTGACCTGACTCAAGGTCAAATCCACTGAAGTCCAAAAATTCCCTGGTCTATGTTGCCCACCCCTTGATTTCTGGTCTGTAGCAAGAGGACAGTGCAATGTTTCACCCTTGTTCTTCAACACATTTTAGTCTGGGTGTGAGTTCATTGCCTCCATTACGAAACATTTATTTTCTGTGCTGTTTACTACCTTAATATGCTAACATTGTGGAATGAAACAACAGCAAAACAGCCCTACCACAAACATCACTAAAGAATGGGCAGGTGTTTAGTCAAGGAAGAATCAAGACATCAAAACTCAACATTTAGGTCTCTGCCTGTTATATATGAAAAATCTAAAATTATAGCTTCTATTTTTGTACCATACACATTTAATTAAAAACAAAGCTTTGTGATTTCACACAAATTCAAAATGTAGCAGAAAAGTTCTAGAAAAAATTAAGATGTAACTTATTTTAACAAATAGACATGAAGGGGTTTTTAATTCTTTTCTATGACCATACCATGAAGTACAGTCATATACATTTAAACCAGAGTTACCAAGCCAGGTCCCCAGTTTTATTACTGTTGCTTGCAGTGGGGATCTCTTCAAATTAATCTGCAGCACATGAAAATATTCACTATTCTAAGATATGGAGATAAACCTTGTTTTCCTGGGGAAAAAAACCATCCTGCAACAGATGAACTACAATGCTGTGCAGAATAATGTTTTACCACTTGTTAAAGTGCTCAGTTTTGTAGAAATCATGTATTGGAAAGGAGTACCCAAAAACTGGACTGTGCTTCCTCCCTGGTCAGCATATCCCAGCCTTAAACTGACCACTAATATTACTCACTAATACCTGGGAAATACCTGTGTATACCTTTTGTATACCAAGATATCTTAGATATCCTGCTGGGACTGGCCCTAAAAGAAAAGAGACCCAACCATCAAATCTACTGACCCTCCATTTTCACAATTTATACAGTAGTATGCTATATATGTATAAACAGATACCATCTGATGAGATATTAGAGTAACAGAAAGCTTGTGCTTTTTTCAAATTGCTGAGAAGAATGACTATGGTACAAAGCCTCTCTTTTCAAAGTAACAGCTGTCTGTACCCTGCAGGAAGGAGAAGAAAAGAAATTGGGCTATTTGATTGCAGCAGGGGTTCAGCAAAAGGGATAAAGAGCTGGCAAATTTCAGAAGGCTGCCTTAACACATACCTGCTCCCAGTACATCTTCTGTTTATAAAACAACAACAACAATTAGAGGGGGGGCAGGAGAGTGTGATGGTGTGACTTGAACTGACAAAATGAGGTGTTGATTCCAGACCATATGTATTGAATTCTCCCTCAGAAACCGAAAGAACAGTCACAGAGTCCATCTGGTCTCCGTACTGCAGAATAAAACCTCCTTTGCTCAGAGCACTCAGTGCAGCACATGTACACAATTCAACTTCACCTTCCTGTAATTATCTTAGTACATTCCCCAGAAAGCTTGTCTTATCCACTTGACAGCTACCAAGTGATCTGGGCAGACCCCAGTGCTGTCACTGAGCTGGTGGCATGTTAATGGGCAGCCCCACAGAAGATGTGACAGAGCAGCCAAGCAAAAGGTTTATCAGGCATTTCCATCATACGTTTCCCGAGCCGCTGCACAGGCGTCAGCACTTAGTGGAGCTGATTCTCCCTATCTAAGCAGCCTTGCTAAGGCTGTGACAGTGATTCCTGCTTGAACTGTTATCTGCATTCCAAACCAGGCCAAGATTGCATTAACCATGAAAGAAAAGGATGGTCAATAACTCCTCTGAAATTATGCCACGTCCTCACTTGAGGAATGACTGGATCTAATTCACTGAGCTCTGTGATCCAAGAGAAGGGTGTGAGAGAAAGGTTGGTAAGCATTTGAGAATATATGCCCTATGTTTCCTTACATCTCTTTTGCATTAATGTACCAAATAATTAGTGCTTTGTTATAAAACACTGTTGGGGCTGCCTGAACGGTCTTGTAGTTATTTAATAAATTACTCAGCAAAGGAGAGAATTTAGCCAGACGTCCACTGGAGAGGAGACTGCTAATTAACTGATATCCAGGCAGGCAGCAATTACCCTTCTCCTCCCAGACAAGAAGAATATCTCTATTCCAAATATGTGTCCGGAAAGAATTAAGAGCTATAAAACATACATCTCTTCCAGTAGGAAGCAATTTGGAATGGTATAGCAGTCAACCTAAAGATTTCAAATCATGTGAACTAAATACAAATCAAGATAAAACAAAGAATCTGTGCTTTATGAAGGGAGTGAACTGGCTTCAGAAATAAGTTTCCAGCAGGGACCAGATTGCAAATGCCTTTATTCACTCTGCGGGAGTAGCTATTCACGCGAGCAGTCCCTGTAAAGCCAGGGAAACAAACTCACAGGAGCATGTAGTCACCACTGTGAACATGAAGCTTGCCATCTGACCTCCAAAACCAACAGAATTTTGTGATGCTTTTACTGAAAATACCACAGGGATGTTGAGGTCGTTTTTATTTTCCTTAGATATGATTTTGCACCATTTCTCATAATATATCTTAGGCGGAAATTAACTGATTTCATTTTAATGTATGGAGAGTTTTTAATGCTTACACATTTGGTCAAATTTACAGGTTGGTGTCTCAGCAGCAGATTTGTAGGAAACAGGATGCTGGGAATTATCAGGCTTGCACTCATTTTTGGCTTTTGGAACATCCAGCCATAAAACAGACTTCCCACAGCCACCTGGGGCCAAGGCTCTGCTGATGGGCACCCACCCACCTGCACATCACATAAGTGTGGGCACAAAGGCAGCCAAAAGAGTCCCCCTGCTGAGAAGGAATCAGGGATCCCTGGAGGAGTGTCCAAACAGCTCTGCATCCTCAGTTTAATGACCCATGAGACAAGGGATGCATTTAGAACAGAGCTGTTCGGATTACAAGAGTTTTACATAAAGGCTGGGGGTGGGGGAAATGTAAGAAGTACAATTAGTGCCCTAAGGGGAAAATTTTCAAAAGCACATATAAAATTTAAGAGCCAAGCAGCAATAAGCAGTTGGAGCTAATATCCAAACCAGAAACCAAGCCTAGGATGAGAGTGATCTGGCACCCAAAGACCAGCAGTCAGGTTAAATACCAAAGGTCAAGAGCCTGAGCCAGAAATGAAGATACAAGCCAAAGGCTAGGACTGAAATAGGTCCTGGATGCAAGACAAAGGTCACAAAATGAGCATTTTCAAATAGCCACACACCTCATCTACTGACTAGTCAGAGAACAAATTTAGATGCTCCCTTAAATAGCACTAAGGTTACCACCAGTGAGCATTCCCAGAGGGAACCACAGTCATGGCTGTGGACTTGCAGGAAGGGTTAGCCCAGCCTTCAGTCCTTACCAGCCCACCATTGAGGTTAGTCTAGCCATCCAAATTCAGACTAGAGCTGGGAACAGCTCCCCTGGATTAGATAGATGAGCAAAGACCATGACAGCCACACATACATTTGCAAAGTTTTCCATTGGAAAAATAAGTTACGGAGATTTGCAAAGTTCCCATCTTGCATAAGCACAGTGGAAGTGCAAAAAAAGGCAGTTTGAGATGAAATATGAGGAAAAAACGGGCCCCAAAAAGGCTGCAGTAATCTCAAAAATCCATGAAATAACAGATGACCTTGCTACAGATCTACATTTCAGTTGCCTTTTTCCTCTATTACCTTTTTGCTGATTATATTGGAGGTCTATATACAGGCCCTGCTGCTACAGACACATAAGCAAGACATTCTCCTTTGACAATTTTGCAAGGTAAACATTTTCTAGTATTAGCTTATTTTTAATGAGAAATGGGTAACACAAGTATCAAAAATAACATTTTACGTATAAATTAGCATAATAAATTCATCTTAATGTCCCATTATACACCTCATTAGCACATCCTCTGGAGAACACTTGATGGCTTTGGGAGCATTTCAAGAACAAGTACAATGTTGCTTAAAATGACAATGAAGAGAAATCTTAAATAATAATCTCAGTGAACAGTTTGCAAATAGCCCATATACCAGAACAGGTTTTTGCAAACATTAATAATTAAATTCTGACTAGAGATGCAAATGAAAAATCAACTTAAAGAGATAGAATATGGACAATATTTTTATCTTCCTCTCTGATTTTTTGTCATGGTTATAAAGAATGGGGATTGAAGTAAGTTTAATAAGTCTCTCTCTCTGTTCTGCTGACACGATGATGATAAAATACATTTCTACAATCATCTTCATTATCATGCATTTATTTTTTTATTTCTCAAAGTGTTTGACAAAATGCCCTTATTCTGGCAGTCATGTTTTCCTGGTAAAGTCAGCATTTCAGTTACTAGCTTTCACTTGTTGTAGATTTCACTTACTGAGTCTCTCATTGATTAAAACCAAACAAATAGTTACCTCCCCTCAAAACTCTCAGCAGTTGGCTTGGTGCCACCAAGCCATGGAGAGCATTTTGTGGAAGTATGACCACTAAACAGGCACCACAAATAGCTCAGAGCCTATAAAAGGAATATCTGAGGATGAATCAATGTAAAAATCCTGATATTATGCAATATTTGGGGGATTTTCTAAAGGAACAAGAAAAACAGGTTATTGCCCTTTTAACTTAAGCATTCCCCACAGCTGTTTGTAAGCCAACAGCATTGCCTGGCTCTCTTGTCACAGAAGCTCATGAATCACATGGTGGCTCTGAAGTGCTAAATCTTAGAAGTTTAAACAGCCTACTTGGCCAGCTCCCCACTACAGCTGGAATTTAAGACTGAGTCCAAAAAAATGCACAGGGAGAAAGAAAAAACCCAAACCAGAATATAAATGGGAGAACCTTAGGAAAATATATGCCCATGTTATTACCAGTCAAACAGTCCTCTTCCCACACAAATATATTAAAAAGACATGTCTGTCTTTGTCTCCTGAGACCTTCCTTCAGCCTGAGCTCCCCTGCTACTCCTCTGCAGACACTCTCACTACCAAGGGCTAAAGCAAAGACAGGAGGAACAACCTTTCTCTCACTGCAGGTGCACTGACAGCTCTCCCTCTGTATCCAGTTTACCTCCCAGACATAACTGCATTCATTATCCCCATCACAACTCTATCAAGATAATGGAGCTGATCAGAATTTTTCTCAGTCCAATAAAGGATGCCAGTTTTATCTCAGAGGGAAAACATTTTACAGAGGCAATTTTTTGTTCTGTCTTTTGGTAACTGGTTTTGAACACTCTTCTGTTGGGGTAACTGATAGACTCTGGTGACTCCTGCCATGTCAGACAGTTCATCACTTCTGGAATTCAGTTCTCCTGGCTGACAGGTCTTTTTTGCCATGCAAGTGCCAAGCTTCCTAAAAATGCCCTGTCTCTGTCTGACCAATGTCAGGTGCACACAGGGACAGGGAAGAGCAAGCATGGCAAGCTTCACCTACCCATCATGGATTTCTGTGCCAGCTGTCATCAGCCACAGATTGTACTCACGGGCAGAGGAGGAGCTGGGCACTCAGGCAGGCACTGTGTCACCCCAGGGGCTGCAGAGCCCAGCTGAACCTGCCAGCTCTGGGAGGCGTCACACCAGAAGGAAAAAGCAAGAGGAGATGTGGTCCTTCAGCTGTTTGTGCATATGTGCATTGTTTACACTGCAGCCCTCATAGTCTTTTAAATTTAATTGTTTTGAAAATCACATAGCTTACACAGACTTCAAAAGGGGTAGTAATTCTGAAAATGAGAAATAGTTGTACTGACTGTGAGAGTTTTGGAAAAACCTATTAGAGCCTGTCATGAAAACTGGTACTCAAGAGATGTTTAAACAATTATTTGAGATTATTACAATCCAGATCATCAGCTCTTCAATCCTTACCTGACACAATCTATCACCTCTGCAGGAGATTTTTGGACTGAACATTTCTGTACACTAATTACACATGCAAAAGTAATTTTATTGTGACACACCAGTGGGGGGAAATTCCTGTATGAATGCAGTGTATGGTTTCAACACACAACATATTAGTTAGTTCTTTTTCCTTTGAAAACATGCCAGAGCAAGCAACCTAATTTGTAGATTGATCTCTAAACATTCGTTTTCAAAATGAAAATTCAGTAAATCTGTACACAGAATTTTGTAGAAAATTTTGTAGGAAATAATTGACTGCATTTTGCTTTACACACATAACTGCACACAACCCATCTGAAATTAATTAAGATGCTACTGCTTTTGTTCTTAAATAACACATTAGTATCAGATCATTTATTTACTAACACCATAGTCAAGAAACATGAGGTTCCAAAATTAAAGGCTGCAATTGCACTTCCATCACAGCCCTTAAGGCCTGCCTGAGCTACAGCACTGTCTTAAGCTCCGTGCTACTCTGGTTGCAATTTGCACACCACTGTGTGTTAATGCCTTTCCCTTGAAATGCCCTTCCCGTGCCACTCCTGCCACATCTCATCCACAGGGCTCCCCTGAGGATCTTCAGCAGACAACTTTATGGCTCTCTTCTCAGTGGCTACAGCAAAGGAATTCTCCATCAGCCAGGACTTAATTGGTGAAAAGAAGCCAAATAAGAGCTTAGGAGCTCATCCAGTTTATTTCCTTAGTCATGATGTGAGCTTCCCCTTTTGCCAAGTATGGTGACTCCTACCTACTCCTCTTAGCCTGCCTTCCTCACCCCTTGGAGGAAGGTCATCCTATCCCAAATGGGAGGGTCTGCCTCAGAGTTTGGTTTCAAAACAGAAACACGTTATGGATTCTTGACTGCAACTGGCAGAGGCAGAATTGAGCACGCAACACACATCCAATCCACGTGGTTATGTCACTCAATACTCTTGGACATGATGCAACCTGGAGAAAGCTGACAGAACAAATAGCAAGAGACCCGTGTGCTCATAGCAGGAATTAAGGGGTGACATGCCCAAGGTCTCTGGCTACGCCTGTGGGTGTTCCCCTTGCAGCACAGCCCCAGGAGGCAGATGGGCACCCAGAGAAGGTGTTGGGTGGCAGTGAGAGGCCCGAGGACACTCACCCTGCCAGAGCACAGCAACCCTCCTGAACCGGCTCCTCTGCCATGATAACACACGATGCAGCTGCTGCCCTCACCCTCAAAAGGGGGTTTGTGGTACAACAGCAACCCACCAGCCTGCCCTGGGTGGGTGAAATATCATCAGAATGTCTACTGCTTTTATTGCTCTTCAAAAAAGTATTTCAATGAAATTTATAATGATCAGTGAATACATTGTACTCATTTTATGTCTGGGAAAATGAAAGTACAGAGAGCTGAAGTGGTTTAATAACCTATGAAATGAATGCAGGTTTACTGATTCCCATTCCTCTGACACTGAAAAACCCAAGAAGCATCAAAAACAGCCCAAACCACCTGGCTGTTTTACATTCTACTTGTTCTCAGTCGTGTCTGAAAAGCTCCAGAAGCTATTTACTCTCAGAATTGTGCTGCATCTTCTTTATTAGTACTGTGCCACATCAAGAAAAGCCTATTGAAAAATACACATTTGGTCATAAAAAATTTATCTAACCTATTTTAAAGATGATTGCTCTGATATGTACATATTTTGCAAGAGGGTCAGCTAAAAATATGAAAAGGGAATTCTGACTTGCTATTTTACAGCAAGGCTTCAGAGATAAAGAGCATAGAAACCTACATTTTAAAATTTATATGACAGTCTCAGTATTTAAAGGGCTAGATACACAGAGGCATCAAAAGTGGCTCAGGAACAAAAGGATGCTTACAGGACAAAAATATAAGCATACAATAATTCATAAAGCTGCCACAGTATATTTAAGGTAGATAATTCAGTAATTAAAAACTAGCTGAGTTAAAAACTACTATAGTTTTACTAACAGAGCTTTCTCAAGGCACAAGGTTTCTACTATGATACACAATTACTCCTCATGTATTTCTCACTGTATAAAGCAGGACCTTGCTTAATCTAATTGGTTTTCTTTTTTTTCAACTGTGCTGTCTACAACCTGTACAAGAAGACTTAGGGGAACAGGCTACTTTGCTTGTGATAGTAATTGAATATTTTTTTCCTAATTTTATTATGCCAATAAAACAGAAACTACATGCAAAATGAAATTAGCAATTGAAAATCACTGACGGTGCACCTTTGCTACTGCAATACTTTGTCCACTGGATATTTGCTATATAGTTAATTTTCAGCAATGAAATTAGCACTATCTAATATATTCAGCAGCAGGCCTTGAGGCTACTGCTGGATAAAATGTCAGAGAAGTGGTGAAACATGTATGTTCAAAGCCCAGTGTATTACATTAAGTGCATCAAGCAGTAACAGTCAGGCTGCACATCTGTGTCTAACACACACAGAGGCTGCAATCACTGAAAGGACTGTATTCAAAAATAAGTGGTATTTAAATTTTTCTACTAATTTAGTCAGGAAAAACACATTACCTGATATTTATGCAAAATGAAGAGTCCCAGGATGACATTTCCTCTCTAGTTCTGATTTATGTCAATGATAAAATTCTCTCTCTATGCTGCCAGTGATAGATTATAACTAAGGGTGAACACGATACAATTTCTGAGCTAAACCGTAGTTTCTGAAAATAGGAAAAAGTTCATTTTACCTGTCTAATTTCACAACCTACCTTCATCAGAGAAGAGCTGTCATATTTTGATGCAAATTCCAGCAATTTACATGTTTCAAGCTGGCAGGCAATGTCTTCCTAGAAAAACTTGCCACCCCTCCACAACCTCCTGTGAAACGGCAAACCAGGTTAGAAAGATAGAGGAGATTGGATTACCTGTCTGCACCAGATCATTGTTTCTAGGAGATAATCCATAAATGATTAATCCTTCTAATGTTATTGAGCAATGTAAGGAAGGCTGCCTGTGACCTATTTCACCCTCTTACACTGTTGTTGTGGGAACAGCTTTATTGTATAAATCGAATTGAGTATTTTCATTCTCTTATTTTTATTGAATTGTAACTGTTATTTAATGATTTTTCTTTGTTTCTTTCAATTTTTTTTGCATCTCTTAGAAGGGCCCTAACTGTTGTTAACACTCATTTCCAAAATGGCAGTGAACACATAGATGGTTAAATGCTTTTTTATGTCATTTCCCTTGCACCTTATTAAATTACATTATTTCAGAAAATGCTGTTGTTTTAATGCTTCCTGGTTCATATTTTCTACAACACTTTCACAGTTTTATAAGAAGGGGGGGTGGGGGGCAAAGAAAGAAAGGAAAATAATCCATTCCTTTTACAGAATCATTACTGCAATTATTTCATGACAAAATGAGACCAAAGAAATTCCTGGTTAAATTTAGTTTTCATTATCGCAACATCTGAGAAACTCAGAGACTATGCAAAGTAGTTACATATTTTATGGAAACAAGAAAAAATCCCATACCTACAGCTGGGTAAGTCAGCAGTCCCACAAAAATCTTCCTATACCTTGTCACTGCAATGTGATGAGCCTCCAAAACCAGGAGTCCCTTTACACACCACCCTATCCCATGGATTTTAATTGTTTTGATTAACACTCCCTGGATTCCTCTGGGCTGTGCTCGCAGATATACAGCCCTTATCATATTGCAATTTAGAAAACTTTGCTCTAGAGCTGGACCAAGATTTTTTACAGGTAGATATAAATATTTGTCCACATGAATATTCAATAAGGTACCCGTGGCTGCAGCATTAGTGCAGAAAAAGCACCCTGCAGGTTGGAGGCTTCTGATCCACTCAGCACTCCTAAGAAACAAAACAATTGCCAGGGAAGGGAACTTTTCCTTATGTCATAAATATGGTATAAATTGCTCTTGAGTAGCATGCAAGACCCTTCCTGTGCTAATCCTCAAAAGGTGCCATTGTTACAAATCCCGTTTACAGAGGTGGCCCGTAATCTCTAACTGCAGCAGTTTTCAGTTGTCCTTTATCAGCTTGGAGAAACACCACAGGAAGAAGTATTTGTACAGTGAGGTATAGCAAGGACACTGAGTTTCAGGAACTACCAGTCTCAGCAATGGCAAAGATCAAATGTGCCTTCACAGTCGACCAAAGAATACAACCAAAGTAAACACTGTATCAATAATAAGCAAATAAAAGTGCTCAAGTGATGCCTCCTGTGAAATAATAGGATTTTTGAAACAAAATGACAGTCCTTACAAAATTCTAGCAAACCTCTCCCCCTTGTTTTTTTTTAACCACTCAGAGAAATAAAATGCAAAATAAAAGTTCAATAAGTTATTGATTAAGAAAGTAATCACCAGGACAATTTGCCCTATCAAGTACTAAGACCAAATAAAGAGTCTGTAGAATTACAGCCATTATCACTGAAATTTAAGGTATAGGTAACAATCCAATTACTAATCAATAGCCCACGAATTGCCTCTATTTACAATTCAAGGAAAACCGTATGCAAGCAAACAAACACAAGTGTGTAATTTGCAAAGCAAATTCCTGACAATTGTTTCAAGGGGAAAACTGCAAAGATAGAATGTGAGTTCTATGAGTCACTCAGATTTGCAGGACTCACTGGACCCTAATTCAGCTTGGAGCAATAACAGAAAATGCACTGACTGGGAGTTCTTGCTGCAATTCCCCCTGATCCCAACAGCAGCGATATATTCTTTGCTGANCTTGGACATGATGCAACCTGGAGAAAGCTGACAGAACAAATAGCAAGAGACCCGTGTGCTCATAGCAGGAATTAAGGGGTGACATGCCCAAGGTCTCTGGCTACGCCTGTGGGTGTTCCCCTTGCAGCACAGCCCCAGGAGGCAGATGGGCACCCAGAGAAGGTGTTGGGTGGCAGTGAGAGGCCCGAGGACACTCACCCTGCCAGAGCACAGCAACCCTCCTGAACTGGCTCCTCTGCCATGATAACACACGATGCAGCTGCTGCCCTCACCCTCAAAAGGGGGTTTGTGGTACAACAGCAACCCACCAGCCTGCCCTGGGTGGGTGAAATATCATCAGAATGTCTACTGCTTTTATTGCTCTTCAAAAAAGTATTTCAATGAAATTTATAATGATCAGTGAATACATTGTACTCATTTTATGTCTGGGAAAATGAAAGTACAGAGAGCTGAAGTGGTTTAATAACCTATGAAATGAATGCAGGTTTACTGATTCCCATTCCTCTGACACTGAAAAACCCAAGAAGCATCAAAAACAGCCCAAACCACCTGGCTGTTTTACATTCTACTTGTTCTCAGTCGTGTCTGAAAAGCTCCAGAAGCTATTTACTCTCAGAATTGTGCTGCATCTTCTTTATTAGTACTGTGCCACATCAAGAAAAGCCTATTGAAAAATACACATTTGGTCATAAAAAATTTATCTAACCTATTTTAAAGATGATTGCTCTGATATGTACATATTTTGCAAGAGGGTCAGCTAAAAATATGAAAAGGGAATTCTGACTTGCTATTTTACAGCAAGGCTTCAGAGATAAAGAGCATAGAAACCTACATTTTAAAATTTATATGACAGTCTCAGTATTTAAAGGGCTAGATACACAGAGGCATCAAAAGTGGCCCAGGAACAAAAGGATGCTTACAGGACAAAAATATAAGCATACAATAATTCATAAAGCTGCCACAGTATATTTAAGGTAGATAATTCAGTAATTAAAAACTAGCTGAGTTAAAAACTACTATAGTTTTACTAACAGAGCTTTCTCAAGGCACAAGGTTTCTACTATGATACACAATTACTCCTCATGTATTTCTCACTGTATAAAGCAGGACCTTGCTTAATCTAATTGGTTTTCTTTTTTTTCAACTGTGCTGTCTACAACCTGTACAAGAAGACTTAGGGGAACAGGCTACTTTGCTTGTGATAGTAATTGAATATTTTTTTCCTAATTTTATTATGCCAATAAAACAGAAACTACATGCAAAATGAAATTAGCAATTGAAAATCACTGACGGTGCACCTTTGCTACTGCAATACTTTGTCCACTGGATATTTGCTATATAGTTAATTTTCAGCAATGAAATTAGCACTATCTAATATATTCAGCAGCAGGCCTTGAGGCTACTGCTGGATAAAATGTCAGAGAAGTGGTGAAACATGTATGTTCAAAGCCCAATGTATTACATTAAGTGCATCAAGCAGTAACAGTCAGGCTGCACATCTGTGTCTAACACACACAGAGGCTGCAATCACTGAAAGGACTGTATTCAAAAATAAGTGGTATTTAAATTTTTCTACTAATTTAGTCAGGAAAAACACATTACCTGATATTTATGCAAAATGAAGAGTCCCAGGATGACATTTCCTCTCTAGTTCTGATTTATGTCAATGATAAAATTCTCTCTCTATGCTGCCAGTGATAGATTATAACTAAGGGTGAACACGATACAATTTCTGAGCTAAACCTCCTATACTCTAGTTTTAAAAAAGTTCATTTTACCTGTCTAATTTCACAACCTACCTTCATCAGAGAAGAGCTGTCATATTTTGATGCAAATTCCAGCAATTTACATGTTTCAAGCTGGCAGGCAATGTCTTCCTAGAAAAACTTGCCACCCCTCCACAACCTCCTGTGAAACGGCAAACCAGGTTAGAAAGATAGAGGAGATTGGATTACCTGTCTGCACCAGATCATTGTTTCTAGGAGATAATCCATAAATGATTAATCCTTCTAATGTTATTGAGCAATGTAAGGAAGGCTGCCTGTGACCTATTTCACCCTCTTACACTGTTGTTGTGGGAACAGCTTTATTGTATAAATCGAATTGAGTATTTTCATTCTCTTATTTTTATTGAATTGTAACTGTTATTTAATGATTTTTCTTTGTTTCTTTCAATTTTTTTTGCATCTCTTAGAAGGGCCCTAACTGTTGTTAACACTCATTTCCAAAATGGCAGTGAACACATAGATGGTTAAATGCTTTTTTATGTCATTTCCCTTGCACCTTATTAAATTACATTATTTCAGAAAATGCTGTTGTTTTAATGCTTCCTGGTTCATATTTTCTACAACACTTTCACAGTTTTATAAGAAGGGGGGGTGGGGGGCAAAGAAAGAAAGGAAAATAATCCATTCCTTTTACAGAATCATTACTGCAATTATTTCATGACAAAATGAGACCAAAGAAATTCCTGGTTAAATTTAGTTTTCATTATCGCAACATCTGAGAAACTCAGATACTATGCAAAGTAGTTACATATTTTATGGAAACAAGAAAAAATCCCATACCTACAGCTGGGTAAGTCAGCAGTCCCACAAAAATCTTCCTATACCTTGTCACTGCAATGTGATGAGCCTCCAAAACCAGGAGTCCCTTTACACACCACCCTATCCCATGGATTTTAATTGTTTTGATTAACACTCCCTGGATTCCTCTGGGCTGTGCTCGCAGATATACAGCCCTTATCATATTGCAATTTAGAAAACTTTGCTCTAGAGCTGGACCAAGATTTTTTACAGGTAGATATAAATATTTGTCCACATGAATATTCAATAAGGTACCCGTGGCTGCAAAAAAGCAGCAGAAAAAGCACCCTGCAGGTTGGAGGCTTCTGATCCACTCAGCACTCCTAAGAAACAAAACAATTGCCAGGGAAGGGAACTTTTCCTTATGTCATAAATATGGTATAAATTGCTCTTGAGTAGCATGCAAGACCCTTCCTGTGCTAATCCTCAAAAGGTGCCATTGTTACAAATCCCGTTTACAGAGGTGGCCCGTAATCTCTAACTGCAGCAGTTTTCAGTTGTCCTTTATCAGCTTGGAGAAACACCACAGGAAGAAGTATTTGTACAGTGAGGTATAGCAAGGACACTGAGTTTCAGGAACTACCAGTCTCAGCAATGGCAAAGATCAAATGTGCCTTCACAGTCGACCAAAGAATACAACCAAAGTAAACACTGTATCAATAATAAGCAAATAAAAGTGCTCAAGTGATGCCTCCTGTGAAATAATAGGATTTTTGAAACAAAATGACAGTCCTTACAAAATTCTAGCAAACCTCTCCCCCTTGTTTTTTTTTAACCACTCAGAGAAATAAAATGCAAAATAAAAGTTCAGTAAGTTATTGATTAAGAAAGTAATCACCAGGACAATTTGCCCTATCAAGTACTAAGACCAAATAAAGAGTCTGTAGAATTACAGCCATTATCACTGAAATTTAAGGTATAGGTAACAATCCAATTACTAATCAATAGCCCACGAATTGCCTCTATTTACAATTCAAGGAAAACCGTATGCAAGCAAACAAACACAAGTGTGTAATTTGCAAAGCAAATTCCTGACAATTGTTTCAAGGGGAAAACTGCAAAGATAGAATGTGAGTTCTATGAGTCACTCAGATTTGCAGGACTCACTGGACCCTAATTCAGCTTGGAGCAATAACAGAAAATGCACTGACTGGGAGTTCTTGCTGCAATTCCCCCTGATCCCAACAGCAGCGATATATTCTTTGCTGACGATACTCAGCTAACAAGGGAAAAACAATGGGACTGCGAACTGAAGAAGACTTTTCTGTAAGGAGGTTTAAAGTACTGACTGCAGCCCAAAGAAGCTTTGGGAATACGTAAATAACCTACTGTGTAAAAACAGGCCAGAAAAAGAGTTTGTATAACAGAACTGTCAACAGCAGGAGCAGGCATCAATGCAGAGACCCAGCCACACAGTCACAAGCAACTAAAAGCATAAAAGAAGGTCTTTATTACTTCACCTACCTTAATATTAACATAAATCAAGTAGATTACAGTACTTAGGGTAATAAATCATCAATAAATCATCATAAATCCTGTCCTATAAAACCTTAGCGGAATAACAAATATAGAACATAATGTTCTCTTCACTTGGTGAAACACAAATGGAATCTGTCCCACTCACACAGAAAACACGAAACAGGCATTATGTGCACCATCGCACTTCTGCCTGGTTCCGTGAAGGATCAGGAACAGGGAGTGACAGACCAACATTCCCCCAGCAGTGACTCCTGCACAGCTTTAGGGAGGGCCAGGGAGGTTTGCAACACACAATAATCACAGAACAACTAACTCCCCTTTACACCGAGGTCAGGACTTGACTCAGAGTTTATGACATACCTTGGTGTGCTCCAAGGCTGATGAAGCAGATGAGAGGCCATAGATCATTTCTGACACAAAATCTCTTACACCAACGCAACAACAGTGGAGAATAAACACAGGGAAACACAGAATGGGAATTGGCAGATGAGGAGAAAAACCATAACCAAAACTCACCAGTCCCCTTTCTTTGTTACTGCTCCTCCTGTTTCACTTTAATTAGAGATTAAGCCAAAGACTTTTCGCACCTGAGATGATCTCACACACTTTGCCAATCAGTGTTTTAATTTGAGACACCTGTGCCTGATAGTCAATAATCTTGCAGAAAGAAGCAGCACAGATGTTTAAAATGCTATTTAAAACCAGCACTTTGAAAAAGGTTCTGTCTCTTTCTGTTTCAGGTAAGCTCTTGGAATGTTCCTTCTTTATAAAATAGTTTTCAAACTTTAGTTTTCTCATATTGTCTTTTTCTAATAAAGACTGTTAGTTAAAAGTAATGGGACATTTTACACCAAAGTATTTTTTTGCATCGTAAGTGTCATTGCTGGCCCTTAGTGGGTAGATACTAACAGATCCAGTGAAAACCCAAATTTCATGGATTAGATTGGGCCCTCCTGTGGTAAAACCATTAGAAGGAGATGGATGATTTATGGAGCTTTAAGACATTCTGCATGACTTCTACTGGGTTTTTTTCCTGATGCTTAGATCCTGGGATTCAGGGGTGAGTTACAGGAATTTTGTGTCCAGATTACTTTTTTTCTATTAAAGATCTCTTTGCTTTGTACTAAAACTCTTTGACATCAAAACAGGTAAATTCACATTCTGTCCAAGCTTTTCTTTTACGTTTTAAATCATTATATTATACTGGAACTTGATATTTTCACTTCTTGTCAGAAAGACCTTTAATGGAACCACACCATGCTGGATCCTTGTTTATAGCTTGTGCATTAATGCCCCCCTTTCTGGGAGAGGGTTAGACTGTAAAGCTGTATTAAAATGGGAACTTTGTCCACCTGTGACAGAGAATAACATGACCTGGGGTAATACAGAGCTCAGCAGAAATCTTTTATGTTCTTGGAGGGGTCAGAAACTTCCCCCAGACTTTTGTTTCGACACTTACAGTCTTGGTCTTTTTCCTGTCAGATTGCACAAAGTGCTACAAAGACAGTTGAATCTCAGTGATGTAAGTAATTCATGCCTTGGTCTTTATGAATATTCTATACTTTCTTGTTCCTAAAATCCACTAACGATTAACAAAAAATTGCAGGAAAAAATCTCAGTGCCCTGCAGGTTACTTAGTTCTTCTTCCAGCAAATATAAATATGTATTACATTGGACTGCACCTTTACACGAGGCACTTTAATGTCCCATGTACCTTTACTACACCTGAGAAACACACCTGTGTACGTTTACTACACCGGAGAAAAATATTTAATTCTAAATTATCGGAAATCCGCTGCCCCGCCGGAGACTGTGGAATATTCATATGCTGGATAATGACAAACGGGGGAACACACAGCAACACCCCCAAAGCCCTGGAAGAGAATTCCAGTGAATTATCCAGGGCGACCCAGCCCAGCCCCCTTCAGGAGGCAGCCCGCAGCAATCTCCGAAGCCTTTCGTGCCCCTCGTGTGAGTAAATAAATAACAACAGCGTTGGGCCCTGCCCGGCTGGGGCCCGCGCGGCGGGCGGAACGGCAGGCGCGGGCCGGGTGTCGCGGCGGGGCGGTGAGCGCGGTGGCGCCGCGGCGCCCGANCGGAGGGGGAGAAGAGAAGGAAGAGGGAGAAGGAGGAGAGGAGGAGAAGAAGGGAGAGGGAGATGTAGAGGAAGAGGCGAGGCCGTGTGTGGGCGCCGGGGCTGGAGGCGCTTTGGCCCCCGCGGGCCCTTGGCTCCTTCTCTTTTCTGGTTGTGCTTTGTTGTTGCTGCCCGTGCCTGTTGGCAGAGCTCTGGTTCGGAAGGTGTTGGTGTCCGGCACTGCGTTAGAGCACAGTCTGGGCCTGACCACCGGTATTATCACACAACTGCAGAAGTGGAAATACAGGGAACTTCAGGTTGTTGTCACGGGCAGCCCGGGAGCTGCACGAACTTTCCGTGCTCGTGGGTCACAAGCCCGCGGTGAGGGTTTCTCTGGAAACTGCAGTATGAAACAGGATGGTCCGTAGTTCTGTCCTGGTGGCGCTGGCTGTGCTGTCATCGCTGCCCCTTTCACTAACCTGTCCGATATTCGGAGGCTGCCTCGTCAGGCTCAGCACTGGAAGGTTATGGAATGTCACATCATCAGATTGTTAGCATGATAAAATCTTTTGGAGGTGGGTTTAATGTCATGATCTTTGTAAGGAAATAAACAGGTAGTTTCTGAAAATAGGAGATCATACTTTTAGTCGTGTGGTGTATTACCTTGTGGAAAGGTAAGTATATTGTACATCTCTGTAATTAAAACACTATAAAACCTAACTACATAACTGTGTGAACAAGTATATCCCTGAAATGCATTTGCTGTCTTTTGTAGGAGAAAACCGACATAGAAGGGACCTTATTTGTGTACAGAAGGTAAGGGTTGGGTTGGTTTTTTTGAGGAGTGGGGTGGGATATAGTACTGGTGGTGTTTGTATTCCTTGCTTAAGAAAACAAACTTCAGACGTCTTCATGTAGAGCTTTCATACTCGACTACTTATTTGTCCAGCTGTTAACATCTGTATACTCATTCGAAAAGAATAAACTCTGCACATGGGTGAATAACTCTGTCAAAAAGCCCCTAAAAGTACTGCTGAGAAGACATGAAACTTGATGAACACTGCAGTGGTGGCCACTTAAAAACCTAGTGTATGGAGCTTTTTTGCCAGTCCAACAGCATTTGTTGGTGTGTTAAGTTTATTAACTGCCAAGTTGTCCTTTGTCTCCTAAAAATCCATGAAGTTGATTATGAAAACAACAGAGATGACAAATTAAATAATCTGTCCTAACTTATGGAAAATGGCATGAACTTTTGTAAACAGATAGAACTGCTCGAAAGCTGGAGCTGTGCTGGTGTCTGGTTTTGGGGACTATTTGATTTCCTTATGAAAACCATGAAAGAAATTTCCAGTTCTATGATGGGATGGGGAAAGGGGCGAGAGCACATAAAACCAATCGTGAATTTAAGTATCAAATTACAAACAACTAAAAAAATCTAAATGAGATAACACTTTGTTGAATATAAGAAATAGAAATAATGCAGACTGAAGCCATCCTGAAGCAGACTGTCATGCCTCAGTCATTACAGTATTTTATCCTGGCACTGTGAAGGAGTTTGAGTAACCAGTTCCTGGTACTTCAGCTCCCAGCTTGGAAATACTTAGTGTAAGAACGTGAACCAAATTTAAAAAGAAAAACTAAAAAGCAAAACAGAGGGTTTCTGTGGAACTAGCTGATGATTTCAAACAAGTTCTGTTAGGTGCGTTTAAAGACTGACCCATGGTGGTAAGGATTGTTTACCCCCTCCTTGGAAGCTCTTGACAGGTTTTGGTTGTCCATCATTAGGTAAAGATGGCCACATTGTTAGAGAAATCTTCATATTTTCTAGCTAATTTGGCCTGTTTTTTACCCTGCCTTCATCATGCTGCTGTTCTTGATTACACCACTGCTTACAGGCACAGCTGAGTGCTGTTTATGCAGCAAGAGAAAACACATCTGAAACTATCTTGAACTTCCAGTGCTTGCTCAGTGTTTTTCCACCTGATGTCCAGCAAAAATCTGGATAATAGAAATTGTTTCACTAAGCAGTACAGTTCTGAATAATTTAGTATGTACTTGGAGGGCACTGGGGTAACTCCTTATTTTCAGAGTCTCCTTTTAGGAAGAAATTACTGCTTACAGTTCCCCCATAAGTGCATTTCATGCTATTTAAGACAGCAGCTCTTTTTTGTTGTCATGTCTATTTACAGTAATGCAAATGGTGCTGTGTAAGTGGTTTGGTTTTTCTCCTTTAGTAAAAGTATTCTAAAATGCCTCAGAACTATCTCATATCAAGTATTGAATACACTTGAATTTTAATGCTGGACCTGCCCTAGTTTTTTTGAATAGATTTTTTTTGAGACATATCTTTGATTCAGCAGTTTAACAGTGTAGAACTGTAATGCTAATCCTAATCCTGCTTTGAGGAAAGTGTAGTTTGAAATTGAAATTAGATGGCAGCCAGGAAAAGGTACAGAAGAACAACTGTGAGAGCTTCAGGACTGCTAAAGCTCCGCTTAATAAAGCAATAGAGATGTGAAGATTAATTCATAAATCAGTTGCAAATAATTATTTATGTCAATGAAGGTATTAATCCTTGGTTTTGTTTATTGAAACCATAGGTCAGCTTCTCCTTATCATGGTTTTACGATAGTGAATCGATTGAACATGCACAACCTGGTTGAACCAGTAAATAAAGATTTGGAGTTTCAGCTCCATGAACCTTTTCTTCTCTACAGAAATGCTAGCTGTGAGTATAACTTTCTCTGATCCATATAAAGTTGAGCTTTTGTTTTATAACTTCTGATTACTTTCATGTCCATTTCAAGTGTAATATAATGGGGCAGGTTCCAGTGAAATGTATGATGATGTTTTCTGGTTTTAGTGCTAAATTTACTTAAATAGCTGTGCTATTCTATTATGCTCATCACCTGCTTTCAGTAAAAAGACTGTACAATGAAAGTGCAATATTGCTATATTTCTAATTAATAGTCTCATAGGTTTAATCTAAATGTATACGCAGTGCTATAGGATTAATAAAATAAGAAAGGATAATGAAGATTGATAGATTTTGAAAGTACTTAACAGCAAGGACAGTTCTAAGGACTTTTTGGAAGCAAAAAAAACTTTAGAAGAAGTTGAGAGAATTTCTCAACTCTAGGTTGAAGGTGTCATTCTGCACAGCATGCTTTGAACTCAGCAGATAGTTTTCTATACTAAGTTTCCTGCAGTTTAGACTCGAGCAAGTTTGGGTATGGATGAGTGGTGAAATAGTATTGGGACCCTCTTGCTGTGTTTTGAATTCTGACAGTGTTTTGTGTCATCAGTTGAGCTTCAGAGTCCCAGTGTACTATGTTCCACTAGGATATACACTCCAAGTCCTGGTGCTGCAAAGAGCTCAAAGTGTAAATTATGCAGCCCTTAAAAAGAGGAAGAGTATGTGGTAAATTAAGTTTATACAGAGCAGAGGGTTCTCCTCATGCAAAGGTGTCATTTTATGTCCTCTTTTCTAGGCAAAGTGCCTGAAAATAGTTTGGTGACAGGTTCTGATACTGAATTACTCAGAGAATCTGCATGCTGTCTGGATGCAGTATTTCTTCAACTCCTTGTCTCCTATTGGAATGTCTCCTTGAGTTACAGAGAGGAACACTGCTTTGGCTATGCTTGGGTGTACCTAAAAGAACAGTCATATGTTAATCCCTTCCTGTTTGCCCCTTGGAAAACCTCTGGGGCTTGTAGCAAGTAGGATAGATTTCATCATGGTCACAAAGAACAGCTTAAGGTAGATGGTCTCCTCTGTTTCATAGTGTCAGCAATCTTTCCACAAGTGTCATAGAGAGGAAAAAGTCAAAATTGCAGTAAGTTGAGAAGCCCAGGAGATTAGGGGAGTAAATGGCTGGCAAGAAATTGGGAGGGGGGAAAAAACTTCACTGAGTTGGGTGTTTAAGCAGGTTCTTTGGTTTGGAAGGAAGAGGAGCTGTAGATGATGGTAATAGGGGAAGGATGGAAATTGAGCTGGCAGGAAAGAATTGCAGCTGTGAGATTGGTGACAGCTGTGAGATGGGAGGCAAGGAGGTGGTTCATTTGTTTGTTGAAACTGCTGATGGTATGAGGAAGCAGGAACTGCTGTGGAATTACCATGGTGTAGGCCAGTGGGAGTGACTAGAGCATCACTTCAAGGAAGGAATCACACAATTGTTTAAGTTGGAAAAGACATTTAAAGTCATCAAGCCCAACCTTCATTCCAGCAATGCCAACTCCACCACTAACCCATATCTCCAAGCACCCCATTTACACAGCTTTTAAATCCCTTTAGGGAGAGCTACTCCTCCGCTTCCCTGGGCAGCCCATTGCAGTGCTTGACAACCCCTTCCATGGAAAAACTTTTCTTTATATTCAGTCTAAATCTTCCCTGGCACAGCTTGAGGCAGTTTCCTCTTGTCCTACTGCTTGTTCCTTGGGAGAAGAGACCAACCCCCACCTTGCTACAACCTTCTCTCAGGTAGTTGTAATCAGAGAAGGTATAGGCTGTCTGTGAGCTAATTAGAAACCCCTGAAGCCAGTTGTTTTCCTTTCATTGACAAAAGCTCTCCTTTTCCTGTGGGACACTAATTTGTAAGATGTGTGGGAGGCTTGTGGGACTTAAGATAGAGATGACATAGAAAAGTATGAGGAAGGAAGGAATCCATGCAAAGGTGAGCAAGGAAAAATTATAGACTGGATGTGGGAAATAATTGTGTTCTGAAGTAATCAAGAGGTTTTTTGGGTTTTTTTTCTTCCCCATTGCCATTTCAAAATACTTTGGTCAGAAACTATCCTTTCTTTCATCACTCCATCCTATCTGCACTGATTGCAGATTACAAATGTTCAGTGTAGTTAGTATGTCATTGGTTATTTTCCCAAGTGCTACAAATAAACAGCAGATGAGTTTGTGTCCTCTGCTTGTGTTCACTTTGTTCAAACACAAGCTTAAAAGCATTGCAAATGGCATTTAAGTCTTTTGTTCCTTATGATTGCAACACTGCTAGCTCCCTTACATTTTGTTGTTGTGTTTCCTATTTTCTTTCTTACATGAGGCTTTCCAAACTTTCTGGCCTCTGTCCCCTGAATTAGTTAGAATCAAAAATCAGCTTACATGTTTGAAATGTATTTAAGCTGTTTGCCTCTATCAGCATAGTGTTCATGAAGCTTTAAAAAACAAGACCAAACCAAAAACCCCTCAGGACTGATTTGGATTTGCAGACAAATTCCAACATGTATGTGTTATTTGTATGGGTAAATGAGAGGATTCTTGTGCAAGTTCTTTTCATGTGGAAGGATGTCCACTTCTGCTCAGTTGCCTGCTGGCATGAAAACTTTTGCATTTTTGGGACTAATTCAAATCAGAGCTTTAAGCTAGTGGTTAATGTAATGTGTATCTCTTAAGGGCTTAATGTGCTATGTCTCTAATGGCTTACAGTGAAGTTCTGCTGAGATCCCTTAATGACTGAAAGAGGATGGACTGCTGGCCTGTGTAAGGAAAAGCTGCCTCTTACACAGAGTGTTGGCAAGAGCCCTGTCTCTTGTAGAGTTCTTTTTTTGTGTGCTTGAAGAAATCTACTGTGATTATTAGAAACTCTTCAGAGTAAGCTGTTAAGATTGCTGAGTGATTGAACTGTTGATTCTGTTTCCTTAGCTTACAAGTGGGGGATGGCTCACACTACCTGGTAAAAACCTAAAATCATGTTTATTAATACTGCTGTTGGGCAGAGGGACATGTTTTATGCCTGTATAGTTCAGCTATAACAGGATCAGTGACAAATGGAGATTTACACTTCAACATGGGCATCGTAGAAATAGCAGATGATCAAAGCAAAATTATGTCACTGCGTATTTGGGGAAGGTTCTGTGTCAACAATATTTATAACTTAATGTGATACTACTGTTTTATAAACTCCATATTTTCCACTTTGTTCTGGGATTCCATCTTGTCTTAAGAAGATAATAAGGGCCAAGTGTGTTACATGCACCAGATCAGACTCGTGGCATTTCTGTCTTGAACGACACGAGACCTGTTCTGAGGATATCGAGTAACACAGTCCAGCCCGTGCAGAGCTGCTTGCAAGATATGTGAGGAACTCTGCAAGCAGGATACAAACCCTGTTTTTGCTTGGCTGGAGGCTGTAAGAATGATTTGCCTGTCATGCTAGATCATAATATTTTTGATGGGCTTTTACCATTCTTTTGTAGTTTGGTTTCTTCAAATACTTACTGTTGCTATACAATGGAATTGGTAGTTTGTTGCATATGAGAACTTATTTCTGTTAAGCTGTAGATATGAGGTACTTCATCCAGTTGCAGGGATCCTTTGTCATACTCTTAGACCAAGACTACAGAGTTGCTATTTTATTCTCATGGGAAATTACTGGCTTATCTTTCATAGCTTTTGGGTCGTGGGGAGGGTGGTGCATGAAGGAGCTCTTCATGGGCATTCTGGAAGGAGAATAGACCAAGTGATACACTGCTTTTCTTCTGTCAGCCTTTTGGTGTGTTTGAGCAAAATGGAAGACATGTGGGTCAATTTGTTATTCATTATTCTGTGAGGTTTCTCCCCAACCCAGTCATTCCCTACTCATATTTTAGCTGTTAATGGGGAAATCTTTCCAACTCCGGAACTTTTGTTTTTGAAATTATTCTGGCTACACAATATAATTCCAGCCCCAAAAGAACACTGGACCCTAAAAGTTTGCTATAACACTGCCCCACAGCTTACACCATTTATTTGGGAGGCATCAGACCTCAAAGCAAAAATGATAGAGGGTGTGACTAAGAAGCTGTGAGACAATATACCACTTAGAATGGTAAATAGAAAAGTGTTCTACTTTTTGTTGTTATGAAGAATTAAAGTAAGCAAATATCTCCAAACATGAGCAAATCAAGAAATTAACAAATTGAAAAAAGATTGTTTGACTTATTGTAACACATTTTAACTTTAGAATTCCTTTGAAAAGGAGAAGTTTTTAGATTATGCTTCATATTTTCTTAATCTGGAATCTATATTGCTGGGTATATTTAATCCATGTTGAACATTCCCTCTGGACACATGCACATTTTTTAGAGTGTTCAGCGTATTTGTTCATGAAGCACTGAATCCCATTGACCTATTTTTTTTTTTAAATCAACCTAAGCTTGTTTTCTCTTGTCTGTGTTTTGTGAAAAGCATGTTAAACTGTTTCAAAAAATGCATACAGTTCTGCCAGTAATAACAGTCCAGTCAGGAAATTCAGTACTTCCATTCAGTCTGCGAGAATTTGGAGGTCAGTTAATAGTTTGATTAATAATAGAAGAAAATTAGTTAAATTTTTAAGCAATGGTGAACTTACCTCTTAAAGTCTGCAGGAGGGATTCTTCTGAGCCTTTCTCATTTATAACTTTCCCTCTGTATCCATGGTGTTGGTCTTCATTAAAAGGATTTCTAATCCATGTCAGTTCACTTAGGAGGTCAGGCAGGTTGATTTCCATGGTGCTGAAAAGACAAATGCCTAGCATGAAACTTGGGTGTTAAAATAAATGGTTCTTGTTTGGTGTGGGGGTTTTGTTCTTATTCCTGTCCAAGGTAAGAGTTAGTAACACAAAAATAGTGGATTTTGGAGAGGTTTATACATTTAAGTGAAAAGCTCGGTTACGAAGTGCTGTCTTCTGGGCTTATTATATTATTGATGAAGACAACTTGTATTCAGAACAGCAGAAGTAAAATGAGTTGTATTAAAAGTCTTTGAAATAACTCCTGACTGGTTTCAGAAGTGGTAAGGAAAGTCTCTCCTTATCACCTGTGTTCTGGGCTGGCAGCACATTAAGTGTAACATATCTCAGTGATTGCTGAGGCTGACGGGCTCTCCAGCAAGCACAGAACCAGTGCTTTAGGCTGAGATAAGAAAGGAGCCTGTTCTTCATATCTCTGGAGCAGAAGAAGCAATGCAAGCTGGAGGAGGGGAGGAATGACTGAAAACTGTTAAGAACTTCTAAAAATACGTAGTTTGACCTGAAAGATGGTACTCACTGCAAGGGGGTTTCTGCCATGGTTCAGTGTTGCAAAGCAGCAATCCTTCTCATTCCGTACAATCCTGTGAGATGGCAGTTTGCCGAAGTGTTCCTCATCTTGGATGCTGTTTGCCACCTGAGGAATTGCTCCAGTGCTGCTGCTTGTGCCATTGTGCTGTCAGGTGTGTTTGTCAAATTGCCTAAAATACTCAAAACAATAAGAAAGGGAGGAACTTTTTTCTAATTGTTCTAATGGTTTATACATCTTTGTGACAGGGTAGTACTTACACTGAGTAAATAAATATGAGGAATGTCAGAGAAGATACTAGAGCTGACTGAGGAGAGGTGATATTTCAGCTAATGTTGCTACTAGAAGAAATAGAAGATTTAAGAGGGATGGCCTTGTATTTGAAGTGTAAAACTATGCATATATGTGCATTTCTTTATGAGAGTGAGATTGTGTTGTTGTCCATGATTACCTGATAGGAGGAATTTCAAAATAGGAGCCATTTCATTCTGGAGTTTGAAAGGTTATTGTACTCCACTTCTGTTCTTCTGTTTCACTGCATGGCAACATATAAATTGGAACTGTAGAAATATAACTTCTCTGTCTTCTGTCATCTCTTCCAGCTGGTTAAGGGAACTTTTAAACGAATCATCTCTTTGAATGAGCTGAAGCTGTAGCTGCACAAATGGTTATACTGCCTAAGGCAAGAGAGTGATGGTGTCTGGAATCTCCAAAACTGGCAGTGCTGATGAGTTCATGTGCACTTCCTCTGGACACAGTTCCATTTTAACAGTTTAGCCCCAAGCTTCTTGTTTGCTCTCTCTCTTGTGCTCAGATGGCCTGTTTTTGAAGCTGATGCACAAACAATATCAAGGAGCTGGTCTGGACTAAAATGTACCCAGCTGACATAAGGGAGAGAGCAAATTGGAGTAGAATGAGTTAATGGCAGAGCTGTGGGATTGTGAGGGTGGTGACACTGCCTCCCTCTGCTTACTTAAAATGAGAACTGAAGTGAAACTACAGCTATGGGATGCAGATCATGTAATGTTGCCAAAGAGTGAAGCTTCTGTTTTGCTATGGCACTTGGCTCTCCTTAGTCTTAGTTCAGATCTGCTGGCAGATCTAAAAGTGGTGGAACAGGAAGCTGACTGTCCTATGAAGCAGTGGGAGCACAATGGGGAAGAGTCCAAGACCTTCCTTTTGGTATCATCCAGCTGTTAGGCTTGAGCAGGAAGACTTCCACAATGCTTCTGTTCTCTCAAAATGTCTTTGGTTTTCCACTGCAATTTCAGTCAAGTTTTAACAAGTGATCCAGTCAAGTTTGGAAAGTTTGGAGAGGAGTTGAGTGTTACATGTTTAGATAAATGCTTGTGGCTCAGTGTTTCTAATAAAAATTACATGTGTCAGAGAAGAACATAGATGAAGGTAACAGATAACTTCTTTTAGTTTTATGAAACCTGAGTTGTCTGTGGTCTGGGTTACTCATTACTTCAGGTGTGACAAAATGTAATGTGCATCTTACTGAAAGATATTGCTGATGATGATTACAAGCTGCTGTTACTTGAGTTTTAAAGATGCTGCCCATGGTTCACTTTAGAAAAGCTGGATGAAAAGTTATTAACTAGGTGGAAAAATGAGTCAATTCAGGGGCTTCTGTTGGGTGAAACTCTTGAAAGAACTGCAAGTAGAAAGGTGCCATTAGGCATGTAAATATTCAGCTAATGATTATGCTGGATGTAGCAAAAAAAAAAAACTCACATATTTTAAAAGAATAAGAACCAAGTCTGTCTTTGCTATAAGGCTGTTCATAGCTGGAACTGCATGTAAGAAATATATCTAATATAGTAATGCAGTTGACACTTTGGGGGCAAGGGAACTGAACTGACAGTACAGAAGTTCTCTTTTGAAAAGAGGAGAGGTGGACATTCCAGCCTGTTGGACCTGTGTTAATGCCAGAGTTTACTTGTTTGTAATCTGCTTTACATCTTTGTAATGGTAATGGTTTGCAGTGTACCCATACAATTGCTTGCCAGTAGTATCAAGTGGAAAAAAGCCTGATACTCTGTACTCCAGACTGAGATTTGGATCTACTTCTGGTCTTGTGTAGGCCTGTTCCTGGCAGAATTGTGACTTTATCATTTGTCCCATTAAGATATCATTATAGGTTCCTTATCTTCCTTCCTTCAGCAAGTATACTTTTGAAGCAGCTTTCTTCTCTTGGCATGATAATGAAGTCAGGGAAGAGAAAGAGCTTTTCTCCAGTGCTAAAATACGTTACATGACTAAAGAAGTAGCTCAAACTGAAAACGTTTACAGGTTTCTGTGCAGCAGACAATCTGGTTGTATTAAACTCTAAATTTTAATAAAAGCATTTCATAAGCCATTTCATAAGGCTACATGTATGAAATACCTGAACCTAGGATTATGTGTTTTGTGCATTGCTTACTTTGTTTATGACTTGAAAAGCTTTGTTGTCTGTTACTTAAGCTGGACCCTCTAAAGAAACAAACACCCGAAAAGATACAGTTGTTATTTAGAAAAAAGAAAATATTTTCAGTTTGCCTTATAATATTGTTCTAGAAACAGGGTATGTACATGACTTTTTGAGGATTTTGGCTCAACAAAGTAAGCCTGGGATAACTGGAATGTCTAGAGAAAAAGTTTGGTAAATAATTGCCCTCCTTTCCATGACTTGACATAATCTTAAGTGGGCTGGGTTGAGGCTTTTGAGTATCTTGAGGAAAAAAGTGAGTAAAGAAAGACAAGGATTTCACTTTGAAATAAAAATCTACATCTGGCTGGAAAAGGTTGTGTAATTTTTTTTAAATATTCCTTCACTTTAAGTCATATTTTTATAATCAGTGATTTCACCTTCATGACAGCATTGACATGAGCTGCAGTATAAACATGAGTTTTAAAAGGCTAAAAGCATTTTGGGTTTGGTTTTTTTTTTTTCGGAAATTAAAGTACTTTACAGGTAACATATATAAAGTGTCTAACTGCCTTTAATGCACTTGCACACTTTGCATTGGCAAACTTGGTAGGTGAGTTAAGATTTAAAATAATCTGCTTTGTGTGTTGGATTCAATACAACTGAACAAAGTTTTGCAGCTTTGTGGTGTTGGCACAACTGTGGGACAGTGAGGAGACGAGCTCATGTGTGGGTGAAGAGCCCCTTGGAATTGGGATTGCTGGGGAAGGAGCAGCACATGGTACTACTGACAATGTTTCTCCCTTGGATGGAGTATCTTTAGCTCAGCAGTTGGGCACCAACTCTGCCAGCTTTCAGTGGAATTTTACTTCTGAAAGGCAGAATGGGGCTGTGTCTCTTGCCAAGCTGGAACCCTTTTGCCCTCGTTGCTTTGTCCTTGATTCCTTCAAAGACTAGAGGTCCCTATGAGTCTAGTTTGAAGCTGCTCCATGAATGTGACAGTATGATTGAGAGCCCCTGAGTGAACTGTTGTTCTGTAATTCAAACTTTAATATTTTTGTTGATCTTCAAAAATTGACAAATTTGAAAATTAGTGGTTTTTGAAAATGGATATTCTTTGGCCTAGTTTAAATGATAAAGTCAGTAATTCAGAACAGAAGGTTGCAACTGTAATGGAAGGCATCTGCTAGTTCAAACTTCATTTTCTTGCCACTTTTATTTACAATCAGTATCAACATTTTGTAGTTCTTGCTTTTGTCTAACTAAGGTTGTGTTTGCACAGGTGCTGTTTCTGATTATTTTGTAGTCCTTGGTCGCATACAGTGTTTGAGTGGGAATTTATGGTAATTCATATGCTGCAGATCTAACTCTCTTGAGTCTTTTACTTTTTTCCTATGGATTTGATTCCTTTGTCTTACGCTTTTTTCTTATTTTCTAGTGTCAATTTACAGTATTTGGTTTTACGACAAGAATGACTGTCATCGAATAGCAAAGCTCATGGCTAAGTAAGTACTGGAGCTTTATTAGTCTGAAGTTCTTTTATGCAATACAGGGGGGAAAAAAAACCTGAACCTATTACATGTGTCTGCTTTTGTCTCACTCCCCTAAAATGGGGAAAGGCAACATGCTTGCTGGTACCATTTTTTTAAGTAATGAAAATAATAGTTTAGTTTTTAAAAAAATAACAACATTAATATTTTCTGATAAGTGATAAAAAAATCAGTTGAAGTATTAGTTGGCATTCTCCAAAGAAAGCATGTATGAACACTATTTATTATTATTTCAAATTCTGTTTTGTATGGGGAGGCTGGCAAAAGATGAGACAGAAAGTATAATGAAATAAGTGACAGTTGGGGGTTTTTTGGTTCTTCTTTTGGTGGGCTGTTTTTTGTTTGAGTTTGTGGTTTGTTGGGTTTTTCTTTTTTAAGACTTAGTTCTTATTCCTAACCAAAGTAAAGAGATTGGAAAACAGCAGAATGACTAGGTAGAATGTTCTAGAATTAGTCTTGTTATGAGAAGCAAAACAGTGAAATAGCAAGAGCTTGATGTTGCTAATTTCTGGTGGGGTTTTTTGTGGGTTTGTTTTTTGGTTGTTTTGGGGGTTTTTTTAAATACTTTTAAATTGCTTTTTTTATAAAGCTGCCATGCTACTTCCTCTTGTTTTGTAGTTCCAAGGGGTCCCAGAGATGCCATGTAGCAGGAGAACTGAAAAGGTTTAATTTAAAAATAAAAGGCCTGTGTTTGCAGTGCCACAGCTCTGTTGGTTCAGCTGCTGGTACTGGAGCAGTGCAGTCAGTGTAGCTGTGCCAGAGGGGGGTGCCCTGCCCCAGCTGAGAGGGGCCTTGCATTTGAGTGCAAAAGTTTGAGTGAACAACAGAGGTCGAAGAAGGCTGGAACTGGTTGAGTCGGCAGTGCAGCATCAAGTCTTTAAATCATGTTGTCATGGGAGAGTGGGTGTTCTTGTACCTTTTTGTCCCTTGCAGATTAAACCAAGACTTCTTACTAACAGAAAAGGATGAGAATTAACTTCAGCAAATCTCCAGTGTCCTTATGAAAGGAAGGAGCTTGAATTGTGAGATGGGGTTGTTGCACTGGCAGAAGTGCACAGAGTATCTTCTCATCCCTTGTTCTCAGCTTTGCTTTCCTTTACTATCACACTCCTTTTCTGAACTTCCTTATCTATTGTGTGCCTTAATCAGCATGTCATGGCTTGCAAGTCAGGGCATCTTGAAGACTTTCAAAATTTAATTATATGGAAATATATAACTAACTATATGGAAACCAGTCACAATGTAGATATCTTAAGATGAATTCTAATTTCCTAGTCTGGGGTTTTTGCAGTGGGTTATTTTGGCTTTTCCCTACAGAAGCAATGTGAGACAACATAAATGACACATTTTGCTATCAGGATCTCTTTCTAAGCTCTCTTTCTTACCCTGCAGTTCCCATTTCTTCCTTTTGGTTTTTTTTCTTCCCAGTTATGTTGGACTTTTTGCTGTTATTTTGCTTATTCAGTGAAAAGATTGGTTATAAGGGTTAATGGAAAGCATTGCATAAAAGGGACTCTTGGATGTTGTTACCAAAACAAATAACAAAACATCTATTCCCTCTCTTTATAAGCACAGCATCAGAAAAGCATGGCTTGCTTTGTTTAGTGCACCTTCTAATTTAAAGCCATGATAAGATGTGAAGTGGGAGAGGGAGCTGAACCATTCCAACTCTGCCATGTTCTTACTCCGTTATGCACAGCTGCAGTGCAAGGCTAAGTGGCAGAAGTAAACCTTGAGTCCATTTGAAGTTAAACAGAGTTGGGGCAGTGTAGCACAAATCATGGGCTAGAGATACCTCAGGCATCTTTGAAAGTATCAGGGAACACAGTAGTCCAGCACATTTACCCTTTTTGCTGGATTGTATTTTTTACATTTGCTTCCAAGAGTATTAATTTTTTTTCCACAGGTTTTTGTCTTTGTATTGGGTGGAAATTTGAATTTACACCCTTTTGCTTAGGTGGGTTTTACTTACTGATAGGAAGGAGTACTGCCTTTAGTACCTCAGTGCTTTAAAAACATACCCATATAAGGTTTCAAGATTTGCATTCTTTTCCCTGCTTTTTGACTTGACCTTATTGTGCCAGACTGACTTAATGAGATTGAAGACCATCCATTTATATTTTGGTGGCTTATCTTGCAAAATAAAAGTAAATTAGTGTTTGTAGGCTTTGTAATCACCAACGTCACTTCTCACATTCTCTGCCTTCCTCCCACCCTTCTGTGAGGTTGTGCCAGGTATATTTTCAATGCTATAACTGCAGATATTCTTCAACAAACTGTCACAGCAGCTCCTGTGTCCCTGAAAGAATGTGTGCCTCTTCCACTATCTGATATAATGGAAAGAAACAGCAGGCCTTGCTTAAAAAAGATTTAATCCTGGATTGCACACAGAGCATGCTCAGTGTACACATTTGCATTAGTTGACTTTTTTCCCCCAGGAAAGGTATTTGATTTTTTTGTTCTTTTTGTTCTTTTTTGTTCTTCCTTCAAAGAATTCTAGAATTTTCTGAAATGAAAACATTATATTGGAGTCCTCAAACTCCTGGCTTCAGAAACAATTAATTTGGGTCAAGTTAAGTCAGGATGATTGATTGAGGGATAAGCTTTCTAGAAGAAGTAGGACAGAAACTGGGAGGTTTCAAACTTTTGTGAATCTATTACATTCTGACCAATACATCTGTAGGGGTGGTATTTTTAGTTGAGTTTATAAGCTTGTTTTACCTTGTTTTAGTCCAAAGTGGCTTCTGAGATACAGGCAGGAGAGTATCCCAGAGTTCTGAGGATACAGTTTCAACGTTTAGTCTATCAGGACCCTGTAAATGTAACCTGCACAAGATAGAGGATAGAGTTCGAGCTAATAGATAATTATCTACATAAGAAAATAAACTGTTATTCTTCAACAAAAAAAAGTAAATTCTAAAAAGGTAACAAGCACTTCACAAAGAACAAGAGAAAATTTTTTTTTTTTTTCAGAAATACTTGTGAAACATTTCTGTGAAATGTATGTACTCCTTGGAGGTGTTTTACTATGAGACCAATTAGTACTGTTTTCATGGGAGGATGTTTTATTTAAATCTGGGCCAAGTAGCTAAGAGCAGACAGAGGGTCTTGAGTGAAACCTTTGCTTCACCTGTCAGGCAGCACACATGTAACCTCAATTATCCAGAATTTTTCCTTTAACTGAAGTATTTCTTTTTTTCTGATACAATTATGTGCTGACACTTCAAATCTCAGTAAGGTATTATGCTGGGGTTTTTTACCTTGCTCTTTGTCATCCTTAGTTTTTCAGAGTGAGTTTAGAGAGGTCCTAAGTTAGGGCTGGGTGACCATGTGGGGTGCTTGAACAAAATGTTCTCTCAGGTTGTCACCATAGAAACACTTGTGGAGTATTGAGATGCTTCATCCAAACAGGCACATGCTGCAGTTCTTGGAAATTGTCAGGGTGTAGATTGGCCTCCTATTGTGAGTTACCTTTACAGGTGACTGCTGCTTACAGAGAAAGCTGTACCAATAATCAAAAGCTAGTTTAATAACCAGCTTGTGTGATTAAAGATTCTGGAAGCAACCCTGAATTGTTAAAAGCCAAGTCTAACCCTTTTTCAAATAGACACGGATGAGCTCCAGTGAAGAGGCTTGGTTGTTAGAAAACTGGGAAGAAACTTCCAAGACTTGAACTTTTTTTTTTTCCTCAGAAATGTCAACACAGAGGTGCACATAAATAATTACAGTCCACAAAATCTAGAGTTTGCCCTGAATCCTAACTGACCCAAAGAACCTGGAGGTTGGAATGATTGACACTGTCTGTGATTGTTGTGATGGCACCTCTTGGCTCCCCCATCAGCCATCAGTTCCACAGCATGCGAGTTCTCAAGTGACATGCCAGCTCCAGAGCTCTGCCCTGTTTACAGTGGTTGTTTTTTCTTAACATATTTGATTAATGCAGGCTTAAAAAAGAAGGGATTACAGGCTGGTGTGTGTTTATTTCAAGAGGATAAGCTCTAGTGCATTGCATAGCCATGTATATTTTGTGAACTGCATATGGATTAGGAGTATATGCTGCCTTTACTTTTATTAATGAAATGTCCCCCATACCCATCATCTTCTTGCACATCTTAACCATCTTTTAAGTTGAAGCTTTCGGATACCTGAGGCACATAGGGGTGGAGTAAAAGTGGTGAGTAAATTGTGGGCACCAGAGACCAGAGCAAACACCGTGTTTCAGGCCTGCAGGTAATTGGAATGACTACAGGGCAGTTTGGGAAGAAAATGAAGCCTTTAGATGGGAATGTGAGGGGTAACTTGCTCTAAGTCTTCTTGTGGATTGACTCCAGAGACATCTGGTCTAAGCTTTCTCACTGTCTTTGTTTTGTTGTGTAATGGTCAGCCTCATCCTACATTAGAACTGTTTGGGAATAGATTTTGTTGAATAATATGGCCTCCTTTGGCTAAATATGGAAAAAATGCGTATCAGGGAATAAACAGTAAAAAATTGCGTCTTAATCTATGGTATAATGCATGTGTTCTTTTTATATTACATGCTTGGATGTCCATGTATTTTATTGTACAAATGTCTAAACAGGGGAGTTTTATAGAAGTGGTGTTTACTGCAGGCAAACTTTGTGAGAGACAGCCTGGTGCCCTCTGAATTGGAGGTAAACCATACAGACCATTTGGCAATTTGACTTGTATAAAACTTGTAGCAAATGAAAACTTGCATAACTTTGGTCCAGCTGTGTGTTAGGTTTTTATTCAGGCAGAAGAAATGTGTTAATATGTTGGGAGTACATTTTTCTTTACTGCTTTTTGTAAGATGTTAACCCTAGATAAAATTTTCAAGTGCTGTTTCTCCTTTCCTCTTAGAGTGGTTGAACAAGAAGCTCAGAGATCGCAGCAGGTTTCCCAGGACAGAAAAAGTCCCAACAGAACCAACGGCTGCAATGAAAACAGGCCCATTGACATCCTGGAAATGCTTAGCAAAGCCAAGGATGAATATGAACGAGTAAGTAAATGTCTCTGGAAACTAGTTTTTAGCACATCAGCTGTGCTTTGTTTAAAGGATGGGCTGTCTCTGCCACTGTTCCAGCAGCCTTGTTTTCAGATGGATGTCTTGTTCCCTCCCTCAAGTACACTGTACCGTTTCTGTTTTCAGGCAAGGTGGATTGAATACTGATCATGTGATCTAGCTTGAAGTGCAGCTTGATAGGCCCATTTTACAATGATTTCTCCTGCTGTGAGAAAATTTTGTCTCTGGGAATAGCAAATAAAAATTGTGCCCAACAGCATCTGTCTCTTCTTATTCTCAAAAGATGTCTTGTGGCATTAGAGATTGAGTCATTCAGTACATTTGTAGATTCTGTGAAGCATATTTTTAATAACTAGACTAAATGTAACAATACCATTCCCCTGTCTTTCTGTTCCCCAATTTACTACTTCAGTCCTGTATAGTGTGTTTGTCCTTTTAATAAATTAATTCATTTTGGAAGGAAAAGTCTGTTATCATTTGCCAGTGCTACATTCACAAGATTACATAATGAAGAACATTAGTTCTCTTAGGAAAGCATTACTTTATATAGTTGTGAGGACCAAATTCATACATGCAGGATGAATATAAAGGTAGTGTGTGGGAGATCCAAAAAAAAAAAGGACACAAAGATTCTGAACAAGCCTCTTCCCAAATGCAATGATAAAAGAATGTGCAATAGTAAAGCCACGTGTGAGTATTTCATTGCAGAGCTGTGCTGTAGTTCCTGTGGCTGTGCTGGTGGCAGAAAAAGGGAGCACATTAGTCCAGTGCTTGTTTCCTTCCAGGAGTTGCTTCTGCAGCAGAGTTCCTTTAAGTACTTGGGATTGGACTCTTTGTGGGATTCTGGATGGCTGCAGTACCATGTGGGATGAGAAGAAAAGAATAAACATGGATTAAGTCTTGTATGAGCCAATTTATTGTGTCACTTTCTCATATAGCTCAGGTCATGTGAACGTGACAAAAGATACAATATCTTTGACCCAGGCTAGATACTAATTCACAAGAAAAAGTCAGCTTTTTTCAGTGTTTTAAAACACAGATTAAAAAGAAGTAATTAATTCTGAGTTTATGTGCATCAGTGGTGTTTATGGAGAAAGGGGTCTTTGTGTGAAGGCCAGCATTGTGGAAGTAGCAACTTTTGTGAGATCACAGAAGGAAACATCAAAACTTGAATGATTCATCATCAATGGTATATCAGATTTGAAGAAACTGAAGTCTTTTTGGAAGGAAGGAAAAAGACCACACCACAAGAATGCACTGTTTTGGTAGTGCCCTCTTAGGGTGTAATGAAGCCTCTTTGAAACCCTCTTTGTCCTTGCAATATTGGATAATACACATTTCTAAGAAATGGCTCATAAAATTACTTGGGATGTTCCAGGTTCTCTTCTCATTTTCAGATCTTTTCCATGTGATGGTGATGAAAAGCTTTTGCTAGAAGCAAAGTTCGTAAGAATCATGGATGAAGCTCTGTAGACAAGTCAAATTCTGCTAAATAAGCAATGATTTTTTTAGTGGACAGTTGATGCGGTATCAGGGCATGAGAGTTCAGCCACTTTAAAATGGAGGGGTTTGTGTCTCATCTTCTCATTTTTATGTGTGTGTGTGTCTTGATAGTTTTAGAACACTGGTGAAACAGGAATAGTGACTTCATTACCTTTCTGTGTGCACGTGAACTGTACAAACTGCATGTGTTTGACATGATCCCACATAGCCCTCTGTGACTGTAGTTGTGTAGCAGTTGTTAGAAGAGCAGAAATGAACAATGTTGGTCACGTTTCAAATAAGCTTCTTCACAGAATGTGTTCTTGACCACCTCAGCTTTAACAACAAACTCTGGCACATTAATTTTGGAACTCTTTGTAGCAGAGGTGTGCCAGCATTAACATGACGAAGTAACCATGAAGTGACTTGTTTGGAACGTGGGTTCTGGAGAGACCTTTCTTGTATTGATTTTTTTTTTTTTTAATAATTTTATGGCACTTGGTAATTACACATGAATTTGTATTTAGAAGCAGAAAGTACTTATCTGCTTGGTACATTCCAGATGGATCATACAGTAATCCTTGTGTGCAGCCCACATGAGATTGGCAGAGTGTCAGCATGAGAAGGGGGCAGAGGGAGTGAAAAAGAGATTTATGAAGGTCTGAGTGATTTAATCTAGGATTCCAAATCAGCTTAATCCTTCAAGTACACACTACATCAAGCCCATATGTGAAAATGAATGAACTCTGGGATTTTTATTTTTTTTTTAATGAAGTGAATGGATGCTTTTTATAGTGTGGTTTTGTGTGTGTATTTCAGTATGAGCACAGAAACATACTGCAGCTCATCCTCTAGTGAAAAGAACACTGCCTTTCCTGATTTTGTAACTAGAAGGCCTCCGGCATTTCAGGCACAGAGTTTTGACCTTCAAGTTAGCAGCTAAACAAAAGATGGGAGAATTAGGTTCTTGCCTCTGTCCCTAAATCACAATATATAGTCTTGATTTTGTATTTACTGTTTTCAGTTAGTATTTGAAAACAGAAGAATAGAGCTCAGATTGCTTTTTAATCTGTTGCTAAAAAGTTTAACCCATATTTTAGTGCTGTAAGTGACCAGAGCAATCATCATGTGTTTTGCCAGTGTTGTGCTATATCATATGCTTAAGGTGTAGTTTACCCACTGAAAACTGGAGTGTTCTACAGTTAGGATTTTTTCACTGGTGATTTAAACTGTAATACAAGTTCTGTAGTTGTTTATGTATATGTTTCTTAAAGAGAAAATTCAGCTCCATCTGTAACCATACTGTCTTTTATAATGCAACTATCTGGTTTTGTCTTATTCACTGAAAATTAAATTAACACCTGAAAAATACATGTACATAGTTGGTTAAACCTGGTGGAAATAAGTCATTGATCAGTGCTCTCTTCAGCCACTTAGGGTGATTTCTGTCAGGATCTTTTTTTTTTTCTTCTACACAGTTTCTAGTTTGGGTTCTTGATTTAAAATGTAGCAAATGTCCTAATTATCAGCTAATGCAGATGCAGGATGTGAAAAGCCCACCTTTTCTTTAATACATGGGGGGTGAAGGGGGGTTGGTGAAAAAGTATAAAGCCAATTGTTGTTTGGGGGTTTTTTATATAATAATACAGAGTAAAAACTTTACAACTACATACCAGATTCTGCATGTCTTGGTATGATTTTTATTTCTTAAAATCTGTGAATTTAGGAAGTGTCTCACACAAATCAGTGTTTTGTACATCATCTGTATTTCAGTTCAAGTGCCATGTAAAAGGAATTGTGTAGTGGGTAAATGTAGATTCAAACTCATGTATTTATGTGTTAAATTTTTAAATTTTTTTTCCCCCCTCAGAATCAGATCAGTGACTTAAGTATTGTATCAAGTTCTGGAATGCAACAGAATTCAAATCCTCCAAAGGCAGAAAGCACAGAGCCTTCAGAACAAAAGCCTTCATTACAAGTACAAGAGCAGGTATGTTTTATCCAGCCCTAAATGAAGGGCTTTTTTTTCTTTTTCTCTTCTCCCATTTAGTACTTTGTTTTGGTACCAAGATTGAGGGTTTTTTGTAGAATGCCTGCAGTGTTGTCTGCTGAATGTATTATCACTTTAAATAAACTAATGAGTTTGAAGACTTTTAGGATTCTAAATTCTGTCTGTTCACTTAACATTTTAAAAATATGAGGAAATTTCTATCCAAGTATGTTTAAACAGGGCAGCTTGGATTCTGGAAGAAGCCAGACCATAGTAATGTGCAGCATGACTTGGAGAGACAGGAAGCAAGAAAAACTGATCTGTGCCACTCGGTATTTGCACTGAATCAGTCAGGTGTACACAAGACTGCAGCCTTTCACACAGCAGCTCAAGCCCTGATTTCTCATGTCTCAGACATTTCTTTAAGGCTTGTCTGTGCTGCCTTGAATGCCACAGCTACAGTCCTGCACCAGGAAGCTGTGGCTTCATACAAGGTATTTAGAGATTCGTTTGGGGGGGAAAAAAAAAAGGTAAATTCTGCAATCAGTAAATTCCCTGAAGACACAAAGTGCCTTGGGCCTGCTTGCAGTGCCACCCAGTGGGCATGGGAGGGGCAGTGCTGGTGCTCCTCAGAAAATGCCCCATGGAGGAGGGGAGCTTCAGTTCACTGCCATAGTTCACTGGTGTGCTTTTGATGCAATAAACCACTGTGTTGGAGAAATGAAGCGCCCTATGGAAATGTGGGCAACCTTGCATTTAGTACTTGTAAAAAAAATACTTAATCTGGAGTAGTAGTAGTTTCTAGTGCAGTTAGGGGGGCAGCAGGAATCTGTTTTAGGTGATAGGGTAATAACAGTTAATGAATTAAGGAGTGGGGGGTTTGCTGAGATTATTTGCTGTCACAGCCCCCTCTGCCCCCTCCACAGCACTTCTGCTTTTGGGTCAGCGTAACTGATGGAGTGACCTATGGCAGCCAGCTCTGCTTGCTGTGTGCCAGTATGGAGACCTGGCAATAGATAAGATTTTAACAAATTGCTCTGAAGTAATTAAAGGGAAAGTCAATTTATAGAACATGTAAAATGTCATATTTTTAATTCTATTGAGCCATTTAAAATAATGGCTGCAGAGATAGTGAAAAAATTATAGTTCTGTAAAGCCAGTTAACTGGGTTCAAATATATCACAAAGGTGTTGGTTCTGAGCCACGTTTTTAGTAACATGGGTAACTGGAAGACTACTGGAAAAACATTCTAAGTCTGAAAGTATGTTTTTCACCTGATTGAAACAGATGCCTAAAAAATAGTGTGTGTATGATAAATACAGTGAGATCCCTAAAATCCTTCCAAAATGTCACACTTGTGTGTGGCTTGACTAACTTTGTCTCATGCTAAAGATGCCACACATTTGGGAATACATGTCTTCCTTATGATACTGTGAGGTCAAGTGTTGTATTTTGGCAATTCAGAATTATAATCTGTGGTATCATGAAATGCTTTTGTGCCAGCAATCGTCAAAACTGAATGAATACACTGACACCGAAGCACAGATTGGCAGTCAGAGCTCATACTGTAAAGTTCAACTTACCTGAAATGATTTCTGGAGAAACTCTGAGCAGCATCAGCTGCACTCTGTTCACATCAAATAAAGTGATCATGTTGCCTTTTTGCAGCCCCTGCTGATATGTCTTCATAACACACTGAGTTATGTATGTGTTGTATGCTCAGTATACTTCAGCCAGAGATGGACAAGGCAAAAGATAGGTTTTGAATTTCATTCTGGAAACTAACTTCCTGTTTGAGACTATCCATGTAAGGGGCTGGTCTGACTTGAGTCAGACCATGGGAGAAATTCCCATTGACTACTTGATTGTTGTAATATATTAATAAAGGAAAGTGAGTTAATCATACTGAATTGAAAAGCTGAGTCTGAAATTATCTGGAACAGTGATTTTTCTCTTAATGGAATCTTTACAGTTGAAGCACAGATCTCAGGAACAGTAACATCAGTGGAGAAAACTAAGAACAACTTTCTAGGAAAAAAATCCCTAACATAATTAACAAGGTTTATAAACTATAGAATGTCTCAGTCACAAAATGAAAGTGTGCCTGACTTGAAGCTGGCTAGAAATGAGTAACAATGGCAGCAGAGGTGAGTAACCTGGGCAAAAGTCAGCATGATTTCAAGCCCAAGGTTTTTTGTTAGGCACCTGTACTGCTGTGCCTTCACTGCTGTTGTCTGTGCTGGGAAAATTGGAGCCAGCAGAGCAATGTCATGGTACAGTAGTTGTCATTGTGAAGTAGCGTCTTTGTTTAGACATACCATCAGAATACACTGGAATTGTGCTGCAGGCCATTCAGTCTCCTGAACAGAATGTTGTATTTCAGTCCAGCTGTTTTACATAACTTCTGGTACTGTGTAACCTTAAAAAAAGAAAAAAAAAAAAAAGGAAAAATTTTGAGATTATGGGTGGTGTTAAAAGCTGTTTCTTTTCAGTAAAACATTAAGAAGATGATATACTTAAAATCATATTTTCTAAAATGTCAGGGGTATAGCTAGATGTATATTTTTGGGAAAGGCTAAAGGACGGGTAGATGTAACTGCATATATATACATATACACAGACTTGTCAAGGAGATAAATATACATATGTTCAAGTTTATACAGATTTTTACCTATTGTGGCATCTATTGGATTCTTAATGAAAAAGGTGAGAAACTGTCTAGGTATGTGTTGTGTAGCCTCTGATTTCTATGTTCCTCTCCCATCTTTTAGGCCATGTAATTATTTCCAACTCCATAAATTCTGTGAGGATTTTGATCAACATGTATGTTTTTCCCCACACCCCCCTGACGTGCCTTGTGTTGTTCTGGCTGATGGATGATGGCAGGTGCCATGTTCAGGACAGAATCCATAGCCTTTCTGCTTCCTGACTACTAGTGCACAGTCTGTCCTGAGAAGGCTATAAGGACAAAGCATATATAGCCAGGATGTTCCTTGTAAGTTAAAATAATTCCAGAATTCCTGTAAATAGGGCACACTTGATTTTACATGCATTTGACCTAGTTGTCTCTCATAGTTTCCTTTAATTTGTAATAGACCTTGTGAGCTGCACAGTGTTGTGAATATTTCTAAGCTGAAAACTTCTTTTTCCCTTCCTTTAAGCCATTTCAGTCAAGGCAGAAGCATTTGACTTTGGAGGAACTGTTTGGAACCTCTGTACAAAAGGAACAGCCCACAGCTCCGTATCCCAATCCAGAGAGAGTGGAGAAGCTGCAGACAGATGCATCTGCCAGAGAGCAGCACAGTTTGCTTTTGCCTTTTTCCTTTGACCAGTCACCAGTAATGCAGCAATCACTAGGGAAATCTGAAAGTCCAAGCATTAAAAGCAGTGCCAATCAGCAGGACTGTTTAACACCTATGCTAATACCTCCAGCTTCAGTTTCCCAGTCTGATATAAAAAATGTTTCAAGCTATTCAGTTCGTTTAAGCCCTGTTCTTAATTCAGCCTCAACAATGGAAGCTGCCCCTGCTCAGATGCTTCCTGGCCTAAAACAAAGCAACAGTATAATGCAAGTTATGCAGCAAGCTGCCAAGCCCATATCCCCGCTGGTGAATCAGCCGCCGTCTGAAGGGAGCCACGCTCCACAAAACCTGATGGCTGGCCAGAGCCAGCTTATTGCACCCTTGACAACAACCACCACGGGAACTGTCTCAAATCCATCTCATACAAGTGTTGATCTCCTCCAGAAACTCAGGTTGACCCCACAGCATGACCAAATGCAACAGCAGTCTCTAACTAAGACGCCCTTAACACCAAACATCTCTGCCTCGGTTGGCCAACTTGTGACACCAGAAAGCTTCAAAGAATCTCACACTAAGCCATCGGCCTTGAACAGCAAGATAATCTCTCCCCTTCAGGTATTCTGATATCCATGAAGTTTTAGACTGCTTTTAGATTGCATGTATTTTTCCCTTGGAAATGTGCTGTTGTATGTTAGCCTTTTAAAAATAATGAAGGACTTCCACTGTGTGATGTTGATTGAATTGCTATGTTAGAAATTCAATTCCATTAGTTTTGTATCATTACCATCTGCTACTGATGACAGACCTGTCTGTAGAGAAGCAGGTTTTTCAAACTGGTGCTGTTACTGGGTGAGTAAGTCCTAAAGGATTCATCTGTACTCATGTCAGAACAGCTCAGAGCTGGTGATCTGAGAAGGGACAGAAGGTTACAGGCTGATCAGTGTTAAAAGGGATGATGCTGTGGAAGTGTAGCCTGTACCTTATTTGAAAGTATAAAATTAACAATTTTCTTTTTCTGGTTATTTTGTTTTGGGTGTTTTGACCACCTTCTGCTGGGTATACCTCTGGGCTACATTGAGATATGGCTTTGTAGGTTTGCTATAATATTGAAAGCATGAAACATAAATCTGGATATTTCTTCTTTTTTCAATATCCCATTGATTATATCAGTTTTACAAAAATAATCAAATTATCTCTGAAATCTGTAAAATTTGCATTTTTCTACTTTCTTAAAAGCAGAGAGCCACCACTGGAAATGGAGCTGTGGATGGTAACTTGTGAATTTTGCCTTTTTTTTTTTTTATTTATTTAGACTGTACAACAAAACAAGGAATCAGAAGTATTTCCACAGCCGAAGACTTTGTCTAAAGCAAATCAAGTAAGTGACCAAGTACCTCTGCTAATTGTTTAGTGATTTTCTTAGAAAAGAAAAAGTCCAGCTATGGTTCAGAGCTGATATCTCAGTCATTGCCCACTGACCATATTTAAAGAGCTGTTATGAAGCAGAAAGAAGCTATGCTGAAGGAAGGGGGAGTTTTGTCAGTGAGTGCACTGCTCTTGTGCAGTGCCTCTTATTGTTGGTTCTAATGTGGCAATGAGAACACATTTTTGGATTTGCAGCCTTGCAGTGAGTTTGCACCATTTCAGCAGGGTTTTTTTATGTTGCAAGCAAGCAGTACTAATGCTATAATATTGTAGCAGGGTCTATTAGCCTTAGCCCAACCTTAAGCATCACAGAGGCATAAAATGCAATCTTGCCTTCCTTACTGTCTCTTAGTTTTCCTGAGATAACTTTGTATTTTATGAGAAGATGCAAAGTGAAAGAAATGGAAGATGGAGGAAGAAAAGAATAAGAAACATCTGTTATTGCAAGACTTTCTAATAGGAAGTTTTAGTGATCTAAATACAGATGTAACATTATTAGAACTGTCTTGGGTATGAGTTCAAAATAATGTCAATTTTAAATTTCAGGTTGCAGTTAAAAAAATAACTGGTAACAGTCAAGTCTTCAAGAGTTATTTTAATTACCTTTTGTTATGTATTATTTTTAGGATACCATCTGTAACTTAATTCTAATTTACCCACCCTCTCCTTTTTCAAATCTCTTACACTGCCTCATTCTTGTCAAATTTGCACTACATGAAAGCAGTTTTAGTAGCATGCCCAGATCTGATTGTGAAGGCAGTAAAAATGGTCCTACTTAAAGTAAAACGCTATTCTAGCTACTGGCCTACTGTAATATAAGGTCTACAGTCTATTCATGGCTCAGTTAGTAAATAATAACAGAACTAAAACCATTCTGTATAGATTTGGTAATCTTAAGGAACGTGTATGTGTTGTGTAATAAACTGTATTTAAACACATTGTCTTCAGCTAAAATCCCACACTCTAAGTCTTCACAGTTTTGACTACAACAAAAATCAATTTGCTAGTTCTGCTACTGTTGATGTTATTATACACACATTAACTTCAAATGGTTTTGGAGGGCTTCTTCTTCTAAAAATCTTTGGTTATCCAAGGGAAGCTCCTTCTGCTGACATATCCAACATCTTTACATATCACATTTAGTGTTGTTTTTCTTTTGAGTGAGATTGGCTTGTTTTTTTCTTCTTGTTTTTTTTTNTCTTGTTCATTCTGGAAGCCTGAGCAAGACCTTGATTATCATCCTGAGTAATGATTGCAGTTATCAGGAAATGTCAGAGTTGCTCAAAGTGGACGTTTATTCATGTCTATTTTATACAAATATAATAATCTTATAAATTTGCAATTTACATTTAAAAGGAAAAGCGTAAAAGCCCTATGTGGCTTTTTGTCATGAAATGGAAACAGACCTGTGGAAGAATGAGGTGGGATGATGGTCCTCAAAATATTTCCATCCCATATTCCCTCCAAAGGAAAACGGACTTAAAATAAGAATATTTCCATGTACTTCAATGCTTTAATTATAATTCAGCAATGTCTTTAAATATGTTTGAGATACTTTACTTCAAATTATAAATGTATCTGTAGGAGACCATAGAAGCAGGAGGGGGCAGGAAACAGGACTGACCTTTCTGTAAACCCCTGACAAAAATCTGCAAAACAGCTACAGATTCCTTTGGTTATCTTGGTGAAAAGCTTGTCTTTCATTCCATGTGTAACATTTTAAATATTGTGGAACGTAGCAAGGAGTCTGCATGCAAAAATGTTGAAAGCTGCTACCTTCTTCAGCTTTGAAGATGTGAATTACTATTGATATTAATCTTCATAGATATTTCTTCATTAAGAGCAGCTATCCTATAATATCTGACTGAATAATTGTGGCTACAATTTATTTAATTTTCTTTGTACTCAACTCTCCAGCCTTTACAACATCATTCATTCTTACTGAACGTGGTGCTTATTGGTTTTCTGTTCTTTTACAGGTTGCACCTCCGCAGTTTATTACAGCCACGACAACAGTAACTCCTTCAGTCCTCTTGTCCCCCAGTGTGTTTCAGCAATCAGCTACAAAAGCTACTGAAGTGGAGAATAAAGCCAGTTCTTCTTCACCTTTAACCCTTGGGACAACAGAAATTCAGACTACACCTCCTACTGTTCTCAGTAGGTCCCAGCTTCAAGAAGCACTGATACATCTAATAAAGGTACTGTATAGACAGCGCTCAGTTCCTGAGGGATGGAGTTCAAGTACAGAAGCAGTCATCAAGAAATTCTGTACCCCTGTAATTCATTTTGCCCTGAAACATTATAAAATATGTTCTTTTCTCTTGGAAGGGGTAGATTATTCCACACTGTATGCATAGTATGGCACAGTTTGCTCATTTTGGTTGAAACATGGAGCACTTAGAGCAACTGAGTACATGAGCTGTCCTTTCACATCCATATGAATTTGTAGACAAGTAATGAATAAGTTGCACTAGTAGAAGCTGGTGTTGGGGACAGGGGAAGTAGATTTTGCTGTCTTTGTAAGTTTTCTCTTACGCAAGGAAAGCTTTCCTGTTTTCAATTCCCTAGAACCTTTCCTCATCTTTACCTGAAGTATGTTTCTTTGAAATGGAAATTGCAAAGTTGCAGTTCTGCTGTTTCTAGGGATTAAAAAGTTCAGTTGTGTTGAGTCTGTGATGTTGTGAAGCAGCCATGCATTGAAATTATTTTGACCTCTAATGCCATGGTGAAGTTGCCATGAATGACAAACAGTTTTTCTTGAGATTCTCTTGCCCACTCCCTACTGATGTTAGGAGAGCTTAATACCCACATGTAAGTCTTAAAATAACAAAAAGTATCTTCCCAGTTGTTAGGAGCAAAAAGGGCCACTACCAGATCCCATTGCTAGGTTGCCTGACTTATCTGTCATTCCATTTTGTGTAACCTTTTCCTGTATTGGTTTGTATGGTTTTTCTCACTAAAGACTTAACCCAGTCTTACATCTGAGCCTAAGTGCCAGTAGACTTGAGTGGTGACTTTAGAGAGCTGACAGGAGTACTGGTCTCTGTAGAGAGAGCTGAATGAAGACCAAAATAGGTATATCCTGCAGCATTGGAGTACTCACACGGCACTCCAAGCAGGATACCAAATTTGCTGTTCAGACCTTGTGAAGAGAATATTAAACCTTTAAGCTAGTTGATGAGATACCCCTTTTGTAAACTTGTCATTTGAAGGAGTTAGACTCAAGAAATATCTCTAAATATTGTCTTTAGATTAAACTAATTCACTGCCCAGTTATGCTTTGAGATGAGTATTCCTGTAGAATACACTGCAAATCCCATTCAAGCTGGTCTGACAGACAGAAATAACGTCACTGCTGACACTCAGGCAGACTTTATTTGGGAATCTGTACACAAAATGAAATTCTTTGTGTCTAAGACTTAGGTTTGGACTCTGGAGGGAAGTGAAACGTGGCCAAGGCTGACATAGTGACACCTGTTTGTGTGAGCATCCCTTTACCTGTCTGACCAGTGTCATGGTTCACAGCCCGTGTGGTGTTCAAAGAGCATTGCCTTTTGTGCAACTACTCAGCTAGTTCCCTTCTCTTCACTCTGACAGCTGGCACTGTAAGGAATCCTTATGCACAACTTAGGCATTAAACTTTTTTTTGCAACTTTTTACTGATGTTTCTAATGTGTTTCTTTTTTTTTCCCTGCAGAATGATTCCCGTTTTCTCAGCACTATCCATGAAGTCTACTTGCAAGTCCTAACCAAGAGTACAGACAACATTAAGCTATAATTGAAGCTGAGTCTACTTAAAATCAGTCCATTTTAGAAACAATTATGCCTCATCTATAAAACTAATATTTTTGTAAAAGAATATTTAGTTTTCAATGTCTTGATTTTGAACCTATTAGGAAAGACTATTCCTTAAATACTTATGAAAGTAATGTTCTCAGAAGTGATCTAGGTTCACACTGTGATCATCACCAGCAAACCTTTTTTTTATTGGGGAGGGGACTTAAGTTGCATTTGAGCTCTCATTAGCATTAAGTGAATGTGCAAATGTTTGCTCTGGCTCTCATTTCTAGCTGTATTCACTGCTCAAGGATTACAGACTCAACACTCTTTCAACCAGCAAATACACAGTACAGTACACTACAGCACACCAGGACAGAATTCAGTTGTGGGAAACTAGTTCCAGTTGAAGGACTAAGGAAAAGAAGAGCAAAATGCCTTGTAATTAAACTGGCAGGTGTGGGGAAGGAACAGATCTGGAAGCCAGGCCTTTGGAGCTAAATCTTTAACAAAAGGTCTAAAAATGTTAGTTGCTCAATACATTGACAGTCTCCAGTTATTGCACGTAAATTCATCTTTTAATATTGATCATATTTGCTTTTGTGTTACTGACATTAAGCAGGTATCCAAGTGAGTAAGGCCATTTTCTCTAAAAAGGAAAATTTGAAATATGCAAAATCCTCAGTGATTGTATCATTTTTTTAATGTAGTTCTTTTGCATGTTGAAGTTTTCTTGGTTTAAATTTATAGTTAGGAGACCACCACTGGACGACCCTCTTCCTGTTCAGCAGTGTTTGATAAAATTTAAATACTTTGTTCCCTTTTACCTTAAGGATGGACCACATCATAGTTGGCTTTCATTCCTCAGTTGTGTTGGAACTGCAGTGTTGAAGACTATGCAGATAGGAAACAAATGCATGCTTTTCTTCTGTTGCCCTCTCCCCACAATGTTAGTGCACATTTTATAGTCTGAAGTTTACTAATTAAAATGTTATTGCTTCATATATGTGATTTAGTAAGTCCCTGTTCACTGATTTAAGAATTTAACTGGGTGCTTTCTCATTTGAAATCAGAAAATTTCTAATTATAATTTCTTATGCTGCTTTGTTGGTTTACCCATGGCTTGTATTTATTTCTTAAAGGCATGCAAAGAGAATTAATCTGGCTCCAGGTCCCAACTTTCTCCAGCAATAGTAGTTTTAAAGGATGCTTTTTCAGTAGGTTATTGAGTAAAAAGATAATCTGTAGTGAGTTATGATGCACTGTTTTGTTCTTTTCCCTCAAGCACTATTGAAATATGAGGAAAAATACTGTTTGGCTCCTTACAACATATATGTATGATATATATCCTAAGGATTAGTTAATGTTGACATAGTCAAGGTGCATGGCCATTTCATTGGAAACTAGTAATTGAGCTTTAATTGTGACTTGTTCACAAATTGGGATGTTTTAGATATAACAAATATTTACATTTTTTTATTTGATCTATTTTAGTTTTTTCATAGCTTTTTAGTGGAAAATATATTTTGTTCTGAAAAGATTTTCTCAGCCTTTGAGTTCAGTGTTTCCAGTTAAAATATATAGTATATTGTTAGAAAAACATGCAAGCTTCAGGGAAAGATGCTAATGTCATGCACATTGATCAAGAAATATATTGGATTTAATGTAGCATTTGAATTCAGCAATATAAACTCAGCCTTGCTAAGCAAGATAGGAGTTTCCTCCATAAATTCTAGAGTTTTACAATACTGCGTATGCACATCAACAGTGAGACTCAGATCCAAGGTCTAAATGAATCTTTTTGCTGGGTTTTTTAGGAAAAGTTTCACTAAAACAGACAAACCAATGAGCAGTTCCTCTAAACAAAAATGGACAGTCTAAACCAAACAGAAAGGTGCTTTTATCTGGGTTTAGCAAAGATGAAGTCCATAATTTCTCACTTCTCGTGTAAAGCTTATGGTTTCTTCAGAGAAAGATCTGGTAAAAGTTTGTAAGAATACAAGTGTTGGAAGCTGACAGTGCACATGGGTGCTGTTTGCTAAATACAGTCATATCCAAAGATCTATAGAAATGATGGGAAGAAGTAGTATTTTGAGTTCTTCAGCCATCTACAGTTGACAAAAGTAATACTATTTCAAATATTCCTAACTTGTGAGGGCTCCTGGACAGCTGGGAACAGACGGTTGGCGGATCCATCCTTCACTTTGTTTTTGTAGTCTCCTGGTACCAACAGATTGTTGCTCTAATTCCCTGCCCCAACTTTCAGAACACATTGGCAGAGAACCGGAGTTGAAATCACAGCTACAACAGCAAACTGTTCATCTTGGACATGTTTGTTGCAGCCTCTGCATGTGGCAGCAGACACAGAACCAGCCTGGGTGTCACTCAGCACTGCAGAGGTTTGACAAGTGCCAGGGTAGTGGCTCTAACAGATAAACCCCTTGAATGAAAAGTTCATTGTGAAACATAAGCTCAATTATAGTGTAAAAGTTGAATTATTTTTTTTTTAAATGTGGACTTTTTTCCCTGATTATTTTAACTTTTTATATAAGTATAAAATGACCAGCTTGTTGAAGTGCTTGATTCATGTTTTACGCAGGTAGGGATAACCAGGGTGTAGCAAGTTACCAGGAATCCTCACCGGAGATGATTGTGACCGTTTTAAAGTTGTTGTTTGGTTGGTTGTGGGTTTTTTTAATGACTGGTTTATTGGAATTTTACCTATTATTTCTGAGAATTAAAAGATTATTAGTTCAGACTGTACTCTCCAAATTAATTCTTATCTAAGCGTGTGTTTTGTAGCTCATGTTAAGCCACTTCTAGGAAAAAATTAAAAATCCAAACTCAAACCTAATCAAAGGTAGTCCTAAAACGTACAGCTGCTGAACTGTTCAGGAAAATCAAAACTCTCAGTTTTATAGTTAGACTTTCTCTGCTGTTATTTAACAATGCAAAGTTTATATGAAAGGTGCCTAACAGCTATTAACTTTAGAAGCAGTATATCTTTCCAGATTAAACAAGATTTGCAGAATGAGTGATAAAGTTGAAAAAAAAAGTGATGCATCTTGATTTCATATAAACTGTTTCATTCTCTGTATAAATACTCAATATTATATTTAAACACTCACTGCTGGATGTATCTCACTTTTGCTTGCATTTCTAATTGCTTTGTTTTATTTCTGAAACACATTATGCCATGTGTAGTCACTGATAAAATTTCTGAAATACTTTGGAAAGCAAACTTTAATTTGGGACTTGTTGGTTTTTAAAAGTATTCTAAACAAATCAGGCACCATTTGCCAGGTATTTGTGTTGCTCTGTACAGCATATCTTAACAGGAGGAATGTGTGCAATATGTATCACCTCAAGTTTTGTCTGGCAATGTTACGAAAATGTTAAGATGCAATATCTTCCTTTCATTTCAATTTGGAAAAATTGCAGTATCTCTGATTTGGTGGTGTATTTATTTTTATCTATTCAGTGTATGGGCATATGGTTAGTAAGGGGGTTTTTTATGTACATTGCGTGCTTTTAGCAATTTCTGGATTTTATCACTTCTGTGGATGCACCAGTTGTAGCCATTTGCATGTTATTTCAATATGAAGACCATGGGGAAGGGAGCTTCAGGAAAGATCTCTGGAAACCGGAATAATTGTAAGTCAATAAATGTAGATACTGCATCATTAACGTTTTTGGTATGGTATGGATTTTATAGCATCTATGTATGTTTGCAGTTAAGTTATTGCATAAATGTTTAAGAATGAACATTTTTTCATTCAAAATTTTTGTATGTTTGCAAATATATTTTTGTAATAAAACTTCAAAACAAATGTTTCAGCACCTCCTAAAATCTTGTGATGTTTCCTTTTATTTCTAGAGTCCTGTTACTGCTGGAAGGTTAAGTTCAGGGGTTTTTAGGGTTAATATTTTCCAGAGAAGAAACTCAAATTCCTTACTCCATACTGGGGGTAGAACCAGTTTGTATTTGTCCACTGAGTGCAACCTGCCTGCTTGAAGGACAGTTGGGAATAGCCCGTGGCTTGTAACAGCTTCTGTATTGCTGTCAGCAGGCTTGTGATTTGAATTTGCTAAATAGATTTATTTCCTTTCACACTAAGAAAGGCAGCTGCAAGTTCACTGTCATAAGTACATCTGTAACTGGTTTTAGTGCCTCGCTGTATCGCTTTTTTCTGGTATCTGCTCATCCATAGACATGGCATAGGATACTTTGATCCAGAGTGTTGGAAATCCTCTTACCATATCTGATTGTTATGCAGCTGATCAATCCAAAATTTCACAAAGTCAAACAGGGAAGCTGATGAGAAGGAAAACCATAGCAGAAGTTCTGTTCAAATCATCTTGAACAAAACCTGATGCCTAAATCCATTAATCTTATGCTTATTCCCATCCTAACTACCCGTAGGAGCTGGGATTGTGGGGCATATCCAGTATCAGGGGAGGCCACTGGAGAACAGTGTGTGTTGCTTCCATGGTACATATTGAACTGATTCCTGCACTATCTCCAAAAGCAGATTCTTCTAATAGATAACTACAAGTACAGAAGTCATGGGATTTACTGTAAGATAATTGAGAAAAAGTGGAAACTACTTAGAATCAAATCTTAAATTCTAGAATCAAGATTTAATCTCTGTTAGGTGTGTTGCCTATTTGGTCAATATTGAGAATACTTTTTTCACTGTTGATGCTGTTAATCTTTTTGTCTTCTCTGTATCCAGGTTTTCCTCTTCACTGTGGTTATTGATGTGAAGTGCTCCCCTTTGGTTTGAAAAGAAGGGAATACTTCTGACTTTCATGTGTAGCTCCAGCTGAACCAGGCACTGTACAAAAAGTTTATGCAGGCCAAAATCTTTTTGGCCTTTTTTCTTTTGATCATGTGTGCTCTACAGTTGTGTTTCTGGAAGTGCATAAGAGAATAAAGTCAATCCCTGCTATGGTGGTGATATGCACTGGGTAAAATTAGGGTGTAAGCATTAGGCTTCCTAAAGCTCATACCCTAAAATTTAAATTTTATTTGCAGGCTTGCAGAATGAAATAACAAGTTGTAGCTCATGTTCATGGGCCAAATTAATAGAAGTCAGTGAACTGATATCTTTGGTAAGGATTTAACTTTACTTCCTTCTCAATATACAAGATACTCGGGCAGGTTAACATGAGTATAGAGAATAAGAAAACTGTCATTCATACAGCTTTTCTTCATTTGGGAACAGGATGCCTTCAAATCACTGAATAGTCTTTAGTATGACTGAGGTAAATTTCAGTTTGGTTTTCTAATCAAAATAATAGAAATTATTTAATGTATGTTAAACAATTTTGAAAGACATTTTCAGTGCCCAGTAGTGGAAATTTTTTCTCCTATCTTCACACAGCTACAAGTGTGAATCAGCTTTTTTCTCTTTTCCAGATTTTGATTGAGGGATTTACTTTTGCACTGACCTACTAATTTAGGAGAGTTAAACTACAGTGATAGACCTGTAATTGAAATACAGCCCTTAACTGTAAAGCTCATCCTTGGCAGTTATGCAACGATTTTTCCCTTCCTCTTAGAGTCCTTCTTCATATGACATTCCTAATTAGGCTCAAAAAGCATTGAGAAAAGAGGGCAGTGAAGAGATATTTTTATCAGTTGCTGCATTTTTGAAAGAGCACTTGCAATAAAACAAAAGGGAAAAGACCAGTGGATAGAAAATTCCTGGGAAGAGAATAAGAGGAAGACTAGCAAAAGAGTGTAAGTAAATATGAAAAGGAATATTGCACAGAGACAAGTATGGCCTGTGAAGGTATTTCCTGAAGCACAGAGGAATTTAAATCAGTTTTGTTTCTGTACTGCTGGATGTCTTCAGCTATTCTCAAAGCTCAAATGTGGATTGCCTGTAAGAATTAAGAATATTTGGGGATGTGTTAAAATTGACTGGGTAGGCACAATTTCCCTGCTAAGGGTTTTTTTAACCTCCAGTAATGAAGCAGCATAATGGAATTGTCTGATTCACAGCAGTACCTAATTTTTGTCTTTGCTGATGGCCTCACATTACAGTTTACAATCTGCTACAAACAACATACCTAGGTGCATTTTCTTACATTTTAAATAGACCTTTAAAAATATTTCTACCATAATCCATTCTTTAAAATTCAAGGAGCTTCATTTTACAAAACCAACCTTGGGAAACCCAACCACAAAAGGATAAACTTTATATGCTGGCTGAAATTAAAGCACTTGCCCTTAGGCCTTTCTTGGAAACATGCAGGTATGTGATGTAAATGCACAAGTTGTGTTTCTTTTCTCCTCATAAATAAGTCAAGAAGCCTTAAGAGCATCTACAGAGCAAAGATCTGTATGCAAAACTCTATGTGGTCTTTATTTAGAGAGCATATGACTTGCACATCCTGCTCTGCTTCTTGTGGTTCAGAAGAGGAATGGGAGAGGCTTAGCAGGTTATCCAGGTTTCTCTGAGATACATGGATGATGTTAAGTGCTTTCCCTGGTTTACTTTCTAAGCATCAACTAAATTAACTTCTGTTCTCTGGGAACACAATTCTCCCATGTAACAAAAGTGCTATAAAGGAAGCTTCTGCTATCTTAAACTAGCCACAAGAATTAAGGTACAAAGGTACAGTTAAAGCCTGCAGGATTTGGATGTGTATGGAGTCTGTTGTGGTTTACAGCAAGCACTGCTCCTGATGGAGTCTTCAGAGTGGAAGGCACAGGGCACACATTATAGAGATCTCTGCTTTCCAATGGGGTAATTGGAAAATCCTGCCACAACAGAAGCCCTTACAGAAACCCCAAAGGTTTGGTTAGAAACACATGCAGTACTTTTAATAAGGGTTTGAAAATAAATTAGGATTCTGCAGATATGAGGATAGTTGTCTGATGGAAACTGCTAAGATAAAAGTATGTGAAAGCAATGTAAATTCATACAAAGTAGTTCTCAGCCTGGGCCTGTGTTGTAGCTTTATCTGTAAATTCATTTTAGATAAAAAAGCCTAAACTTACTACTGAACCTATGCCTGTTCCCATGCAGTACATCTAATTTTTTTTAATTCTTGGTGCTGTGCTGCACAGAAATTGGAGATTTTTTTTTTTTTTTAACTTTAAATTCATTAGCAGCTAAATAATGTTATTACTGAGGATTAAGTGAACAATCTGTTCCATGCCACTGCGTTTTTGCATGTGGAAGGATGTGCTGGTGATGCATAATGGTCTGCATAATGAGAGAATGCTTTGGCATCAATCCATCTCATCCATTCTTGAACGATTTCCTTCTTGAAGGGCTTCTAATGCAACTGTTCTTTCAAAGGGCAAGAACAGTCAAAGCCTGTTGTGTTGCAGAGGTCAAGCTGAAGAAAAGTTTTTTTCACTTTCTTTCCATATGCATTATAGCACAAATAAATCCTGCTCTACTTGGTCATTATAGCTTGTACCTTCTTTCTAAATTTATACAGCCTATGAAAGTGTTGCTGCTTGGGAGATTTCTCTTATCATGAGTTATTGATGGCAACTTTATTCTCTTTCTTTTGCCAAATTCAGATATTTGAAAACACACACTCATTTAAGCCAAGACTAAAGAGACCAATAACTTCTCAGCTTGTTTCAAGAGTGTTATGGAACTTGAATTAAGAATCAAGTAGAGAAAGCAAATATGATACAGTAACTTTGGAATATCTATATGTATTCAGTAGGTCTTTAAAGCACAGATGCAGGCAAATGCCTCAAAGTCCTATTGCATAAGTATTTCGTATTTATTTTAACAGATAATAGGAATAATTGAAACAAGTGAAAAGTCATATTGTAAATTTTTAAAATTTTGTAAATAATATTATTCATGGGTTATAGTAAACCAATCCAAACACCCCAAAATACTGTAATATTGGCATTACAACCTTCAATTTAAATATTGCCATTTTCTTGCACTGCTAACAGAAATACTTCCCTAAATATCACCAAAGAGCAGAACAATTACCAAAACCAGTCACAGGGAGTTCCTTTAAACTGTGTGAGACATGCAATGATTTGTTTTTTTCCCTGACAGGCTACATGTTAGAGAAAAAAGTCTTATTGTATAACACTTGTTTCAAATTATTTGCCCTATTCGGTTTAATCTTGGCATTTTTCACGTATCATAAAATTTTCATAATATTTTGGAATTTTTGCAGATTTTTTTGTTTTCCAGTTTGTGTTCTTTTCTTTTTAGTAAATGACATATTTGTTATTACTATGTTTTAAAGTTATTTTTATGCAACATTTGTCTGTCTGTACCTCAAAAATGGTCTGGTCTGTTACAACCTTTTCATAAACATTCTTCCTTTTCCAGATTACTTTGCCAGCTGTATCTGAGAAGGTTTGAGTTGAACTATGAATATATTCTGCTTGTATGTATCTCTTTTTTGCCCTTTGCTCTCATGGCTTGAAAGGTGAATTGATTTCTCTGTCTATTTCTTGATATTTCTGGATCAGGTGCTGCAGAGAACCTTGCATTTTCCAGGTCACTGCTGATAGCTGTTTGTAGCCTGTGTAGCACAAACTGCTGTTCTATGGCAACTAAAAGATGTTTAGAGTGTTTTTTATGCTCCAATGGGAACTGCAGAGCTGATTATTATTTCACAGACTGCTGAATATTCTTTTCACAGGGTGTTTACTTGAGTGTGCACCTGTGCTTATCTAAAAACACTTGCTATCACTGCTAGGAGAACAGAATTCATTTTGAGTAAGATGTGACAGTGTGGACTGAATCTCTGGAAAAGTTGCAGCACCAGATTTGGTCTGAGAATGTACTGCATTCCCATCCACCAGGCTACAGTGATTGGAATTCTACCACATGACTTCTCTTTTTTTAAGGTACCCTGCAAATTAAATGAAGCCCTGTGCACTATACAGAGATGTTCAGGACTAATAAGGTTACAATCCAGGACAGTAGTGATTGGCAGGTTCCAGTTCAGTTTGGAATCCATGCGGTGCTTAAACTGCAGTTGCACAGCCTGTTGGTCTCCTCCCACACCTCCATGTGTTTTCTTTGCTCACTACTGTTTGGATTTTGTAGAGGTGAGCTCTGACTTGGGAATTTCTTTTGAGAACAGTTTTTAAGACAAAGTTGGGCACATAGCCACTTGGTAGCCAAGTGGCCTGAATTCCAGCAGTGCTGAGTGCATGCAGCTCCTGCTCTGGTAAGCAGGGTTGCATGTACTTATGTCAGCAATGCATTTTTCCAGTATCTCAGCAAATGACAGTCATAGCTGAGCTTTCATGCTTCTGCTGCATAATGCCCTGACACTGAAACATGGAGGAAGGGATGGAAAAACCCAGTTATTCTGTGTATGTATTTAATAAGCTGTCTAGTCTAGTAGTTAATACTGAAGCTAACGAGATGTGATTGTATGTTCTGAAGCAAGACTGTTTGTCCATACATTTGCATCCTTATTTTAATCATATTGTATGTGGTTTCAGAGGCAAATCCCAGGAATGTGGAAGAAATGTTGACTGTTGTATGCAATGTATACCATGACTTTGGCTATTGCTTTACAGTCCATCACACTTGGTCAGAGTTGCAGAAATAACATGCCTCTTCAGTAGATCAAAGTGGAGGCACTGGCACAAGGTGGAATTTCCCCCTGTGTATGCTTGAGCTGCTGTTTTAACAACACAATACCATAATAAGCACTCGGTGATGCAGCACAAGGATTCAGGGAATGGAGGGTGAGTTGTGGGCAGTAATCTCCCAATGACATTATCTAAGCTAAGTCTGTCTTGAAATCTTTCTACCATCCAGATAACAATGGAGGAAACAAAGGAAGTTGTGAGCCTTAGTAATACTGGTCTGATCCAGATCATCCCCCTTATTTTCTTACAGGAGGGAAAAAAGGAAGTACTATAGGTCCAGCCTGAGAAGGCACTTTTTAAGAGTGCTGTTCCTAGGACAGGCAGTTTGTTAGGGAGGCATCCTTACAAGGAATACTCAAGAGCATCTTCATTGTAATCACAGAGACTTGACCACAGGCCTAACTTCAACCAAAAAAATCAATCAGCCTGGAACAATAAAATCAAAAGTGAGGCTGTGATATGGCCAATGTATATTTAAAAAGTTTGTGAGAGAAAACAAAGGACATTGACTAAGGAGCAGGGAGACACTGAACTCTATTTCAGTTCACTCTTATCTCACTTTACCACTACCCATGATGTATGCAGAGAGAAACAGTAACAGCCTGGCAGTGCTGATCAATCACACTGTATAGGCAGAAAACAGGGAGTTATTAATCTACTAGAAGCAAACACCTGATTGTTCTAATGTTACCTGCTTCCATTATTATATTTTTGCCCTGTGTTTATAGATGCTACCAGCCATCCAGAAAGATGAAGTACCCATATCTCTAAAAGAAGCTTCTTGTTTCCTGATGCAAATGTGTTTAAGAAGTTTTTTTAAATTTATTTTCTGCAGCTGGAACTGGGTGTACAGCCATGTTTTCTTAAAGTATCTTCAGTCAATACAAAATACTGTGGAGTTTGTCATCATAACAATGATTTCACTTACACTTGGCACCTCAGTTGAAGAATTTACTTTATGCACCTCTTGTAAATTCTTGTAAATCACTGGAAAAAAAAAATATCTTGCCTAACCTCACTCTACTTCTATCCACTAACATGGATAACTCCATGTCACCGAGATGATGGTTGAGCCAAATGTTGATATCTGTCTAAAGAACCGTGTTTAAGCAGCAGGGGTAATAGAAACATTGTCATTCACTTCCCTAGCACAAGCAGCATTTTAACAACTGCTCTTGGTCAGTTAGCATGGAGCACAGCTCAAGCTAAGAAATGCTGCTGCGCTGCTAAAATGTTTCTGTAGATGCTGCTGTGCTGCTAAAATGTTTCTGTGGCTTCAACTACATCAGCAAGTGGGAGATTCCAGTAGAGCAGGTCTAGAGAGCATATGAGAAAGTGCTGAGGACTCCCCATCTACACTAGATGTGTTTGAATTCTGCTTCAGACTAGCTCCTGTCTGGCTTGTTGGACTGAATATTCATTAACAGCTGGACTGTATTAGCTGCTTTCTCAGACTGAATCTTCTGTTTCATCTTTATTTGAAAGGAATCCAGTTCATGAGCTATGGGACTGCTCAGCAGGGAAAAACCAAAGCACAGTGATCCAGGATGGTACTTGTGGCTTAAGCTACCTTAGACTTACCTTCTGACCACATGGCTGCAGACAGAATCAAGGGTGCTGTTGCCTTGAGAAAGACTGGCAGGTAATGGAAAGGATCCAATAAAGGACAAAGGAGAAGAGGGAAAGCTGTGGAACTTGCTCAGAGATGCTGGTAATCCTCACTCTACAAGATTAATCTGATTTTAGGCCTCTTTGATGCTATGGCACAACCAGATCCCGAGCAAGATATTTGCTGGTGTATAGCACATATAAGGTTCAGTTAAGCATATTTTACAGGGAACTCAGGTTTGAATTTACTGTTATCTCACCCATAGTTCAGGCAGATTTTATAGTTGAAAATCAGCAAAGGAGGAGCCCTAGATCAGTAATTCCCTTGTAGATGCCACTTGCAGCTCTTGAGATCTTTCATAGTCCCCTACTGACCACATTTATTTAGACATCACAGCTCCAGGAGGACAAAAGTTTGTGTTCTGTTGAACCAAGGTGAATTTTAACATGAATATTGTAGGGAAACTCCTGTTAAGGATGGCAGCTGATTGTCTCCACCACATCTGGCAGTCCTTTTTTGTTTCCCAAGCTTAGATCAATTTTTATGATTTCCTATACAACTGGCTAATTTCTAGCTAACACATATTATTTAATTTCCAAGTTGTTGTTTAGCCATAGCACGTTACCAAGTGTACAATGTGCCTTTGCATATCTTGAGAGGAGGCCTGCACAGTGACCCTGAAAGTGTATGAATACCTTCAGTCCTTGGCCCTCTGCTCTAAGGGGCATTGCTGTGCCATTGGAAGCTCTTGGCATTATAGGCCATGTCTTCAGTTCCTACATTTAAACCAGAGTTCCTAAACTTAAACCAAGGCTTATGTGATTCTCATCAGGCTCTTCCATATCCCTATCACGTCAAAGTGTGTTAGTGAAATTAAAAGATTTGGGTAACTAGTTCTGGGGGAAAAAAAAAAAAAAAAAAAAAGGTAGGTAGCATCCCTAATTATTGTAAAGTCAGATATAGATTGGAGCATAGCAAATGGCAGTTGCAGCAGTTAACCTTTGTATAGTGCTCTCTAGAATGAACTCTGCACTTTGCTACTGTCAAGTCTGCTTGGTTGGTTCCCTTTCTCCTTCCTGGCATGTAGCCTATTTCCAGTCTAGTTTGTCTTCTGAAGTATTTTATTAAAAGGATTTTCAAAAAACACAACTGATGAAACAGTTGTTTAACAGCAGTTAAGCTAAGAGAGTGGTATCTGCTTTTATTTCTTCTAATTGGTTAGTTTATGGAAGAAAGTTTCATCTTACCTTGCTAAGAGTTTCACATGTTACTTCTTGGTGGCAGTTTGCCAAGTGAGCATGGCTGGATAGTCTGCACATGGAGGTGGTTACTTTTGTTGCTGAAACCCACAGTCTGCAGTCTTGAAGATGAAGGTGTAGGGGTTTTTAACATCAACAGTTCAGTGTCTTCTGAAACGAGATGACGATAACATTAGCTCACTACATGTAACTGTTTACATTTAAAACATCTTAAAATATATCAATGCTTTTAACTCAATACAATACAGCTTCTAGGACAAAACTACCACACACAACTACTACTACACTGAAATAATAGCGCAGTGCAGGAATGCCAGGTTTCATGAGCAAGATCTGCAGTACTTTTTATCGTTGTTGTCTGTTAAAACTTTTTTTTGGTTTTAGATTAGGACCTTTAATGCTGCTGAAGCTTTCTAAAACAATTACAAAATAGTTAACTTCTCTAGTGAAGTCTGTAGCTTTAATGACATAGTGTTCAGAATTGCTAATGTATTTACTGCAGTATTTTATGCAAAAGTATCTGTATTTGTCACATTTTTTAATAGGTACTATGTTTATTTCCTGGCAGGAGGCCACACGGGGTGAATCTGCTACTGTTTCTCCAGCCTGTGTGGAGGAACCAGGCCACTGTTAAGGTGTGGGGTGCTGTGGACATTCTCTTACAGACAGGAATCAGCTGGGGGGGTGAGAGACCCTCAGCAACAGGTTTGAGGGAGGTGATCCTGCCTGTACTCGGCCCTGGTGAGCACACCTGGAGCCAGCTCTGGGCTCCTCAGTAGGGGAGAGACATGGAGAGTGCCCAGAGGAGGCCACAAAGATGATGAGGGGTCCGGAGCATCTCTCTTGTGAGGGGAGACTGCAGGAACGGGGCCTGTTTGATCTGAGAGGACTGAGGTGACCTCCTCAATACATGATCTCAAAGGTGTGTGCCAAGAGGTTGGTGCCACCAACGGGACGAGGAGCAATGCCCATAAACTAAAACACAAGAAGTTCACGCCTCAAGATGAGGAAGGACTGAGGGTGGCGGAGCAGGGGAACAGCTGCCCAGGGAGGGTGTGGAGTCTCCCTCTCCAGAGCCATCAGAAATCCACCTGGAAGCCTTCCTGTGTCACCTGCTCCAGCCTTGGCAGGNCGCCTCGCCCTCATGGAGGATTACCACAAGCCCGACCAGCAGACGCTGCAGGCGCTGAAGGACACGGCCAACCGGCTCCGCATCAGCTCCATCAAGGCCACGACCGCGGCCGGCTCCGGGTGAGCGAGGGAGAGACGGAGGGAGGCGGGCAGCGCCCCAGCCCCGGCCGCAGAGCCGAGCCGCGCTCCCGCATCCCGGGGCTCTGTGCTCGGGGGGGGCCGGCAGGGCCGAGCCGGGGTGCGGAGGGCAGGGCCCCTTCCGAGCCGTGCGGGGATGCTGCGGGCCCGGCCCCGGCCATGCGGGGATGCTGCGGGCCCGGCCCCGGCCATGCGGGGATGCTGCGGGCCCGGCCCCGGCCATGCGGGGATGCTGCGGGCCCGGCCCCGGCCATGCGGGGATGCTGCGGGCCCGGCCCCGGCCATGCGGGGATGCTGCGGGCCCGGCCCCGGCCATGCGGGGATGCTGCGGGCCCGGCCCCGGCCATGCGGGGATGCTGCGGGCCCGGCCCCGGCCATGCGGGGATGCTGCGGGCCCGGCCCCGGCCATGCGGGGATGCTGCGGGCCCGGCCCCGGCCATGCGGGGATGCTGCGGGCCCGGCCCCGGCCATGCGGGGATGCTGCGGGCCCGGCCCCGGCCATGCGGGGATGCTGCGGGCCCGGCCCCGGCCATGCGGGGATGCTGCGGGCCCGGCCNGGAGCAGGGGAACAGCTGCCCAGGGAGGGTGTGGAGTCTCCTTCTCCAGAGCCATCAGAAATCCACCTGGAAGCCTTCCTGTGTCACCTGCTCCAGCCTTGGCAGGGGAGTTGGGCCGGGTCATCTCCAGAGCTGCCTAGAGCTGTTTCTGTGAGTGTGAGCGGCGCCGAAAGCCGGCCGGCCCCGCTGCCCTTCAGCGCGGGCCGTGAGGGAAATGGCGCCCGCGGGCGGGCCCG
>VXBX01005001.1:693972-735977 GCA_013400415.1 Scytalopus superciliaris
AAGTCTGAAGGAATCCCTTGGATGCTGAGGTTTGTGTGGAGAAGGGTGGTATGTAAAATACTATAAAGCTTCTTTGAATTGCCTTACGTTCTCCACCCTGTGCCTGGCATGAGCTGCCTCACATGGCTCTCGAAACACACAGAAACTGAACTTTACTCGCTCTGTTTGCAGACAGCAAATGGAAATGCTGCTGTGGTTCTTCCTGTGAAATGGGGTGTTGGGAGGCGGGAAGGCTCTCAGCCTCCGTAGGAGTGGGTTTGTACAGATCTGCGGCTTGTTGGGTCCAGTCTGGAGGGAGAAGGACGGGATACCCAACAATTGCTCTTTTAGGTCTTGATTTGTTTCAAAGCTACAGAGTGCAGGCAGAATTACACAAGCCTGTGTGAAATTGTAGATAAGAAAAATCGTGCTAAATCTACCTAGTAAAGCTTGGGCTTCGGTGTTGAACTTCTAGTATGTATTTTAAGCAGGCTCAGGGATGTATGGCACTACTTGCCATATCAGCAGACAAAATTATTTCTCTGCTTTTTGTGTGATGTGTTGTTGAAGGATAAGGATCACACTGCAGCCTCTGTTTCCCTTTCGTGGTCCCTGGAATTCCACTGTAAAACCATTCTCACCATACTGATGAAGCGACAGTAAAAGTATTTTTTCTCAAGCTTTTTATTCCCGGTTCATGTGTGCTACAGTACTGAGTCCTTCTGGCACAAAGGCATTTCATTAATCCCTCTGGTTTATTCTGCCACTGGAGTTGTGTAGTCTGAAATTATTACACAACCTGATAACGAGCAGATTATGAAAGATGGGCTCTGGAGGGAAGATTCTGTTGGCAAGTCATGTATTTTCTTAATAAGATTTGATTGCCAATATGATGGTGTAGTAACATGCCTAAAAGATAGTCAGTCTTTTGTGGAGTTAGGCAAAGCACACATACTTCTAAAACATCTGTATATTATGAGTGTATTTCCTTAAAACTGAATGAGACAGTATGCTTCACTTAAATTGCTGGTGTGCACTTAGAATACGGAAAGATGTTTGAATGCAAGTTAAATTTAAATGGAAGCTTACAATTCATTTAAAAAATACACTGTCATGCTTGCTTTGACTTTGGTAAGGAAATTCGTGTTTGTTAAAGGTGTAGTTTGAAAAAGCTGAAGGAAGTACCTGCAGTAAAAGCACTTCAGACAGAACAGAACCTGCCTACTACTTTCAAGGAAGTAATTTCTGTAAAATGTGGCGTGTATTGCAAACACAAGTGGTGATCTGTGGTAGATCTGACACACCAGTTCTTGCAGCCTTTACTTGTTCTACCTTTTGTTAAACTACAGCCTTTGCCTGAACAAGAGCTAAGTCGGTCTGATCCTGAAGTTGCTCAAACCCATCACTTCGAGGGCTTCACCAGCTGTGGTGGAAAAATTCAGTGAACTGGAAAAAAATTTGTACTTAAAATTACTTACGTGGGCAAAAAATTGGGTTGAGTTGGTTTTAAAGATTGAGCATACTTGCTTTGGGGCGTGGAAGAAGGGGTTTTTTTTAGATAAGTAATGCAGACATTTCAGTCAAAACGTGTAGAGTCTCCTCTGCAGCTGATGATAAATATCTGCAGTTTTGAAACAGTTGCCTTGGCTTCCTAGAGTTGGATGGTTACATTCTTAAAAGTGGAAGTTGCAAGAGTTTCTTTAAGAGGCAGTTAAGTTTCATAACATGTGGTGTGATCACTTGTTGCAGATTATTTTTTCTTCAGTTTTTCAGCTTTTGTCTTGGACTCAGTGTTCTAACTTTCCACCACTGTCCTTTTTAGCTGAAATGTGGACGTGGAGATAGTATCCATTGATGAAGAGTAATAAAAAACAGCTACAAAACTGCTTTTTTGGAGTAATCATTTTACTCTTGATTTGTGTGGATCCAGAATTTCAGTGTCCTAATGGACCTGAGTTTGGTTTCCTACTAAAGAGCTGTATTTTGAAGTTAAGGCTTCAATAGAATGCATCAGAGAAGTGCATTAATGGGACCAGCACCATGAGGTTTTGGGTCGTTCATCCATCAAGATGTAGTTGATTTTTACGATGATTTCTGATAAGCAGTTAAAATTTTTGTTATTTCTGATAGTAGGAATTCATGTAATTAACCTGTAGCTTTAACAAGATTTTTTTTCCCCCCCAATTTTCAGGTAATTTATTAAATTTTTCTACTTCTTTTTATTTCCATGCGCTACCATTTTAGGTGGTTTAAAACTTTTTTTACCAAGACCAGGAGTTCATAGAAGTATGGTTAAGTACAAAGTTAATAAAATTAAAGGAATGAAAGCTTTAAACAAGCATGTAAGGCTTCTTGATTAACTCAGATATGTAAATATTTACTAATATATTTGAACCATGGTTTAAAGCTAATTCTTTTGGTTCCCTGTGTGTGAGTACTTACTAAGGGATGGACACTAACCATAATTTGTATTTTGCTAGTGTTTTGCATGTTTTTCTTCTCTTATTACAGACTGTTTGGGGTGTTGGGAGGGGACATTTGTTACTATCAAAAGAAAATATTTGGATTAAAGTTCTACTGAAAGTGTTGTCTAATCCTAACATGCATGGTAAATGTACATGTGGGAAATTAAATGTGACACTTTCATAGTAAGTTTGTTCTGTTTTATAAGTAGGGTCAAATATTTTAAAAAATATTGTGTTAAAGATGAAAAATAAGTGTTGGTAGAAGAGAAAACGAGATGAAACTGCAAGTTATTACCAACCTTCTTACTGTTCATCATCCACTTTCCTGTACTTCAGTAGCAATGACTGATGTCAAAAATGATCCTATTTACACCAGTCAAATACAAAAAATGCTACTTCCCATGGATTTTTAAAGAGCCTCCTTATTCCTTTTAAGCATTATTGCACGTGAAAAGCCAAGGCTGGTACACTTAAGTGGTCAAGTAGTGCCATCCCTTCCAGGTGCATAACAATAGTGGTCATTATTTAAATGACAGTACTGTAGAGAAGTAACAGTAAATCTGTGCCCTTCTATTGCATTTCAAGTGAAATATGTACCTTGTCTTGGAATAACTCATTATTTGTCAGTTGAAATAACCCTTTTCAGGGACCTTTATATTTGCCTGTTGGTACTTTACGACAACAGTTGCCTCTGAAATGGGCCTGTGTGTTCCTCAGGCAAGTTGTAGTTGAAGTATTAATTCATGCTGCTGTTGAAGACTGTTCCGAATGTTGTCCCAGATAGTTCCATGGAAGAGACTATCCCAGATACTTATAAATGTTTGATAAACTACCTAGTACAATATTTCAAAGTGATATAGATGTAAATGTAGAAAATGTTGGTTCCTCTCTTAGTCAAAGATTAAGCAAGTCAGTATTTTACAACATGTATCTGGGTGTTTACTGGAGACAGTAAATTTTCATATCCAGTTTCAGTAGGAGATGAAATACAAGAATTGCATTATTTAATGCCCTCTTTAGAAATCAGAATTTTAATTCTGTCAGTTCTAACATAGTAAAATGAAATGGTTCCTTCTTTATACAATAATAGATGTTCCAGAATTTTCTGCAATAGTTAATCTTGCATTACCAATCCCTGCCTTTGCATCGGGGCCTGAACTAGTCCTGGTGCCACACTTAATTCCTTCACTCAATGAGTGGCTCAAGTCCTGTGGAAAGCTGGCCTTGTTTCCCCTGCATCCATGTGAATTTCTACCACTGGATAAATCCATGGAGTCTGATTTCAGGCCCACAGTCGTACAGGTTTCTGTGCTTCATAGTCACCCCTGAGGGTGGTGGTCCTTGGCAAGGAGAAGAATGGAGAGGTCTAAAAGGTATGTCCGTGAGCTGTCAGCAGGGTCTAGATTGAACATCCACTTCAACTAGATAAGAGGCTCCCTTTGTCTCAAAGTACAGATAATTGGGATCGGGGGAATGGCAGATGGGATGGGTTATCAAACACTTAAGATGGTGTATTTTAATGCAGAGGAGTGGGGGACAGGTAAAGCAATATTTTAAAGATACGGTCCTGAGAAAACAGTAACAAAAAGTGGTAACATTGGGTCTTCTTGATTTGTAGCCACCCTACATCATGTTGCAGTGCAGCAGAGATTATGTCTGTGCTGTTTTTCCATACCATGAGGTACAAAGTGCAAGACCCCAGAAACGCCAGCAATGACCGGTTTGTTCTTTCAAAGGTAAATAATAACTGGTTTGCCGTCCTGTTGCACTCTGCTAGTAAACAGCTGTCTGTCTGTAGATTAAATTGACGGGCCTTTCTTGACTTTTGTTTAATTATGCTTACATCTGCACAGAAATCTATTGGAAATATTTAAGAGCTTGGAACTTGTCTGCTTCAGAAAGACAAAAGTTGATTGAATTAAGATGTAGCATAACATAAAGATAGTTTGGAAGTGTCTATATAAAGTGTCCCGATAAGTCTTTGCTATGTTGTTTAATGTCAAATAATAAATGTTATTATATTGTCTACAAAATCTATCAAGATACATTAGGGTCTGTTTTACTTTGGCTTAACCAATTTTCTAATGAGGCAGTCGGCTCTTGTGCTGTCCTTGTTAACTGCAGCCCTGCTGTTCTGCCTGCAGCCACGTCTGCCACAGTGGGCACTGATTCCTGCCAGCTTCTCAGGGAGCATTACACCAAACAGGGCAGTCAGTGAGTAGTTTGCATTCCTACTGTGATACAGTATGATACTAAAGTCAGACTTCTGAAGTCACTATGGGTCAGAAAACAGTAAACCTCAAATCTGGGCTGGCTATTAATGTTTATATCCCTTTTACTTTGTGCCCTTAGAAATCACAGGGACATTTCGATCATATGACATTAAGGCAGGTGAGAGGCCTTCAGAAAGCATAATGATGTGAAACATGGCAGCTGAAATGCTCCAGTGAGGCAGGGTCCATCTCTGAGTCAGAATTCCTCATGTGGTGACTCACAGTAGTGCTGTGTAGCCCACGGTTTATGTCCTGGCACTGGATTTAACTGTTGCCACTTCTGATGGCCATCCTGAAATCAGGAATAGGGTGAGAAGCAAGCAACTGGTGCTGAGGGGGTAAAAGCAAAGCACTGAGAGTCGCATCTTCATGTTTGCTTTACCTCTCTAACTAATCAGTTTCTGCCCAGAGTTGCTAAATGGCTTCAGACCTTTGCATGCTCTTGACTCCTGATGGCTCCGGGGTGGATGATGAACTGCTGCTTTGCAGTTGGTCCTATTGGACCCGGCCACAAGAGTCTGAGGGTATAAACCTTAAAACTTTGCCTATAGTCACTCCCTGCATCTTACTTTGAGTACATGAGTATTAAAGAAGTTCTAGGGGGATAACACTTACTGCTCATCCATCTGGGATGCTCTAAGCAGGAGTGTGGGGAACTTGGAAACCAGCATCAGTGTGAATGTTACATTGTAAAAGTGTTTTATAACTCAGTGTTTCCTTAGTGGACACAAGAACCTGGTTGCAGGGTTTGTCAGCTTTATAGAGTCTTATCTTGATACTAGGAAATTGTGAAACTTGAGCTTTGTTTAAAATTTCTGTTTCTCTCTAGGGTCATGCAGCACCAATTTTGTATTCTGTTTGGGCAGAGGCTGGATTTCTACAAGAAGCAGAATTATTGAACTTGAGGAAAATTGATTCTGTCCTAGAAGGACACCCAGTACCAGTGAGTGCTCGTAACCTTTGATATAGAATGATGTTTTCTGTGAAACAATAAAAGCATGTATTTTATGGCAATTCTTGGTTGCCAGCTGTACGGTACAGGAAAGATCAAGATTTCTAAGAAGAATGATGATATCTATGGCTTCTGAACTGGTATCTGTGTTTGAATGAACGTGTAAAAATTACCTTTATTGTTGTTGTAAAGTTCCCCCACAGTCCTGCATGCAACTATTTTCCATTTTAAAAGAGGTTCATATAAAGTTTCATCCAGGCTTTACTTGTCCTTTTTAAGCAGCTTTGAGGTATTTCAAGACTTTACATGCAGTTTTGTAACCTCATGGGTCTTTCCATTCTCAGCCAGTTGTTTCAGTTGATCCTTTTTTACACAAAATCATCAATTCTCAACTGTTGCCATCTGAGGCATAGCTGGGAAATTCCTGGGCCTTGGTACCATTCCCTCTCAGAGAGCCTGGTTAGCTTGTGACACTGGTACGTGCATTGCAGGGAGAGAAGAGTTGCAGGGCAAGATTTAGACAGACTTGTACATTGTAATGGCTGAGAAGCTGCATTTTTATGTATGTTGGACCATCTTCTAGCACTGCAGTTTATTTCCTCTGGTTTTTAACTGTAAAATAATTGTTGTCTTTTTGTTCTCAGAGACAAGCATTCACTGATGTGGCTACTGGATCCCTTGGGCAGGGTCTTGGTGCTGCATGTGGAATGGCATACACTGGCAAGTTCTTTGACAGAGCCAGGTATTTCCATCTTCATATTTCATTATTATAATAGGCATTCAGTGGGAAAATGTGAGAACAAATTATGTTCTTAATCTCAGTCAGGAAAAAGCAAAACTCATTTATTCTATTCTCCATTCCCAAGTCTAATTTCAAATTCAGGTTTTTAATGATAGCCTGATAATTACAAAGCTGTTGCCAGTGAAACTATAAGGGTTTAAAGGTTAGCAAGAACTAGTGGATATGTGTGCTACTCTTGTAACCTAACAGCATTGCTCTTCCTGAGCAGAGAAGACAGGAAGTTGTTGGAGCAGCCTCTTAACTTCCAGAGAGTAACTGATAGCCATGTTGAGCCTGGATGTGTCCCCTTAGAGGGAAGGCACAAGCCAGAGATGTGTCTGTTCAAAGTCAAATGACAAATAATGGAGAATGTTAGATAAGGAACTGTTATGGTCAATAATAGCATTATTGAATCATAAAGTAGGGCTCCAAAATGTTATCAGAAAGGCACTCAACTCCACAGAGACAAAAATGACTGCTTCTGCCATTTGTTTTGTGCACAAGTAAAGAAGATGTCTAAAGGCAAATCTGTATGAGGAGGAAAATAGCCTGATGTAGTTGATAGATTTTATGTGACAGTTCTAGTACATTCGAGCATAGGCTGCCCAGTTAATGTGTCCTACACTTCACTAGCTTGAAATCATTTCTGTGAAAGATGACTTGCTGATTTTAATTGAGTTTAACAGATGCTACGTGTGGAAAAAATCTAACCAGTGCTTACATGACAAAAGGAAAAGGTGGTCTTGCGTGCAGCACTGGAAAGCAGCTTCAGTGAGAGGAGTTCAGATTTAGCTGAAGGCAGGTGGGATTCAGAGCAAAATTCTGTTACAGCTTAATGTCTAGTAAAAAAAATATACTAACACACATCTTGATTTTTTTGTTTTAAAATTATATATTTGAAGGCTAATGTACTATTCTTTTTTAATATTAGTGGGTAATAAATGTTTACAAAGCTTTGTCATCCAGAAAGGGTGGTAATAGAAGAAAAATGCAGTGACTGAAGTCTTTAGACATAAGGCAGTGCTCCTGCTAACTGAGTTTTACCTAAATAAAAGGCTTCAGTGTTTAGAGAAATAGTCTATAAAGTCATATCATGCTGTTAACTTCTTCCTGAATTCTGGATCCAGTAATGCTTTGATTCAGAGCTGGGTTAATCCACAATTTATAGAGTTTCCTGAAATCTGGGTGTTGGTTGCCCTTCCAGAAAGTCCATGGCAAGAAGGAGGAAGCAGCCAGTAACGGTTGCTGCATTGTTCGGATCCTGCTGAGTCACAGTGACAGTGTTCAATGGGCCTGTTCAGTCAAGCCTTGCAATGTGAGGCTTAAGACTTGATTTTTTTTTTTTTTTGAGACAAAGCTTTGGAAGGGAGTGCAGTATTTCTCATCTATTTTTTTTTTATGTGTAACAGCTCAAAAATATTTTAATTTGATTTGTCTAAAGTTAAGTAATGTTATCTGAGGTGAATGTATTGAGCAATGAGAGTTGAGTTGGGGATAGAAAAAAGCAGAGAATTCTCACTAAATTGTTAGAGGGGTTTTGGTTTTGATTTAATAGTGCTTACACATCAAACTTAATTTATTTTCTTTTTAATTTCTTCTAGCTACCGAGTGTATTGTCTGCTTGGAGATGGAGAGTTATCTGAAGGCTCTGTTTGGGAGGCAATGGCCTTTGCTGGCTTTTACAAGCTTGATAATCTCGTTGCCATATTTGATGTTAACCGCCTTGGACAAAGTGACCCCGCTCCTCTGCAGCACCACGTGGAAATCTACCAGAAACGCTGCGAGGCTTTTGGGTATGTGAGGGGAAGGAGCTCAGGATAATCTCTCATTCCAAACTGTATGTTTTATTTGCTTCTCAGAATTGTTCAAATGAGCTTGCAGCTCTAAAGGATGCCATCATCAAGGAAGATGGTCTTTCATAATCCCTGATATTGGTCGACTTTATGGGTACAGCAGGAATATTAAAAGTGGCAGAATTTGTTGTTTAGAAGAAAAATAAGAGGACTGCTTACTCAGATACATTTGTTATTGGATCTTAAAACTGTTTTCTCACGGTAAATACAGATTTTGTAACTGTGGGACCACATGTACTGTCATAGCAAGTAGATCAGAAAAATCATCATGGAAACCATGAGAATTCTTTCTGTATTGGCTTTCATTTAGTTTCGTATTTCTATGTAGATGCAAAACCCATGATAAAAAACCTCCAGATACAATAGCAACCATGCAAGCTATGATGGAATGCTTTTTTAATCAACTTCCATTGTCAGTTTTTATCTTGTTTCTAGATGTTTGATTTGCTCTTGTGATTGGAAATGGCTGAAGAAATGTAGGATAACTTAGTTATCTGTGGGCTGTGAATTTTGCTCGGAGCTGTTGATCCATCTGTGACTCACTGTGATTTACAAAAAAGCGACTGATATTTTTTATGGTCTCAAATAAATGCTTGTGTGTGTTTCTGGCATACTTTGGGTCCCTTAAAAAGACACTGCACTGGAATGGTGTTAGTATTCGTTATTGTTATTGCTGACTACCAGAGAGTGTCACATGCTAAAACCCTTTAGAAAGAGTTGATCTGTTTGTGTTCTTAGCTGGCATGCTATCATCGTGGATGGACACAGTGTGGAGGAGCTCTGCAAAGCCTTTGGCCAGGCCAAACATCAGCCAACAGCCATCATTGCAAAGACTTACAAAGGCAAAGGCATATCAGGTAATAAAACATCTATTGCTTTACATACTCATGTATACGATATGTGCATAGTACTGCAAAAAAGATGCCCTTATTAAAAAATAAAAAAGCTTAAAATTTCATGCATTGGAAATACATTGTATCTTCTCAGCTTTTTGACTTGATCATCCTGCCATACAATAAGAAAACTCAGAATTTCACTCTGTTGTCTCTTACCTTTGTTGCCTTTTCTTACGGAGGACAATTAGCCTGAGGCCTAATTGGGAGCAGGCATGTTCAGGTATCAAGGGCTGCCATGATTTTCTTCAGCTACAGCACTCTGCGAGTTTGCATTTCTGACCAGATAAATCTTAGTAACAGGAGTGAATAACTTCATTCCTTTTCTTTGAGTAAGCAAGCAAAGTTCATTATTTGCAGTGACTTATTCAGGGAAAGGAGCCTATCAGCCAGAGAGGTAATTTGTCTGTTAGTGCCAGGTGTGCAGATAAGAGTCATCAGAAGATATTAAAATAAAGCTGTAAAAAGTCAGGTCTTGTTTGAATTAGACAGCTTGGTTAACTGTTGTTTCGAACTTAACTGATTTTGTTTAATTAGGCCTAACTGTTGAAATGTTATGTGAAATGTTCACACTGATTTACTGATTGCTTCCTGACACACTTACAGACCGGGTCTGTTAGGTGCCAATTTAAAACTGGTTTCAAGTAGGAGACACTGGGATTTTGTCACAAGTTCAGAGTATATGTTATTTAATTTTTCCTGTTATGTTTTTAAATATGTCTGTCTTAATGCAATTGATTACTACTGTAATTGTTTAAGGAATTTTTTCCTTGAAAAACAATACTAGACTGTCATACTACATTGCATCTGTATCTGGGTAAAATTTGCAGCGAAAAACCTAAATTGTTTTTATACTTTTCTTACTTGTAATGTGGTTTTAAATGCACAGGTGTTGAAGATAAGGATAGCTGGCATGGAAAGCCTCTTCCAAAAAATATGGCTGAACAAGTCATTCAGGAAATAGATGACAGAATCCAAAATAAGAAAAAGCTTTCTCCAGCCCTCCCAGAAGAAGATGCACCTATAGTAAATATCAGAAACATTAAGATGCCATCTCCACCAACTTACAAAGTGGGAGAAAAGGTATTACCTTCTTTTTGACTGTTAGTCAGATATTTCATAGTGTGAGAAAGTTTAAATGTATGGCAGGAGGTTCTGTGTTATCACTTGCCACAATGTCAACTATCCAGTTCATCTCAGTAGGCAAACACTTCTGAGGTGTGACACACAATCAACTCTCTGGGTATTGAAAGGGTATATTAAAATAGGAAGACTCAAATAATTCTTCTTCATTTTGTGATTATTATCAATTACCTAAACTGCTTCATGTGCATTTAAAATTAAAGAAACTCCATGAGGTTCAGTGAATTTCCATGATTGAAAAGCAAGGTTTTAAAAATTTCCTGGCTGGATTGGTAGGGAGGTGCCAATTCCAGCACATGTGTGTCTTTTGTTTGTTTGTTCTTCTGTGTGTCACCATTCTCATATGTACTTTTGATACTGCTATCATTTAAAATGCCTTTGGTTGTGTTTTTGTTCTGACTGTATGTTCGTGCACTTATGGCAAAACAAGAAAATGAGAAGAAAAAAAAAGCCTCTAGAAACAAGAAGTTACAACAGCCCTGCTGTGTTTTCTTTTACAGTGGGCTACACGCAAAGCTTATGGGGTTGCACTTGCAAAACTGGGCCATGCCAATGATCGAGTGATTGCTCTGGATGGAGACACAAAGAACTCCACCTTCTCAGAGCTGTTCAAGAAGGAACATCCCAGTCGCTACATTGAGTGCTACATTGCTGAGCAGAACATGGTAACTGCCCTCTTGCTTTAGCCAAAGACTGGTATTGCCATTCAGGGATTCTCCATAGAGTGGGGTTCTAGTACTTGCTTTTCAAATCAATGTATGAGGTAATTGCAGCAATAAACAATTTAGGAACCTTGCTCGAATTTCTAAAGGGGTGCCCTTTTAGTAAATGCCAGTACAAATAACACAGGTAAATCCACTCCCACTTAGTAATGACATTTTTTGCCTTCTGGAGATAGCAAACCTATGTCCTTTGGACTGAAAGTGTAAGCCTTTGATCCAGGAAAAGAAAGAGGGGCATAATTCTTAAAATCTGGTGAATGGCTGTTTGGAGCAGGTAAAGAAAAGAAGCTGCCAGTAAGAACCAACAAAACCAGCTAGCAGCTGAAGCAAGGAGCAGAGGAAATGCAGGAGTATAGATACTGGGAGAGTGAGTTTCCTCCTTTCCATGTTGGAGAAGCCAACAGTTAGGATCAGGGCTGGACAGAGATTTTTAATCTGCTAAATATTTAGGACAAGAAGTCCCACAGACGATGTGCCAGAAACAACTGATAAATGGGTAACTCACTGTTGTTGTACAATCTCCCTCTCCAGGTGAGCATTGCAGTTGGTTGTGCCACTCGTGACAGGACTGTTGCTTTTGCCAGCACCTTTGCCACCTTCTTCACGCGGGCCTTCGACCAGATCCGCATGGCCGCCATCTCCGAGAGCAACATCAACCTCTGCGGCTCCCACTGCGGCGTCTCCATCGGTGAGGGCACCTTGCCTTGGGCAGCAGCAGCTCCCAGCCATTCCGGGGTCCTGCTCTGTGGAGACAATCAGTGCTGTAGCTGGGGTGGTGTAACAGTGTAGCATTGATAGGAGGGAGTCGTGTTCCCACGTTCACTTTTGTGAGACACGTTGTTGTATTTAGAAAGAATGAGAAAGATTTCAAGCCGCCATCTGCCAGTTTTTTTCTCTTTGGCCTGATGAAAATAGGACTTTCCCCCCCAAGCTTTTCTACTGTGCCAGTAAAGACTGATATAAAGGGATTGGACTGAAACTGAGGAGTTTAGATTCCTGCTCAACTTTCCAGTTGATGTCTTTTATGGTGAGAATAGTCATGTGCTTACTATTTTGTTTCCCAGTCTCTAAAGTGAGAAATTAATGATACTATTTTTGCACAGATGCTCTTGTCCATCAGTCTCAAAAATTCTTCAAAGATCACCAGTTTGATCTGATTTGATAAGTTTGCTTCAACTTATCTCAGGATTTTTTACTACTGGAACTATTGCTGTGTTGACTTAAAAACCCAAAATCTGAGGCAGAGGGTGGTAGTTGGTAGTTCCCAGGGTCCTCTCTTATCCACTTTTTAAAACTGGGTGCAGTGTTTCCCTTTCACCAGGGACTCCACCTGATTGCCATGGCTTTTTAAATATCATGGAGACTGTCTTGGCAATTACATCAGCCAATTCCCTTGGGACTCTGGGATGCATCTCATCAGCTGCCATAGACTTAAGGATGTAGAGACTCCTCAGGTGGTCATGAACTTGATCTGTTTTGGTTTAATCCTACTGGGCAACACAGCTGCTCACAATCCCCTGCCCCCACAGTCGGATGGGGATGAGAATTGGAAAAACCCTTGTGGGGTTGAGATAAGAGCAGTTTAATAACTGAAACAAAACAAAATATGCTATTACTACTAATAACAATTATAAATAAAAAGATAAGCCTCAAGAAAAATAAGCACATTACAATTGCTCATCACCAACTGAGCAATGCCCAGCCTGACCTGTGATCAGCCCTGTCTCTGTCCCTGTAGTCCACCCCTCAAGAGGAGTGGGAAGAGGGATTGCCAGTGGAAACCAAAGCAGTGCAGCCCGCACACCTCAGAGTAACAGGCTGAGGGCCCTTGCCAGCAGAACCTTGTCTGGCCTTGGCTTCCCATCATAGCTCTTTGGAACACGTCAGATCCTATTGGGGTTTGATTTTGGTTTGAGGGAGGAAGAGAGTTTTCCTCTTTTTTTAACTGAAATGCATAGACATCACCCATGAAAACAAGAACAGACTTGCATACCAAGAAGGAAAATGCAAGTAGACATTCATGCTTGAAAAACTAGTAGGTATTTATAGGGAAAAGGAGAGAGAGGGAGAGCTGATGGGCAGGAAATTAAGGCTCTCTGCATACATCAGTTTTTCAGTTGATTTAATAGTTTTGGCTGGGAGGAGGGTTGGGGTGGTTTTTTTGTTTAAAACAAAATGGTTAATTGGACCTGTAATATTGGTACAGATTTAAAGAAGCTTCATAAACATGTGTAGTGTCATCCAGAACCTCAAATTACCTTTAAACCATTCTGCTGTATAGAATATGCTGTAGTAGTGGAGACTGTAAGTACAGGGTATCAGATTATGGGTTTTGTATGTCATTAAGGGAGGGATTCTTTTACAAGCCTCTTTCCTTGTTAAAATCAGTCCTCCCACCTCATCATAGTCTAATTCAATCCAGTTTAAGACTTATAGCAAGCAGCAAAGTGTGTTGGTGCAAAAGCCAATCAGCTTTGGTCTTTGCTCATTTGAGAAGGTAAAACTCCTTTGAGTTACCCAAATTGTCTCCTAGAACTACACTTCGAGGTTTCAATTTTCAGCACTCAGAATGTTCTGCTGGGAGCTGTGACTGGGAAGTGCATACTTGGATTTACAAAGTTGTTGGAATTACAAATCTCATTCAGGCCTCAACTTTGGTTTTCAAAAAAGAATTTCAACCCAAAGTTTTGCAACTTATATAAAGAGTTATGTAAAGTTTATGTAAGTTTTGCAACTTATATTAAGAGTTATAAAGAAAGTTACTCAGAGAAACCCTTGAGCAGTTAAAAAATTCAATTTTAAATGGAAGGGTATGAATTAAATGTACTTCCTGTGAGAACTTTGGGCCTGCATGGAATCCAAAATCTGCATGGAATTCAGAATCCAGTCTGGATCTGTGGTGAAAATTGAAGTTTTATGTATGCAGTTCTAGGTAGACCTGGGCTTCTGCTGCATTGAAATTTGAACCCATTAAATTTATAAGAAATAACTATCACAATGACCTTCTGAACTTGTACTAGGTTCATTCCTAGACTAGTAGTTCCTCATGGACCAAAACATTAAATAAGTCTTAAGGTTGTAAGAGAACAATGGAAAAATCTGTATTTTTCCAAACTTAACATGTAGGGAAAGAAATCATAGTGCACATGTGTCAAAAATAGACATATCAGTTGTTTAGACAGTTTTATGTCCTGGACATTTGATACTGTTCATATTAAGTACTCACTTTTTAAATTAAGCTATAAATGTAGGTTTTGAGATTTACACTCTCTTTTGATCTGTGGTACTCTAAAACCACATAAATTGGGATTTTCATAAAGACTTGGGGTCAAAACAACTTAGTACTGGTCTGTAAATTTCTGGTGTGAGCTGTGAGTGATGGTGGTATTGGCACCATTGTAGCAAAAGTAGGACAAGAATGAGTAACTTTGGATAAGATTCAGATTCAGGTACCTAATTTCTCTTTTCTTCTACGTCTGCATTGTGTGGGTGCATTTTAGAAAAGGAAAATGCCCACTGAGATCCCACTCATTCACACAGATCACACACAGATTTAGAAACTGTGATGGAGAGGTTTTTCCCATGTCATGAGTGAAAGCAGAGATGCTCTCTCATCCTGGCTGGTGCTTAGTTTCTTAGGAATGTGCAGTGGCAGAGTTCAATGCTTGATTTCTTTAACATGTTTAAAGTTCTTCAGAGTTTTGTGCTGCCCTTATGAAAATACTCTCCTCCTTCCTCGCGAACTCGTCCTTCTTGACTAACAGGTAGCGGGTGCATGTGGGAAGGCTCATGGCCCTGCTGCTGCAGGCTGGGACATGACTGCATTCAGAGCTCTTTGCATGGCTGGTTTGGAGCAGTGCCATTCCCAAAGCTCCGTTACATAAGGTCACTGGGGGCGGGGGGTGCTGTGGTGGTTGTTTCTTTAACCATGGAAAATCATGGCATCCAGCACGTGTCTGGCTAACGATTCTTTTTCATAGACCTGCAGTTTATGCCATGAGGCGCTTGAGTTGTTAAATTAACAACACAGATGCCCTACTGCTCCTTAAAAGACCTTTTTATGGTATTGAAAAATACATACATACCCTTCATTTAATCTTGAAATGAGCCTAAGAATTTGAGAGTAGTTGTGCCAATTGCACTCTCCATTTCTGATGGAACACGTACCATTCTCCTTTCACCTTTCCAGCAGTTTAAATCTGGAGGAATACATTTTGACAAATACCAATTTTGCTTATGTAGTCTCAGTACATGTAAATCTGAAGATGCTCAGATACCTTGTGATCCTCTTTCTGAATCTGTGCCTTTCCTATTTGGTTGTATTCCTTTTGTGTTGTTTTATTGTTATACTTTTTTCCCTATTTTTCTTTTTAATCCCAGCTCTCTTTCTTTTTAGTCTCTTTCTATCCTTATTTACTGTTTAGATGGTTCCAAGTTTAAGGAGAAGATGATTCTTTTCTCAAGCAGGTAGACTTGCATGTTGTGTGTGTGCCTGATTTTATACTTTTCTCTTTTTTGCCTGGTTTACATTGAACCTCAGTGCTGTATTGAGTGATTGTCAGAACTGTTCACTCCTTTGTAACGCTGGTTTAATTCTTTCAGGTGAGGATGGGCCATCTCAGATGGGACTGGAGGATCTGTGCATGTTCCGGGCGATTCCCAACTCCACTGTGTTTTATCCCAGTGATGCTGTAGCCACTGAAAGAGCAGTGGAAATAGCTGCCAACACCAAGGTTTGCATCACAGTATTTCTGAGCCAGAGAATAATTCTGTCTTTTGTACCACTCTGGTTGCTTCTGGCATGTTTCTTGCACGTCTCTACCCACATAAATTCTTTCAAAGGCTCCAGTGTGGCAGTGGGATGTTTTCTTTACAAGGAAAGGTTGTGGACATTCTGTCCAGGCTGGTGCAGAATGAACAGCCTGGAATGCTGTGGGCCAGATTTGGAGAGATGTAAATGACTACATGGCAGTTGCAGTTTCAAACTGTATTGGCTCACAATAAGGGTGAGTGTAACTCTCTAAGGTCTCCAGCAAAATCAAAAGTGCACTCCTAGTAGGATGTCTCGGGGGTCCAAATTGAAGCTGGATGTGGAAACATAAATTCATCTTGAGGATTTTGATCATCAAGTCCTGTAGGTGAAAGCTCAGGAGTCAGGTGCTCTGTTGGTCTAAGGAGCCTACAGCTCCTGGAGGCACTGGGAGCTGGTGCTTACACGAGTTCCCAGTCCCACGGGCCATCCTTTGCTCCCCTGTTGCAGTTCAATTGAACTGTGGCTGAAAACAACTAAGTCTTCACATGTGGCTGTGAGAGAATTTCTGATCTGTCTGACCTTGAGCTACTTTGACAGCAATGGTCAAATGCATCGGTAGCGTTGGGCTGGATCATCTTATTGATAGAGGAGTTTTTCTTGAGAAAGGAGCAAGTAATCTGAACATTTTCAATCTTGCTACTACAGCTTTTCAGTGAAGGAGTATAGAAATCTGGTGTGTAACAAATGTGAAAAATGATGGAGGGTGGGGAAAGGAGTGTGAGGGGGAGATTAAAGTTCAAGTTTGTTACTTCTTCTGGAAGGGCATCTGAACGTTAATTGATGGAAAGCATTTTTCCTTGTTTTCACCCCAGCCTTTCTTCTTTTGCTTTAAATTTGATGAGTAGAATTTGCATATGTATGGCAAGGTTCTAAGATTCTAATTAACTGGACTAGGATTCTCCATTTCCACAAGAGACCAAAATAGAAATAAATATCTTGGAATCAGAAAAAAATTTAAGTTAACAGTGTGCTCTAAGTGGGGGTGAAGTGTTTTATAATGTTGGAAGCAACCAACTACCAAAAGAGGACTAACAGGAATTGGTGGGACAGGGGGGAGTTTACTCAGCAGAACCAGAGGTAACATAGAAGGGTGAACACCAAATAGAGTAAGTCATTTTGCTGTACTTTTTTCATAATATTTACCAACACCTTCCTGTTTTTGTAACTTCTCCCATGTTTACTTCGAAACAGGGCATTTGTTTCATCAGAACCAGTCGTCCTGAAAATCCTGTCATTTACAACAACAACGAGGACTTCCATATTGGACAGGCAAAGGTAAATATTGCACAAAGAAACAGAATCAGAAAAAACATGCACTGTTCCTCTTGTAAAAGCCCTTTTCCCTCTGAAGAAATGCAGTGCCAAAGATTTGATCTTTTTAATAAAATCTCTAGAAACATAAAAATATCAGTAAGATTTGTGTTAAAAATACATGGACACATTTTCTTGCAGGTGATTTTGAAGAGTAAGGATGACCAAGTGACTGTGATTGGAGCAGGAGTCACCCTGCATGAGGCTCTGGCTGCAGCAGAGCAGCTGAGAAAAGGTGGGGCTTTTTTCCTTTTTGAGCATTTAACATAGCAAAAAAATCAATACCAGCCAGCCTAACTGCTCACCCTTTGTACTGGTAAACATTAATTAAACTGTTCTAGACAGGTAGTCAGTCACCTGTTAGCTGATACATTACTCCATGTTACATATCTGCCAGTCTTGCCTAATGGAGTAGGTTTTAGTTGGCTTAGCAGCATTAATAGCAGTGAAAATTGCCAAACTGATCAGATCAAGGTCTCCTTAGAATTGCTAATCTGTGTGATAGTGCCCTGGGCAGAGGCTTGGAGACAGTGTGTGAGAAGCAGGAGTGGCACATGATCTGGGCCAGCCAGGAGCAGCACAATGGGCTGCAAACAGCCTGGGGCCAGGGACCAAACCACAGACTGAGGCCAGGCACCAAAGCCGTGTGCCTGGACACAGCCCCACAGGACACAGCCCTGGCTCTTTGAATGGTTGGATCAGCTCTGTAATGGCACAGGGGGAGGCCCAGTTCTGTGGCAGTGCTCAAGTGCACTGACATCTCACAGCCACAATAATCCCACAGTGAAGTAAGAGAAAGAAACCATCAAAACCCCATCTGTGAGTCAGGGGCCTGCACCCAGGAAGAGATTACAAATAACAGGAGATAATGCAGTTAATGCTGCCCGTGGCTTATGGGGAGCTTTGTGTGCAGCATCTGGGTGGACTGATACTTTGTTGTGACCTTGAGTCACCAGGCTTAGAACATTTTGAAAATTGTATTTTCACAATCATTGTTATTTTTCTGCATTTACTGAGCTTTGCAATGCCCTGCTGATCTTGAAGTGTGAGTAACCACCTGTGGAGAAATAATCCCTTAGTGCAGAGGCAGTGTCTAATACCCTAACTGTATTGGCCACTAAAGAGCCTTCAGTCACAAAACTGACAATAGGGCCTCTTCATGTGTAGGAGTTGACCCAGTGTTCAGCTAGCCAGGATCAGACAAAACCTCAGTAACTGCTATTCTTTATAAACAATTGCCATTTGTGTGCAGCTTTAACGAGCCATCTGGGCCTGCCTTACCAGGACAGGACAGATTCTGGGTTTGGTGCCAACCTTAAGGGTGACCCGAACAGGGCTGAGGCAGTTCAGACAGACATACCTGGGAGGTGGCAGCCTGCAGTGAAGAAAGAACTCAGAATGCCTACAGACCAAAGAATCAGGAGGAAATTGTGCCTGGCTTGACAGTAAAGTTTAAGGTAAAATAAAGGTCTGGGAAAACAATTGCAATTCACAGTCTGAATAAGGAGGATTTTCTGGTGGCTGGATTCTGCTCTTACCTGGGGGAAGGCCCATAGATGACTCTTTTGCTGATGGGCACTCCTAGTGACCTTGAGTCACTTATCCAAGGCTTTTCCATCTTGTCTGTGAATGAATGGCTGTTACTGTGGATGTTACTATTCCACAACGTGCATGGAAAAAGAAAGCATACAAAAATGAGGGTTGGTTGAGTTCTGTGGTAGACAAGTCATAGGTGTAGGCACCTGGGAGTTACTGTAGGCAGTTTTCATAATGGTGTAGAAGGTCACAGCGATTGCCTGTGGCACTAGCATTGTCCTGCACGCTCCAAATTCATGGTGCAAATTATTTCATTCTATCTCTGCAGAAAAAATCTTCATCCGTGTGATTGATCCCTTCACTATAAAGCCCCTGGATAAGAAGACAATACTTGAAAATGCCAGAGCAACCAAGGGCAGAATCATCACTGTTGAGGACCACTACCATGAAGGTGAGCAGGGTCTGGGAGGTCACAGCTCTCAGGGGCTTCTGACCCAGCAGAGGAGTAGGGAACCTTGTTCCATTAAAACCAAAGAGAGGTTTCAGCCTTTTTTGTCCCTGCTAGGATTATAAGGTGACACTGAGGGTTGAAAGTTTCCTAAGATGTCATGGGTTAATCAGGGCTGCCTTTCTGGTTACCTCAGCCTTGTGTGCCCTTCTGTGTGTTTGGTCTGAGTGGAGTCTGGATTCATTTGTGCCTGGTGAACTTGTAAACTCCTGCTGCACTGCAGGGGCTCTGCACAGGAGTGTTCTCTGCACGGCTGTACAGCAGCTGCTCTGCAGGTGGGAAATTGCAAGAGACACCACTGCAGTGCAGGCTTCTTAAGGATTCCATGTGTCCAAAAGCTTGACTCTGGGTTGCTTGAACTCAGATGGTTTTGGCAGTTTAAGCAATCACTCTGAGATAAATTCCTCCCTCTTTCTTCTCTGCTGTTGTAGATATCTACTAATAGAAAGAAGTAGATATAATTATGATATTATCCTGCTTTGAGCATCACCTGAAGTGAGCTGGTTTTACTGTAAGTGCTAGATACACCATACTTCTGTCCCAGATTATGAATGGTGATAGATCACTGAACCTCATGATTTTCTATCTTAGTGTTCAACTTTGGACAAATATTTTACTGCAGATTTGCAGTATGACAAAATCATGACACTGTGAGGTATTGAACAGGCTATTTAAGCTGGCACGGTGCTCTCTGGTGCAGGAAGGGAGGGCAGGGCAGCTGTACCAGCACCAGAACCCTGAGTGCATTGCAGGCCCCATCAGGCTTGTCTTACCAGCTGCCCTGCAGAGGTGCCCCTGGCTGCAGGCTCAGTTTGACTGGTTAAATCCCACTATGGCCAAGCTGTGGGAAGCCCTCTGATCCTGGATACACCCTGACTGAAGGGCAGCACCAAGGTGTCTCTCCTACCAGGTCTCGGAGCACATGCTTTTGACACAAGTCCTGTATTTTCTTCTTCCCTAATACTCTTGCTTCCAGTGTCTCTCCTGCCTAGTTCCCATTGCATCCTTTGTCCCTGTGACTGATAGTGACTCAGTCTGAGCCGAGCTCTGAGCAAAGGTTGTGAGTGTGTTACATAATGCAGAGAGGTGCCCAGCGGCACGTACAGGCACTGGGGAGAGATGGAGCTGAAATGCTGCTCAGATTGGTTGGAATTTCAGCACGTTAAGTACACTTGTAAATACTCTTCAGTCTAAATGCATTTTTAAAGCCATTCCTCAGTGGCTGATGCTGAGGTGCTGAGAGTTTGCTGACAGTGCTGTGCCCTTGAGAGGCAGGTGTTTCTCACTGCTGATTGGTAAGGACTTCAGAAATGTCAGGCTGCCTGTCCTCGGAATGCCTTTGATACGGGGAAGGGTTTTCATTTCGCACTTGGCCAGCTCAGACACATGTGATTGGGTGTCTTCATAAGCCTGGGGACCGAGGCTGTGACTTGCAGGGCCCTTTGCTCAGACACACCAACAGTCTGTGTGTTCCCCACTCGCACGCTCCGCTCTAGGCCGTGTTTGCCCTCTCTCCCCAGGTGGCATCGGCGAAGCCGTGTGTGCCGCGGTGGTGGGCGAGCCCGGCATCACCGTGAGCCGCCTGGCCGTGTCCCAGGTGCCCCGCAGTGGGAAGTCAGCAGAGCTCCTGAGGATGTTTGGCATCGACAAAGATGCCATCATGCAGGCGGTGAGGGCGGCCGCGTCCAAGTCCAGGAACGCGGAGTAGTTCGAAACATCTCGTGCTGTGTTGCGGAAGAGCTGTGTTCGGAGAGGTGCTGTCAGTTCAAGGCAGGCAAAGGTGCTTTATGTAGAGAGTTCTAATAAAAATACCAGCTGAAAAAAACCTCCTGGGGTTTCATTTCTTTTTTTTTCTCTGGGGGGTTTGGTGCCCTGGGGTAACAGCTGAAGGTGGTCAGTCCCTCCTCTCTGTGTTGCCCCACAGCCATTTAAAACCAAAGGCCAGGAGGAAGGACCTCTGAGGTGCTGGGAAAGTGGGGAAGCAAAGGGGAGGGGACCAGCAGAGCCCTGGAAATGAGCAATGAGCCCCGGGCTCAGGGAGGATGTGCTGAATGGTACTGCAGTGAGCACAAACTCAGTGAGGGAGGTTGAAACTCTTCATAGAACTTGTATTTTTGAGTGCTTGGCCAGTGCTGCAGCAAGGGTGATGCTGAAATGGACCAAAGAAGGATCTGGAAGAAGAGCAGGAGACTCCCAGGTAACCAAGAGGATGCAGCTGAACGTGTAAGTTGCTTTTTTTCTATAGAATTGATTTTTCCCATGTGACCTCCTCCAAGTTGGCTGAGCTTTTCATCTTGCATGGTAGGATGCACTGGCTAATTTTTAAAATGTTTTGATGTTTTTAAATGTTTTGCTTATTTTACTCTTAAGCTTCTGTTAAAAAAAATATTAAAAATTCACTGTTGACTACAAAGTACCAAAAGGGAAACAATTAGTACTGAAATATGTTTCTCATATTGACTATTCCACAAATTGGCTTTCAGAAAGATGTTACCAAAAAAAAGCCCTTTTCATCAGAGCAGGGTGAGTCTAGTTTTCAGTTCACCCAAAAGCCAGTTGCTGATGACAAGTCTATACTGGTCTGAGCAAGACTTTATTTGCAGATTAACACAAAATATACAGTATTTTAGGATGGCAGAATATTTCTACAAAGACAGGTAAAGAGTACATGTAAATGAGAATATAAGTGTTAGGAAATAACTGGTGTTCATCCTCCTTGCACAGTTTACCCCCTGAGGTGGTGGGTGGGTGCTGTGCTGCGTTGGTGCTGTGCTGGGTTGGTGCAGGCCTGGGTGCAGCTGTTGGTGTTTCTGGCAGTGCAGGTGGATCTGCAGGACCAAGTGACTGACACTGGTGCTTAAGTACAACCAAAAAGTAATCTTTCTAATATTCTGAACAAGGCTTGAAATTTTTCCTCTGAACCTCTGGGCTCTTTGGGTTAATAGTTTTCAGATTTACAATTTCTTATAATTTCATGTTTTATGGCTTTTTCTGTATGACTTTTTGCCTTCATCATTCTGTGGGTATGAAGACCTTACATTTTTACTAAGAATTTTAAGGTATCCCTTTTTGTTGCAGTCGGCCTGTGATTGCATTAGCCTTACATATATAATGTGTAAAATGTCCCTATAAAAAGAAAGAAATGTCAAGGTTCCATTTTATTCAAACACTCCGGGGGTGAGTCAAATGAAGCACTATATTTTTTCCCCCCGAGCAGAAGAAGTTTGCTGTTGTTAATAATCTCATTACTGCACCATTGTGTCACTGCATGTAACATCTCCCCAGCTCTCCCCGGGTGCAGTCCTTGCCCGCCCACTGCTCCCAGTTCTGCCACAGTTAATCTGCCTCAGCACTGCTGGGGCTCAGCTGGGAAAGCAGCACCACGGCTGCCTGCTCTGGGCACCACGAGGGGGGAGGAGGAGGAGGTGGCCCTGGGGTTGCCAGGATTCCTACTGAAACACCCAGAGCCTAATCCAGAACCAACACAGGACAATACTGGTCACTTTGTTGATTTTGATACACCACAGGCAGAAAAACATGGTTGCAGGGGGAGGGAAGGAGAATGTGTTCATATTTAATGGAATTAAGACAATCCCAATCTAGATGCCAGTTTGTGTTTGAGCTCTGCTGAGCCAGAAGCCACTTCAGAGGCAAGAGTGGGGCCCTGTATGCCAGTTTCAGGTTTGCTTGTAAGGGGAAGGAGTGATGTCTTTCAGTGGCATTTGACATTTCAGTATTTCACATTGGCCATTCAGTTTTTAGGTTCACCTTATAAAGCAGTTCTTTCAGCACTGAAAATTCAGACAGCAGGGTCTGTGGAACTCTCCTGAAATACTCCTCCTAGGCAGCTTTCCTCACACCTGTGTGATGAAGAAAAAGACAGTTGTCAGGAGTGCTGTGTCAAATTGTCCTGTATCCATGCAGCTTTCCAGCATTCTTCATGTTTTGTGTTCATGAATATGGATAAAAATGAGCCAGGAGCCTGTTTGAAACCCAACATTCTAAAGCTCCCCCCACTTCCCAAGTTTTAATTTTAGCTATAGAATTCTTATGCAGACACTGCCAGGAAGTAGTTAATACCCCATACAAGAGTATTAAAAATGTGAAAATGCTCTGCCACAGGGAAACAGTCAAGAATAATTAATTTTCAAACCAGAGCAGATCTAATGAACGGCAGTAAAATATTTCTTCTTTTTTTTGTTAATTAAAGAAGTAAGAACGGAAATTATAGTTTAGAGAATTTGATCTTAATACTTCACCAAAGCAAAGTACCCAGGAAGGTCTAGGGCAGACACATACTGTCAGCAAGAAGAGCACTATTACCTCTTGGCCTGAATTTGTCAATGAGGGGAACAAAGCTGTCAAGGACGCTCCGAATTCGATACACTGGTTGTGAAAACAAACAAATTTACACAAAACATTAGAAAATAGCAAAATGGCAAAACCCAGACACTGACACTTGTTTAAACAGGCACTTTTGCAATACCATTAATAACAAAGTAGGGGCCAGACTGACTGCTGAGAGAATCACCTCAGCCAAGGGAAATGGTGACACGAGGTCATGGAGGAGACACGTTCCTGGCTGGGGAGCCAGAACTGGCTGCCAGTTGCACTCTCGTCTGTCATCCCTAGGGATGTCCAAAATGCCCTTTATTTTAATATTCCCAGTATCTGCTGCCATCCAGGTTCTGCTTGGAGCTCATCCTTAGTCCCAGGGGAATGGATGGCAGCCGGAGTGCAGCAGCATCTTATCGGGTGGATCTGGGAAGACACGGCCTTGCTGCTAAAATTACTGTTGCCATGGCAATGGAGCATTCGGCCATTGCTGCAGAAAGAGGTGACTCAGGGTCTTGTGAGCATTAAGAAGGAAAAATGAGTCAACCTCTGCCTTCAGCAGCAGCCAGCCTGCCTGTCTGCAGCCCCCCCGCAACTGGGGAGGGGATGTTGGGGCACAGGGCTGTGGGGAGTTATGACTGTGTGACCTTGGCCTTAGTGCAGGGACAGCTGCTGCTGTAGGGACACTTACCTAGACCAAAGTATATCCCAGTGGTTTCCAGGGAAGCAAAGGTGATTAAACCAATTCCAAGAGAAATAGTCCAGTCTAAGGTAACAAAATAAATGTTGGCTTTGTTCATTTTTCTGGAGTTCAACAATTTATCCTTCTATTGAATCTTGCCTTACCTTGGTGGTAGTAGTAGCAAACTAGTAAAGCTCCAATTGCAAAGCAAAGAATGACAAAATGAAAGAATTCATCTGAAATTGAGAGGGAAGATTAGGTCACAACTAAAGCCATGGCCACGTGGAATGCACCTCTAGGTCCAGGGTATCACTCAGGGAATAACCTCCTGCCCTAGGACCAACTGCACATTGGACCTGCACACAAGGTGTTGGGAGAAGCCTTGATGATTTTCATCAAGAAATCCACTCAATCCACTTCAACAAAGTGCTCATGTCAGATAAATAAAGTTTTTTTGAACCGGAAATCTAATTCTGGGTCTAAGGTTCACCAGGTTTGACATCAGGTCAATTAAAAAATTTAAAAAATTAAAAAACTGTACCGTCCTTCCGTATGCCCATCCACCGTACTGCCCACCGAGGGTGGGGAGTGCTCTCATTCTCATAGGCTGCAAAAGAGAAATGTCTTTTATTGCCATGGAACTCTGAAGTTAAGGAGTCTGAAGTTTATTTCCCTTTTTGTACCTGAAAGATAGAGCAGAATATATGTAAAACTGTTTCTTCAAAGGAAAGATCCGGATTTTAAAATCACCCCAAAGAACAGGGTTTTTTAAATAAATTTAAGGAAAAAACCTAACTAGCTGGCTGCATTAACAATACTGAATATTTTTAAAGCACTCTGGGTTTTTTTCTATCTCTTCTGGGACAATCCATAGTCTCACAATGACAGGGGAGGAGTAAAGCTGTAGTACAAGGGAGCTTCAGTTTGATTCCTGGGTGCTTTGCACAACCACAGCTACAATAATACAACCCTCCATTACGGAGCATGTGAGAACCATCCCTCTACTGCCCCCTGATGTCAAAGCACTCCTGCACCTCCCAGATTAAGACCTGCACTGAAATGAGTCTCCTGTAGCTGTACTGGCACAGAGAAAGAGTAACGTCAGAACAAGCAAAGTACTTTAGAGGTTTAAACAGAGCAATTTGCTCTTTTTGTCACGAGCAGAGTTGCCAAATTCAGTTCTTTCTCCACCTATATTGCCACAAAGGGATGAGTATTTTACCATCTTTCCAAGGATGGGTTCAAAGCAGCAGGTTTTTTCCTTTTCTGTCTGTTGATGACTTGAGTAGCTCTCAAGGCACCTGCTGCACCCAAATTCAGCACCAGTTTTGGATGCTGATTTCCCTTACACTGGGCTGTGCATCCAGGCAACCACTGCCTGGCAGTGAACTGAATTTTCTCTGAAGATGTAACAGGTGAGTACTGGAAATGTCCTACACCTGAGCTGCAGACTTTTGCTGTGGTGCTTTTGAACCATGGAGCAACTAAACCTTGCCAAAGAATTCTATTCTGGGTCACCTGATATAGGAGTCACATTTTTGAACTTTCGATTCTTTTAGCACTCTGGATTGATGAGGTTTTGGGACAAACTCAGTTACTTGGTTTTTAATATAGCATTGCATTATTCTCACTCTTAGATACAACTCTGTGCAGTTGTGTGAATGGTCTACAGACACAGACCTTACCAGAACATCAATTCATACTTGGCAAGTATTTGTGCTGTATTACTCTGCCCCCTAAATGCAACAGGTCCACTGTAATTTTGCATCATGGAATGACTAGCACAGTATTTCTTCTATTAAAGCATTACATGATAAAACCTGTTCTCAACCTTCTACTCTTTGATTACAACATCTGTAGGTATTAAGGAGCTGGCATTGATGTCACCACTAAGCAAAACTCAGTCCTAAAAGAGCACCCACAAGATAAACTTCTGTTTGCTTGTACTTACCATCTGCAGTTGAATCTTCTCTTCTGGTAATCTCTGAAAAGCAACACAGCTTTGTTATTTCTCATGATAAAAATATCAATAAAGGGTTTCCCACTATTCTTAGCACTAACAAGCACAGGAGTAGTCACCTACTGGGTGACTCAGTATAGACAGAGCAGTACTTGAACATGCCAGGAAATGAAGGAGGTTAAAAGGCCCAAGAACAGATAACAACAAATGACTATGCACAGTGAATGGGGTGTCTCTGAAATAGCTGGGCAGGATATCAGTGACCTCCATGGTAATACATAGTTGCTAAAACTGAAACTAAACCCAAGCAGAGCTGGGATCATGAGCACTGCATGTGTGTGTGACCTGAGCCTGCCCAACACAGCACACATGGTGTCCTGCACTAGCTAAACATTTTTAGTCTGGAATATTGAACTAACCTAGAGCTGAAGCAACAAAGGCCAGGCGAGTGATAGAGAGGCCAAACACCAACTGCAGAAGTACTGGGATCCTCTTTCTGCACCTGTAAATGTGGGGAGAACATGGTACTACAACATATTCCCCTGCCCTGGTGTTTTGTGTAGCTCCTTGGGTACAGATAACTCAAAAACCTCCCCAATGGGTTATGCTGCAATTTTTATCTTCTCTACTGCACAGAAGAGTTAAGCAGATGTCCTCTCAAAAAGGCCACTGGGCTGTCTGTCACTCCTAACTTGTGGTTGTGACCTCAGCCTGGATGCAGGAGGGATGAGATCAGTAATTCAACTAAACCATGGAAAATTTCCTGCTCTGGGCTTTTTACATCTGTTCTGCTGCTGTACAGCAGTGCCTGGTAAGAGGAAATCTGCCTCCAGACTGGCTTTCCATGCAGACCTCTCAACTGGCTCTGTTGTTCTGCTGCTTCTCATCTGGCTTTCACCTGGCACCTCCTGCTGGGGATGCTCTGAGCTAAGGCAGGAATGTTTCTGCAACAGAATGTCTGCACCATGCTCAGATCCAACACCAGGCTAACTGCAAACCAAGGGATTTCCAGCCAGGGGTTATTTGTTAATGTATCAGCAGGCCAGTAAGAAGATCCTGCAGTTATAAACATCCAACAGGAGGAGGTTACCTGGGAACGCTTACCTGAGTCTCTGTAGGGAACCATCTCTGCTGGTGTGCCTGAAACATGGTGCAAAGATGATGTAGGTTAATATCTGCAGGGAGTGTGGTATCTGGTGCCAACTCCCCTGAAATCAGTGCAGGTGTGCAACAGTGACAAAGTAGAGACCAACTCTTTACTCCTTACAGAGGGCAGCTCTGCTGGAGGCTATGCAGTTTGAAAGTGGGAAACATGACAGAACTATTAACCCCCCACATTCCACCTCTCACAGTCACTGAAGTTAGGCAGAATCAGACTCCTGTGAGACAAATTAGATATCTTAATGTCAATTTAAATGACCTGATCTTACATCAGTGCTGAGCTCAGTTTAAGACATTAATTAAATTATTAAAGCCTTACATTTTCTATATCCATAGTTCTATAGCTTTTTCTGTGTATTGACACAGCTCATTTTCTTCATCTGCATTGTACTTATTTTCCATCTTTCCTTTGGAAGGAAAGGAAAAGCCTCAGGAACAAGGTGGTCCTTGCTGATGGTCTCCTTGTTCAACTCTAAGCACAGGCTGAGTGTCAGCACTACCTGAGCTTCATCTTGTAGGAAATGTCTTTCCTACAGCCAGATTCTGCCTTGTCATGCTTTTATGTTTATACATGTTAATATATCTTTGTTCAACAGTCAAACCAAAGAATGCATAAAATTATCCTTTTTTTTGTTTATATTGGTTGTGCCTAGTAAAAGCCAATACTGTTGTCACTTTGACCTACCTCCGAGTAATTGGCTTTCAATCTTCTGTCTTCCTAAATCTTCCTCATCACTGTCTGGATAGAAGAAGTGTTTTTTCATCAGATTAAAGAAGAATGTGGCAGAAGTATCAGAAACAACAGCACCATAGTTGTTTGATCATAATATAATCATATGAAGGTAAAAACTCAAAGCTTTCAAATGTAAGGATTGTTTATTGGCTGCTTTTGCCTCACAGTTCTCTTCAAAGCTGACTGAATAGGTGAAAACCAACACAATCTGAAGTTGGAATAACTTGTATAAAGGGCCGTAGTGAGAAAGTTCTTATTTTAGAAACATACATCAGCAGCACTGCTAATTAGTTTGAAAAAATTATTTCTAAATGCAACATATTTGATGTTAATCAGCTTTCTGTAACAGAATAAGCCAATATCAGCATTACCACTTCCATGTTGCCTGTCACTTAGTCTCTCTTGTTCTCCATGAATGAAATGATCTAGTGGCAGCCAAAGAGACTCCTGACACACAGTTGGTGTTTGCAAATCAGAAATGCTAGAGCAGTACCAGAGCACTGCCAATTCTTCCCCTCCTGTAGCTGAGGCTTCAGTCAGGATATAAGCCATATGAGGTCAGAGAAGTTATGATCTTTTATTTGGGAAGGAATCTTGAGGTAGATTTCTATGTTTCTGAAACCTTCAACTTCCACATGAGTGGGAGGCAGCCATTATTTTGCTGATAATGAATCTAAGGGTCCTTGTGATTTTCTATGTTCTCTTTTTTGCACCATTTCTGACTTTTTTCAGAGCTCTGTAGAATTGCCACTGAATTGCTGCACATCTGCTATGTCAATCTGTTATGAACATGCAATCAGACTAAGTTATGTATCAGGGAAAATAAAATAAATCCTCTTTACCTTGTGTATCTTCATCCATAGACTCATGGGATGAGTTTCCAGCCTTTGTTTTTTCCTCCTGTGAAAGTACAAGATTCCTTTCCAAGCTCTTCAGGAGTTTCAATTTTTCATCTGTTTTATATATATAGAAAAAACATTATCAATGACTATATTTTCTCTCTTTTACAGGGACAGATTTCACAATGCTTTATTAAAGGTTGCCTGTCAGGAAGCCAGACCCTTAGTCTTACTTCAGCTGGTGTTTTTGCACACAAAGAGTAGCAAAACACATTACAAATGAAGGCATATACACTACAGTTTAGATTTTCTCAACTGGTTGTGGCAGATGCCTAAAGTTTCATATTGTGGCCTTTAATTTACTTATAACGTTATCCCTGTGCAAATTCCCACTCCCTGAAGCAATAGGAGCTGAATGACGCTTTAGCTGGAGAAGAGTGGCTCACCCTTCCCTGGGCTACTTCTGCCATCACCCCGGCGACTCCTGCGGTTTCCTTTTCGGATGCTGCGGTTCCAGCACCCTCTCGTGGCACAGCAGCACATCCCTCAAAGGCAGATCAGCAGGGGAGACACCTTCAGGTGATTGCCAACAGCCTCACATCCAGCTCAGTGCCGAGGGCCGCGGGGGCGAGCTCTGCTTTGTTACTAGGGGCAGTATTTGGGCACAGGCTGCTCACTGCACAAGGGCAGGAAGGGGGGCCCTCCTGTGACAAACATTCCTACTCTGACAGATGACCAGAGCTGGGCTGTGCTCTGGGCTGGGAGGTGTCTCCCCTTCGGGAACATGTTTGACCATGGCAGAGGCAGGAAGAGGATGTCCTTAAGGATGTCCAGTTAAAGTCAAAGGTCATCTTAAGTGAGTGCCACTCTGTCATCTATTAAAGACAATTAATGACTTTATGGACCCTGTGGAACTGCCCTTGGTTTCTTACTGCATAATCAGGCAAATAAGAAGTGCAGTGGAGTCCATTTCTATCCTGTTGCCAGGTTCAGCAACTTGAGTGCCATCCTCTAGCCATTCCTTTAGTTTTACTACATGTTCTGCCAGGATTACTTTTCAGTGGCTCAGCTCCAATTTCTTACCACTGTGAGAGCTCAGGGGGGTCCTGGTTGGCTGTGCAAAAAAGTGTCCTGAGTGTCATCAGTCCAGCCAGATGGGAAAACTGGAGCACCATGTCAAGTCAGAGAAATTTCTTTGGCAGCATCATCCCAGGGCAGCCTCTCCCTAAACACACAAGTTTTTTTCCCCAGAAGAAGCCACTTCAAACTACAGTAAAATACTGTCTCTGGCTCCCATTACCACCAAACATAACTGCTTTTCCTGAGTACTCCTTCTAGACATTTTAGTTGTTCACTAACAATCACTTCCAAGCACATATCAGAGTTTTCAAGCTGCTCTCAAGTCCCACTGGCACTGCAGTAACAAAACAGCAGACACGGAGGACTCACCCTTTCCTTTGGAGCTGGGCAGCTGCCTATATCCAGATGGGTTGGATGTCTTCAGCAAGAGGTAAAGAACAGCCATTGCTCTGACTCCTTTCTTCTCTATGGCTTTCAGGCAGGCAGCACAGCCTCCAGGCAGGGCATCACAGCTGTTGAGGAGCTGAGACAAGAGTAAGTAAATAGCAAACAGTCCTGCCAATAAAACAAAGCCCAGAAAAAAACACCCTGCTGCAAAAATGAATGTATTCCACCCTGTCTGTGGGATATGTAACTCCCTGCCCCTACTATACAAGCGGGAAATCAGGGACAAAGAATAAAGTCAAAGATGGGAAGAGAATGTAAATTCAGAGGAGAGCCATCATCTGGGGAAAAAAAGCACAGTGGGCAATAGTTAACTGTTTAAAGAGCTGGAGAAATATAGCCACAGGATCTGAAAATGGACATGCAATCTCTGCAATATCTTACAGCAGAATGTCACTAACAATGGTCCTGCCTAAAAAAAAGTGAGCTGAACTGATCCTGAGGAATTTATACAAAGACAGTTATTTTGCACATGAAGAACAATGAAATAAAAAGTAGTGACCTGAATTTCATTTATCTAAGTGCCCTTTTAAACCTTTTAGCATATTTTAGTGTATCAGATGATTGGACTACATGTTTTCTCTCCCCAGAGCATAGTGGGAAAGTATAAAAGTATCTCTATAACAAGGATACATGTTTCTTTCATAACTTACATTGTTCTTTTCTTCAGTATTCAGGACAGGTGGGTCAGTGGTGGCTAAGCATTTTACAAGGGATTCCCAGAAGGACTGGTTCATTTTCTCATGATCCTCCAAGTAATTGGCATCAGCAGTAAAAACCCTCTGGAAAATGTCTGGGAGGAAAAACAAACCTATTACTGTGCAGCAGCAGAGGAGGGCTGCATGGCAGTGTTCCTGTGATGACAGACATCAGGCTCTAACAGGCTGCCCAACACCAGAATATAGGAAAGAGAGTGGTGGTGTATTGTATAAAGCATCTAGGTCTGCCAGAAAACAGTAGGAGAATGTCAATAGTCCATACCAATTACTGATGCCTCTGTGTTGTCACTGTCTCAGAGAAGCAGGGCAGGTGTTCCCAGAATATTTCTAGCTATTTAATGGGTGCTTATTCTGACCATGTTATTTTACAGACAGGTACAAAGACCCCCAGGGCTGGATACCAAGATACTGGGACTGTTCTTGAGGCGTTTAAGGTGCAACAAAGTCTCCTTCCTGCACCCAAATTCCCACTAGCACATGCCCAAGGCTTGACAGAAGTGTATGGAGGAGCTGGGAATTGCCTGCTGATCTTTTACAAGTGAGGGGATGGATAGAGTGTGTTTTCAGAGGAGCCAGATTTCACAGACTCATGCTCACCCTGGCAAACACTGCTGTGGAGTGTGAATGAGCTGAAGCTTTGATCTTTGTGTGCTCCACTTACTTTTCTGTTCTTCAGTGAGATCTGGGAGTGGAGTGTTCAGGTTCTCCATTGCTGTCTCTGTTCAAAAGGGGAGAAAAAGTGTATTTAGAATCAGATCACTAACCTTCCCTCATTTTCTGTTCTATGTTTCATTTTTTGCAAACATAGATCTATCTCTAGGCCCTTCAGTTTTTAAATCACTTCTCTGTTGCAATGGCAGTTTCACATCATGATTCATTTACCCTCCTAGGACTCAATTCTTGACTCCTCTGAGTGAGTCTTGCTGGGCTGGCCTTTGGTTATTAGGAAAGAACAAAAGTCTGATCATCATGAGTAAAACAAAAAGAAGTCAGACTTGATCATTCACATTGTTGTTTTTTACAGCTACCAAGGTATCTAATTAACTATTTCCCACAGATGTGAGTAACTTAATAGGCCCTGTTCCATTCACAAAACAGAAGGATTATTTTGTACCTTTAACTTCTTAATACTTAAGATGCATTGGCCAGGGAGAATAGTAGAAATAGTTCACAGGAAAGTCCCATAAGACTTTGAATCCTTGTCTCATACAAGACTTTTGATCCTTCAACATCTGTTCTTCCCAAGTTGTCATAACAGGTAAATTTTCATTAATTTTAGCTTTATGCCTACTGCAGTCCAGGCACCCTGCACTGATGCTTCTCCCCTCAGCACTATCATACTGAGAGATACAAAAGGTGATGTTCAGGGACCCTGAAATAGTTTCCACTATGCAGGGTGCAACAGGAAAATAGTTTCTATGTCCAGACTTTTTCTTACAATATGATCTTTGTATCCATTCAACAAAACACTCTCAATCAAACAGTTTGAAAACTAAGTATTTCCTTTAAATTTTCCAGAGGGAAACTTTTTCTACAGGCACTTTCAGTTCCCTAGAGACCATCACACCACTCAAAAAATACTCTAACTTCAGAAGGACAGTGCAACACACAAGCAAACATTCAAACAGAACAACTTTTTAGGGTATCAATTCTCAGATACAGAAAACAAGACACAAACAGATTCCAAAGTAGCTGCAAAACCCATCTCTCCTTTGGGACTAGGGCAAGATCCCACAATTTTGGTATATGCTGGTGGTTTTGGGGGCTTTCTCCTTTCCTAAGCTGCAAGTGCTCTTCAAATGCTGAGGTCCTTAGTTTGAAACTCCTTTTAGCCACTTTTTAGGCTCTGAGAAAATTACATAAACTCTTTAACCACTTCTAAAAGCTGATCCCAGAAAACTGCTTACCTGCCTCTGAGGTGCACTGTGAGAAAACACTTTAAAATTCTCTCCAAGGATGAGTCCATGCAAAAGCTCCACAGTGGCAGATAATCCCTTTGCCTGACTTACATCCAGCCTTTGCTGCCGTGGCTGTGGCAGCAGCACTGTGGGAGCTGGGAGCCTGTGAGCACCCGATAGGGAATGCAGGAAATGCATCGGTGCCTCTGCCAGGTCAGCAACAGCTGATGTTGAAATGCAGGAACCCAGCACACCACACCCGGCCAGACTCGTTCTTGGCCACACAATAAGGAACGTCAGTTCTGTGCAGCTACGCATCTCCAGCTATGGTTTCTGCCTTTTTTAGTTTCTTTCTTGCCTTCCTATTTTCTCAGCTTAAACTTTGCAGCAGTGTTTGCTCGTTTAAGTTAAATCCTTTAGGCCTCTTTCTGGCTGCACAGTTGAAATACCAAACCTAAAGGAATGAAAGTACTTTAAATACAAATATTTCTTTTCTGACCAATGAATTCCATTTCATAAAATAATTTATAAATATCCACAGATTTAACTGTTGAGTGAAATTCAGATTTGTTTTTCCTTGGGGTTCCTAATACCTGGTGATGGCCACTTTCACTGGCACATTCAAGGCAGGTTGCTCTTCCTGTGACATGAACCTGTGGCAGCAGCTGCCCTGTGCCAGCTTGGTGTCATCCCAAAGGCAAAGCAAGCAGGTGGGCACTAGCAGGTCCCACCACACACAGGGGAAGAGCAGATTCAACACTGAGGGCAGAGCAGACACATCATCTACATTTGTTGTCAGACTGATTTACCTTAAAACTGCTCATTTGCTGGTCCAGATGATTCGAATTTCCAGGAACAGAAACACCTTTACCTAATGCATTTATGCATCCCACTATGATAAGGCCTGGATGCCACAGGAGGATCCAGGAGCTGCCAGCATCTGCTCCCATCTCCCTTTCTGTGCCTCCAGCACAGCTCAGCCCAGTCACTCACCAAGATTTACGTAACAAAGGAAGTTGGGCACCTAATTTCTCTTAAACTATGCACAATTAATTCCCCTGTGGCTTTTCTGGAAAGAAAATCAGATCTAAACAAAGGATAAGTATAGGTGCTTAGTTATTGTATATTTTAAAAGTGATTTAGTTGATTATACCTCATAATGACAAAAGAATGATGATACACTGACATTTCAGCCTGGCCATGAGCTCACTGGGAATGACAAACAATAGACCTCACTTTGCTTTCCCCACAGTAAATCAGAACTTAATTGCAGTGAGGTGTTTTTAACATGTTAGAATAAAATTTGTGTGCAGAGTCAGAAAATGAGTCTAATAACTGCCATACACAAAAACATTTTGCTTAGTTAGTGAAATACATCTGAGAGAAACTATTCAATGGGATTACAAAAATGTAAATAAAGTAAAACAAAGTTGTTTTGACTTCAAGTCAAAAACCAGACAATCCTAAACTTTTTCCCTTTGAAACTACTTTTACCTTTCATTTTAAGTTATATGCTGACACCAAATCTTGTTAAATTTTATTTTAAATCTAAATGTTAAGTCCCTTGCTGCCTTTCTCTAAACCCAAACCAAACCAACTTCTTAAAGCACACCTGCAAGTCTGAGGTTCCACAGGAAGGTGTCCTGGAGGGCTGTGGTGAAAGCTGTTTCTTCCAGTCAGACAACAAAAATTGATCCACACCAGTTCAGTTTGAAACTGTTCCTGCTCCAGCTTCCTCAGGCTGAGCCACCAGGGAGGCAAATCTGCTACTCCCCCTCTTGCCTTCCTGTTGCCAAACAGAGCTGAAATGCAACAGAGAAGTAGCAAAACTCAAAGATTTTTTCTCTCTGTGGAGAGGCCCAGCGAGTGTGTCCCCGCAAGGGGGGCAGCTCCCCATGGGGTGTGCAGGGAGCAGGCGCAGCCCATCCACTCCTTGCCGCAGCTACAGCCCTTCCTTCCTCTCCTGGCTTTCACAGCAAGTCCAGACACGGTGGCTGCACTGCTGCCAGCCTCACACCTGGAAACCCAGGGCGGTTTGCTGCCTGTTTTCCAGCTCTGCTGGGAATGGCAGTGCTCCCATAAGCATTTCCATACAACATTTGAAATTACCTGGTTCTTATTTCTCCTTTTGTGCCGTGTGCTTCTCTCTAGTTGTTGCAAAGCTCTGAAGGGAAGAAAATGAGCTCATCAGAAGCCAGGAGAGCTCATGCTTGTAGTCTAAGTTAAGAAAAATCTCTCATGAAGTCAAGGGCTTGTTGTGACGATTTTAGAGAAAAAAAATATATTTCTAAGATGAGGAACTTGAGTCAAGAAGACACGGAGGTCACAGGGAAGTCCTGTGGCTCACCCCCACAGCACCAAAACCCTTGTACATTGAGGTTTATGCCTTGGACAGCAACCAACAACCCAGCTGTGTACCAAGAGCAAGGACACAACCCCGAGACACCTTCGAGCTTGACCCCAAGAAGCTCCCAAACCCCTCCCCAGTGCTCACCTGCAAGGCTGTACAATGGTTCAGGATGCCAGGGGCAGGGATCCCAGAGCCAGCCCTGGCTTGTGGTGGCGGGTGGGTGGGAAGGCATCAGGGCTGTTGCTGGGGCCTCACGTGGCCTCCCCTGACTCACAGGATGAGTGGCGGCAGCTCTGCATTGTCCTCTGGCCACTGTCGGTCACACTCCAGGCGTGTGTCCTCCTGTCCCTGAGCTCTGGGAAAGGCAGCCAAGGACTGATCCCGCTAGCATGGAGGAGAGGAGCTGGGCAGCTCCCAGCCTGCCTTAGGGACTGATGGGCTCCATGGCCCTGACTGTTCAGGACCACTCACCTCGGCCTGTGGCTGCTTCAGCACCAACCCTGCTCAGGCTGGAGGCCCAGGCGTGCTTGTTTGGCTTCTCTGGGACATGAGGGGGACACTGGGAATGCAGAGATCCCACCCTGAGGGGAAAGGCCCAGCAGTGACACCATGATGGGGGTTTGGAAGCCCAGGCACGCTGGCCTCCTGGCCAGGGCATCCCCAAGCTCAGGGGGGGAGGCACAGTTGGAATGCCTGACAGGAAAGGGAAGCATGCCCTGCATTCCACCTGTGCACAGCAGCCAGACAGAGGGCACTGAAAACACAAAGTCTCTGCTTATGCCACACCCACAGGAAGCTCATCAGTGCTCCCCTCTGAGCCCTTCTCAGCACAACACGAGTGTGTTGTAGTTCACTAAAACCACAACAGGGCTGTTTAGGGGAGCTGCTCCTTCACTGGCAGGTGATGGTTCCTGACCCATGAAGTCTTCAGCAGGCCACAAGAGTAGGAAGTGGGAGGCAGATCCCTCTGGTGCACCAGAGCAGAAAAAGGCACCTTGGTCACCTGAAAACGTGTGTGAAGAGTAACAGCAGTGTCACAGGAGATTCCCAGGGACATTCCAATAGCTCAGTGTCCATCGATTACACAAGGTGTGGCCACGTTGAGTCATTTGTCACATTAAGGTAACGGTTTCACCCCAGTGCAGTTGGTGCCCCAGCAGGGGCGTGTAGGACAGGCTGTACACCCTCCCTCTGCTCTCCTCACTTCCCCATCTACTGCTGCTTCTGGAGAGTCTGGGACACAGGTGAAGTCAGTTATACTTCCTACAGTATGTGTGCACTGATTTTTCTTTTCCAGTTTGTTTGGTTTTCTGTTGGGTCATTTAGTATTTTTTTCAGAGGGGGAAGGATTGGGTTTGGGGGTTTTTATAAGTAAGCCTTGTCTACCCTAACGTATTTAATTACATGTAACATTTAATACTTAAAGCAGCTAATACTCTGCGTCTACTTCTGCTGGGAAGAATATTATCTCATTAATTATAATGCTTTATCAAGTATTGCATGTGTTTATTTGGGAACTGCCCTCTAAGAGAGTTAAAAGACTGGTGATTTATTCTTTTTATGCTGGGAAAATTGCTTCCAGGAGGGGTTTAGAGAGGTGAGACACATGCAGAGCAGCTCTTGGGCTTGACACTAATTGGGTACAGCGTGTGTGCAGATTTGTCACACGGGCAGGTTGCATGAGAAATGTAGAAATACTCCTAAGTGAGTGTAGGAGGGGCCCCAGTGATGGTACATAAAGTAGTAATTGCTCCTTTAGTCATCACATTTCTGACAGATTAAAACATTCCCATGACACCTCTTGCCCTACCCTGACTTTTATCCAATGGGTTGGTTAAATTAGTCCCTTCTTTGCACTTACTTAGTTGCTACATATTTTCCTTCAAATAAAGCCTGTCTCAACAACTCTTTTGAGACTACAAAGCACAGGTAGCTGCAAGGGGATTATGCCTCACAGTCAGCTGAATTTTGCAGGCTACAGCTAATTTACAGCTACCTTTTGTATTTAAACTCTGAAACCTGAGAGAGAAGAAAAAAGCAAGAAGCACTAAGTGCAACCCATTTCCTCACCGCCCAGACCATCACTGAACTAGTAACACCCTGCACACCCTGTTATGCTAAGATCACGAGAAAGCACCTGCTGACCTTTAGCTGAGAGGAAGCCATGAAAGCTTTTGTGGAATCATATGGGAGAGCGGATCACTGAAGATACTTTGAAATTTTTTTTCTCATTCTGTACCCTTCTGTGGAATTACTTCCCATAACAAATAATTAATTATATTAGTAATTCAAATTAACATGGTAAAAATTTAGCTAAAGCCTGTTAAATTTAAGAACTAGGCTTGTCTGAGCAGGCTAAATCAACCACAACTCCCTGGAGGATTACAGACCTCCTCAGGTGCTGTTGCCACCAGACCATGAGGCTGAAGAATGAGTGATTCCAGCACTGAGACAAGGGCAAGATCCCCTTCTGAATGGCTATGGGTAATGCTGTTAAGGTTCCCTCATTAGGGGAGCTCCCCTTTGTTATGGGTCAGCTCACAATTCAGCTCTGAGGGATGCGGTTCCCTGGGAGGGAAGGGGTTGTCCGGCCTCTGGGGCAATGCTGCTGGTCCTTCCAATTTAGCTACAAGGGCAGTTTTCCAGTTAAAGGGTGGCTGCTGCAACCCAGGGCTATCATAGGATGGATAGTGCAGCCCCAACACAAAGCTCAAGTCCGTAAAGGGCAGTACCTTAACAACACTCCTGGACCTTATGCTAATAACTAAGCTTTCCAGGCAGACTTAAACCAACCCATCCCTTCTCTCTCCTCTCCCTCAACCATTTTCTCCTATCTCACCATCTCCTTCTGAGCTTTCCTGCTGTGACTGTGACACCTCACTCTGCAAGTACTCCTTTCCCACACCAGAGACCCATCCTCACTTTCTCAGTAATGTGCCTGCTGAGAGGGGGCAAGGCCAGGAAGCAGAAAAACCTACAGTGGTAATAAGCCACAACATGGGACTACCTGTTGGCACAGGGGCAACACAGGGTGAGCCACACAGCAGGGCTAGGTCTGGGCCAGCACTGACAAACCTGGCTGGAACATCCCCCAGTGAATGCCAACCTCAAACCTGCCAAAGGTCTGACTCTGAAGTTGGCAGGACTCTGAGTCCAATTTATTCATTATTTCCCCAGGATATTATTCTCAATCTTTTGCTTCAGGACATACCCAGTGAGAATCCTCCCCTTCCCAAAAAGAGGGTTCTGTCAACTACTGGCTTCAAATTTCTGTGATATAAAGTGAAAATGCACAGGCTGTGTCAGACTGCACAGGGAGAGAGGGATGGGGAAGGCGAGCTGACAGTACATCCACCTTAAAGCTAATTGTGCTCTAGGACCAAGTCCCAGGCCTTGGGACCCAGCAGAGGCCAGAGCAGTACTGCTGGCAGCTTTTGGAAACTGGACACAAAAATCTCAGTGAATCTGGAGACCTCCCATAACCCTGTGACTTCCCCAGCTCACTGACCTGAGGATCAGCAGCAATCCCAGGGAGACAAGGCCAATCTTCTCTTTGTGAGACAACTACTTGAGTGACTCCCACTGTTGTCAGTGCCCTGGTACCACGATGCAAGCAGACACCGTCTTCTACAATCTTTAAACTTCAGCTTTGCAAAGTTATTAGGGTCAAAGTGCAGCTGTCCCTCAACACTTCAGCTGTGTCCTAACACATTCCTTTCTTGAGATCACCTCAGCCTGCTGAATTATTAACAGCTTCAATCACCTGCAACATAAAGGGGATGAAGGTGCACTTCACTTTAAAACTGTTTCCTAAAATCAAGGCTCTGCTCTCAGGAGGCACAGAGAGAGCCCAAAAGTTATTTACTAGAACTATTTAAGTTTGGTTCAATCCATTCATTTTAAAATATGTGATTTGGATCAGAGACTACAACCTTTGAGGGTTATGCAAAGCTTGAATACAAGCTCTTCTGCTGACACCACATAAATGATGATGCCAACCTTGTCTCCTGCCCGACATCAAAATACTACTGCTCATTCCCAAACCTCGGAACCTCAAACGAGGACTGCTGGACTGCTCCCATGGCTCCATGAGGCCTGGCTGCCTGTCCAGCATGCAGTGAGCACTACAAGCCCATTGTTTGCCACCTGAGTGAGAACCTTTCTCAAGCTACAGACAGGCTCAGGCTCTGCATCTTTGTAATGGGCTTCAAACCAGCTTTCTCTCCAGTTCAGGCTCTGGGAAAAGGTCTCAGAGCACCAAAAGGTCTCTGCTACCCATAACCAGAGCTGTGAGTGTGCCCAAGCACCTGGCTCTTTCAGGGCATGCTCTGAGGGCACAGAGCACATTGCCATCTCCTGCTACATTAAATGTCAGGTGGGGAGAACAGCACCACTAACAAGGCATGTAAATCAGATCTCTAAATTAGAATACACAAATCCACTCCAGAAAAGTTTAATGTGGGTTCCTGGGGCATCATATTCTGGATAAAAAAAAAAAAAAAGGCAAAAATACAGTACAAAGGAAAAAAGGCAAACAGAATTCCCCAGTCTTTAAAATAATGAAATATATCAAAGTTCCATCTATTTACAAGGCTGCACATCACAGCAGCTGCTAGGAAAAGCAGTATCACAGCCTGAGGACCAGGAGGCTTCTCCACCTCCCAGGGATGGCCTGGAATAAGCAGCACCCAAACCAGAAAGCCTGGTCTTGCAGAGCTCTAGGGAACTACTAAGACTCCCTCAAAGGAAAAGGGCAGAACTCTGTACCACAGTGAGCTGCCCAGCATCCCTGCTGGATGAACCAGACAGGCTGATTCCACAGTGCTGAAGCTCCACAAGAGCACATGTCCTGAGAAAAGTTGTACCATCCAGCAGATCCCTATTCCAAGACTGTTTGCCACTGTGTGGCAAAACCGACTCCTTTGAGAATTTCTGGGGTCAGAGTAAAAAGGGAGAACCATTACAACAGCCTGTCAGGAGACCAGGAAGGGATCCAAGGGGGAGACACCACACAACAAGCTGGTGACAGACACAAGTAATGGATCTCCAGTGGTCAGCCCATTACAGCCCCAGTCACAGGAATGTCTGTGGCACCCTTTATCTCCTGTTAAAGTCTTTGGGTGAAGAATCTTAGGATAATTTAGGCAAGAACCACTGGTGGCCTCTACTTCACCACCCCTCCCATCCAAAGCAGGACCAGTTTTAATGTCAGATCAGTTCAGGCCCTTGTCCAGATAAGTACTGAATTATCTCCAAGGGCAGAGATCTCAGGACTCCACCCCAGCACATCCACAGTAAGCAGTGCATAGGCCATGGGAGTACTTTTGATGTACTTGGGCTACACAGAAACCACCTTTGAGCCAAGAGATGGCTGCTTTCCCTCTACCTATCACTCTTGCATGGCAGCACTATCCCTCATTTGATATCCCCCTCAAAAGTGCAGTGCTCTGTGGGTGCTTCCACTTCACTGGAAGTTCTGCAGGGCTGCTACAAAGCTCTCATTTCCATGGGCAGTATGCACTAAAAGCAGCCAAGCTTTCCTGATGTACAGCCCAACCTGACAGTAATCACTAAGAGAGCTGGGGAAAAGGCTGGAGCAACACTTATTCAAACAATGGAAAACACAGACCCCTATGGAGAACAAAACTGTGAGCTTGGAGGAGAACCTATATTGAGGAGCAACCAGCTGATGTCAGACAAACTCAAAAACATAAAGAACATTAAGTTACAGAGGTGCTCAGTAAACACTGCAAACATCACATTGCCATCATGAAAAAGCTAAGATTCCAGCTGAAGAATAATATACCAAGACATGTAAAGTGTGCTGGGAAGCAATAAAACCTTTACTGTAGATACCAACTCCACGGACTCCCCAACAAACGCTAAATATGAGCAGTGAGTGTGCAGATCTAGATGCCCACTGGAAAACTGAGATAAAGAGAGCAGTGGTGGGAAGGGCTGAGACACTTCCTTCTCCTTGCCACTTGCCTCCCAGAGAGGAGGATAAGCACCTCTTCCCAGGTGCTGGCAAGGGGCCCTCTCCTGTGGCATGTGCACCACACCAGGTGAGCCTGCTGTCCCCACACTGCCCTGACGTGTGCACGTGAAGGCTGAGACACCCCTAGGATCACCAGACTTTCTGCTGTGACCCCAGAAGGAGCACAAGGCACCCCAAAGGCTGGTCAGGCGCCTCCCGCAGCTGACAAGAGCCAGGCCCGCGGCCCCCGTGGCACAGCCCCCACGTGTGGGCAGGAATGCGTGCCCAGACCCCATGGATGGCGCGGACCGAAGGGCGGGCTCTGGACATCCAGGACGGTGGCAGAGAGCCGGGCATCCCACGGCCCGGCCCCAGGCAGGCAGGCAGGCAGGCAGAGATCAGGCAGGGCAGGAGCACAGCGGTTTATTGGCAACACGAGCAGAGGCGGCGGCGGTGGCGGCGGGCCCCGGGCGGGGTGAGGGGCGGCGGAGCTCCGGCGGGGGGGCCGGGGCCGCCCCGGGCCTATGTCAGCGTCTCCCCCTTGGTGACCTACGGGAAGAGGAAAGGCCTCAGCCAGGGCCGGCCCCGGGCCCGGCCC
>VXBX01005001.1:736324-808492 GCA_013400415.1 Scytalopus superciliaris
CTGCTACAGTGAAAGATGAAGAGTCAGATCTGGCTTCTGTTAAAACCACAGAGGAGAGTGTGTGAAGGTGTTCAGGTGACCTCTACCTCTTCCCTTCTGTGTGTGTAGCCCCAGCAGGGGTAGGACCCCCATCCCATTCATTACAGAACCTGCCCCCTCAGTGAGAGCCTCACCAAGGAAGCCCCAGAGATGCAGGTCCTTAATCTTGTAATAAAATGCTTCTTTCTGCTGCACTAGACATGACCACACTACAGTCACACTGAATTTGGCCTCTTAGCTCTACCCGCACACAGGGGCAGCGTTGCAGCTGTCTGGGTAAGATAAGCACTGCTCCCTTCCCAGATTTTAATTGCCCCAGGCAGGGCAGTGATTCTCACCTGAAGATCCCGATTTTTGAGGATGCCAACCCAGAAAGCCTCCTGGCAGTGGTTGAACGCCAGCATTGCCTTCACTCGGTACACAAATTGTTCCAGTGACTTCTTCAACAAAGGCACGTGGTTGGTCAGCCCAATGTCTTGGTGAATCTATGAAACAGTAAAACATGACTGTGACTGATTCTTTTCTAAGTGCCCCGCCTGTTTAAAACCCTCTGGTTATTAGGTGGGAGGGATGGGACATGAAATCCAAGTCAGCCACTTCCAGAACAAATGCTTCAACTTTTGGGCCATTAACTAAGGCTATTTCACCTTCTCTCCGAGTTTTTGCTTGTACAGACACTGCCTATGCCCTGGAAGAGCAGTGGGAGGGAAATAAAACCATTCTTAGGACAGAAGTTTGTGCTGCAATTGGAACTTATCTTACCTTGGAATGGCCACACATGTGATGAAGTTGTCTGGTACTCAGTTGCAAGGTTTTCAGCAAACTCTGCACGTCATCCTGTAATAAATAAGTAGATCATTCTCAAGGGGTTATTCCATAAGGGAAACATGAATATTGAAACAGCATTAGTCCCAGCAATCCCTTCAAAAGGTTATGAGATAGAGGTATGATACATGTATGCAGGAAACATCAGACAAAAGATTAGGCCATAGGAGACCTGCACTGTGCATCTAAGTCAAATAAGGTAATAAAAGTCTGACCACATGTCATAAGACCAAGCACTTTGAACTGAAACTGATTTTGAATCAGAGTTTGGAATGAATGCCTATCAGTGAAAGTTCGGGCAATTAAAACAACCTTGTCACATCTTGTCTTGGATACAACTTCTGAATAGGGGAACCAGAGAAAAAGTTCAAAACATACTGCTGGATTATGCTGTTTGAAATGCATCCAACATGAACTCCAGATATCAAAGCTCTGTACTGAGCAACCTGCCTGCTCACACGAGCTTCCTACCCTGAGAGTGGTAATTACTTTTGAGGGAGATGGAGGCTGAAAGGACTTCATCTGCTAACAGTGGAGTCATCCAACCAGAGTGATGGCAAGTTGGGGAACAGTGATGTGTTTGCTGGGAGAGTACTGGATGGGCAAGTGAACAGCAGAACACACCTGGAGACATTAGATGAGTTTGTCATGAAGTGTCACAAGTGTCCTGCCAACATGTGATCAGACAGGAATCTCCTTCTAGCAAGCACCAGTCATGCTTCCCAACTGGTTCCCACCCCCCCATTCTGTCCCCAGAAGGCTTACCCTGTGCTTTTTGAAGCTGTGGTCCAGGAGGGGCATGGCAAGTTTCAGAAATGCTTCTACAAAGAGACGGCCATACTACAAAAGAATGATAAATATATCAGAAGGCAAATTCAAACACCTTTTCAAAGAACCATCCCAAAGTCAGATGAGATAATGATACATTCTTTCACAATAACATTCATTCCATTCATTCATTCCCAGAGATTGTTCTTGCTTAGTAAAAGACTATGTTCACGTGGAGGTACAGGATCAGTAAAGGGCAATGATTAAAGGAAGCTGGTACTTAAAATGCTCTCTTCAGTATTTTGAACTCTTGCTCACCTTCAGGCAGATGCTCAGTACAGGCCTGCTGTCAAATACCTACTTGGGCGAGAGGAAAAGAGTCAGATCAGCCCACGAGTCTAAAGGAAACAATGTGATCACAGTGGCCAACTGAAAACATTCATTCCACACCCTTTATGAAAGCTTGAACCCAGCCTATTTACCACCTTCAGGTTGTTCCACTAGTTGTTTCACGTTTTTCCCTGGTGCTCATGAACCTGGGCACACCAAGCTTTGCTGGGAATTTGAAGGTAAAGGCAAAACAACAGCCAGAACCTCACCTTGACCAAGTTAATGAGGATATGGAAATTCCGCACAGCAATGTTCCAACGCAGCAGCTTCTCCAGTTGCACCTATGGGATGCAAGGGGACAACAAACCAAGATGGAGGATTTCCTCTCACCTTGATGGATGTGCTTTCACAGCATTTGCTGTACCCAAAGCATTGTTGTTGAAGACAGAGGAGCAAAGCTTTGACACAGGCAGATTTATCACAGCAAAAACACTTCATGGCAATTCCAGCCTGATCAGTGCTGGAATTAATTAAATGCTGAGTTAACTCACTTCCTTGCTCTCAGAGCAGCTCTTGGTTGCAAAATAATGTTGCGCTCCCACACGGGCATTCAGACCAACTGCACAGCTCAGTGTTTTGCTGATTACTGCCTGTTTTCTGGTTATAGCTTCTGCTGGATTTACTAGATTTTTGACATGGTGCAAATGAGGAAAAAAAGATGCTACTTATATGTTACCCTGCATATCAAAATTTGCTGATGAGTGAAGCTGACTGCATTTCCTAGACAAAGCTCAGAAGTAAATTCCTTTCCAATTTCCAGATTAACTTATGTTGTCCTCTCCTCAAAGAGTCCAGTGGATTTATTTTCCTACCTCACTTGAGTCCGATGGTTTCCCAGCTGGGATGCTTTTCACTGAACTCTCTAGCTGAGCCATCATTACTCTGAAGAAAACTGGGAATGTCTGCCTGTGGAGAAAGTGAAAAAACTAAGTCAGCTCCGAGCATCTAGATAGGCTGCCTGTCACAAGAATGATGTGGAAAATTTGATGGTTATCCAGCTGGGCATTCTTCTCAGCAGGAAATCACAGGAGATTGGCCCTAGGACTCTTAAGTGTGTCTAGCCCAGCCCCATCACCCAGATAGATGGAGAATCCTGGGAAGTCACTACCACTTCCCCAGTATGAACCACACTTAGACACCATCACTTCCTTGTAACTGAGGGTGCACAAAATGAGAAAACTAAATATTTAAAAGCAGAAATTGCCATTATGCATATCACAGAATTCCAAATTTCTATTGATGTAATTACCTGCTCAGGGTAGGATATGTAGAGGAACATCCATCTTTGGCAGAGTTGATCAGTTCAGGAACACCAACACTGGAGATTTCCTCAATAGCTTTCAGGATGTTATCTGTGTGCTCCAGGTAGACACTAAATCCAAGACCAACATAGTTGATCAGTAAATATTATGCAGAATAACACAGCAAGGTCTTGAACACTACCCTACCTGCAACATGTGGCCTAAAACTGTCAAGATCTTCCTTATGCCAAATGCAGTCACATGTAGGAAATCCATAGCAATACTTAGGACTGTCACAGTGATGTTATTAAATGCTACTGTGATTCTTGGCATAGGGCTGGAACAAGGAGACCTCCAGAGCTCCCTTCCAACCTCAACCATCTGTGAGTCTGTGATTCTATTATACCCAATACTCAGTCCTGCTCTCCTTGACTTTAGTGAGAGCTTACCCACTTTCAGTTTAGTGCAAACAAGGCACTTTTGTCCAGATCCACACTTATATGTGTATGTATGTACAGAAGTACACTTACAGATGTGTTGGTATATCCTGACAAGTTCTAGTCTAGCTAACATGGCTAACAGAATTCTTCCTATCACTCACAGTCTTTCAGTGCTGTAGAAACAGTGCTTCAGGCCAAGCTGTGTAAGCATGAGGGTTATGATTCAGAGGGGTCATCCCTCTGCAGCAACAGTAATTGTTAGAAACAGAGTGTCTTGGCCTGCCTGGGGCAGTGGCTTGAGCCTTACCAGAGCAGAGTGTGCAGAGCATTGTTGAACTGGCTGCCCTTCTCTCGGTCTCCACTGGGCTTCACCCATGACTGGCACAGGAACTTCTTTGCTAGTGAAGCTGTGAAAGATAAGGGATAACTTACTAGAAGAAGAATCCAAGAAAATTTCCTTCTTCCACACAAAAGCAGTGAGTTCAAATGTCTTTCTGAAAGATCACAGTATCAATACCCTTCACCTGCCTGAACTTTGCTAAGTTAGAATGTATTTTCCCTAAAAAGCAGTAAGGCCACAAGGACATATATCATGATAACAAAATATATGTCCATCCAGCATGTTCCTGGCCTGGAATACATGTTCTCATCAGAACTATGATTCACCTCTAGCCATTTCTCCCTGACAAACTCATGTTAAACCTTATTTATTTGGTAGTTCCTGCAGTGTGCCATCTGTTTGTTTTTAATTAGGCCACATGCAACCCCCAGGGTATCCATTTCTAGACATGGAATTCCAATAACAAGCGACTTGATCTTTTGGCCACAGTGCTGTAATAATAAATGTGAACAGACAAGTTTAAAGTTTACAGATTTCTTAAATCAAAACTGCTAAAAAACCTGCTTGTCTTTTGCAGAAATGTTCAAAACAAGGAAATTATTTTTTGAAATTATTTCCTGCCACACTCAGTAGGTAGTTCTCCCCATATGTGACTGTTTAAAATAGTAAAATAGTCTCAAAGGAGGGAACTTTAAATTCTGAGTAGATATAGGGATCTGAGAAGAACAAATTCTGGAAGTGTCCTAGTCTGAGAAGATATGGCTGAGAGAGGTGACTGTCTGGAATCTTTATTTCAGTGTGTGGTGGAGACAAACTGGTTTTCTTGTATATTCCCTGCAATGATGTATTTTCCTTATCTGCTGTTCCTCTTACATAATGGGCTCTAATCCATGAGAGGAACTCTCTTAACTGAAAGCTTGTTGCATGGGGTTAAGAGCATATCCTCTCTTTGGAGTAACAACTGTACTGCAGCTCATTTCCATAAATTTTGGAAGTGAGCTGTCACAGACAGCTCTGTACTCAGATGTTACATCAGATTAAGTCTATGATCAATCACCTCAATAACCAGTGATTTAACTGGTACCAAAACTGAACAGCAGGCTTGTGCTTAGAACTCTTAAAAGTTGTGAGGCTCTGATTTTTAAAAACACCAGCTGCCTGTCTACCTGTGACTAGGCACAGCAGAACAAGTACCAAAGGGGTTCCAATACATTTACTGCTTTTATAAACAGCTTTTATTTCCTTTCATTAACAGCTAGGACTGTTCACCCAGTGAGATTACTAGGATACAAAAGGGAAATCTCTCCCCCAGAAGATGCACTCTCTAGAGAGAACCCAAGATTTACAGGGAGAGTACCATACAAAAAGTAATCTGAGATTAGTGGTTCTTCGCTCATTACCCATTTTCTGTTTCTTCCAGCTGGCCACTGGTTTCTCAGCGATGGCAATCAGGAGCTGAGTGAGGATGTATGCACACTGGAAGCTGGGAACACTCTGCTGGAAATTCAGTAGGTACTGAAAACTCTCACTGGAGATGACAGGAAAGGGAAAAGGTAACAGCAGTGTAGACAGGGTAATCTCTCAGAAACACATAAATAAAAAGGAAGCATTAGACCATCTCAGATCCAAGGTCTCCCTGTGCCAGTATTTTTTCTCTTACAGTGCCCTTCTGAAGAAGGGGTGGTCAGCCACTAGTATGTCAAAACTCAGCCACTGAGGAACTTCTCTCAAGCCCCAGCCTCTCCAAGTGTAGAAACATCTTTATATACTTCTTTTGCCTAGCATACCTGCAGGCATTTTAACTATCCAGAACATGTTCATTCCTTCTGTGAATCCTACTAAACTCCCTGTCTCAAACAGCATACAAACAAGTTAGATCTATAGATTCACACATATTTTATATTCCAGTGTCTCCTTTCCATTAGGTTTGACTGCACTGCTGTTCAACTAAATACAAAGCTCTATTTGAAGCTAGTGGTTTCTATGAGAGCTCCCAAACACACATTTACCCATAATGCCCACACAAAACAGAGAAGTACTTGAAATTTGTCCATTTCAAACCTTGTGAAATACAGATTTTACCTTATCAGTTCCTCATGAAGAAGAAACTCTGTCTCTCCTGGCTTTAGCCTGTCTGCAAGAACCTGGAGAGCTGACCTCAGCAGGTCAGTATTTTCATGCTGAGAAAAACCATTCCTGAGGGGGGGAAAAGAAGTCCAGTTCATCATCAGATTAGAAGGAAGAGAGGAATCAAATGCAAATTCATATCGGGACATATTTTGCAGGATAAAAAATAAGGAAACTGGATACTCAAGAATAGCCCTGCAATATGAAAGTTACGAAGGGACAGAAAAAAAAAAAAAAAAGAAAACTGTATGGGAATGGAAAACCTTGTGCACAAACAATATTAGTTTTTCAGTTGGACTGTAGATCTAGCTTGGTGGGGAGATGCCATTTCACAGGTCCATACATACTAAGGCTATGCAGACCTGAAAACAGAGGATGTGTAATGACAGTTGTTCTGCAAGGGCAATGATGGTTGCTGGACAGCAGGTAGGAGCCTAACAGGGAGGAAAACTGTAGAGATCTTCATTCTTTCTTTGAACTCCCAGCATCTCAAGAATATGAATGCTGGAAGTGCTCAAAGGCATCCTCACTCTAATTCTACAGACTGAACATGTGGACTTGATAATGGCAATGCTCAAGTGCACCTGTAACACACAAGTTAATTACCAATTGGTAATATAAGAAGCCTTGACTAAATTTATGTGAAAGGATTTGTAATGTGGTTATTGAACTTTACTGGCTGGATAGCTCAGCCCAATACATGTCTGCCTGACCTACAGCAAAACAGAATGATGTTACACTCAACAGCAAAACTGATCTTGAGCTGCTTGTGGATACAAAGTGGACCAGGTTCTTTGGTTTAATAGATGGACTCAGGATCAACCAACATTCACACTGGCTGAAGAGAAAATGACAAATCCAGTAACAGTCAAGAATGGATCAGGGGCCCTGAGGCTCCAGTACTGGCCAACAGGAGAGGCAGACCTCAGACCTCCCTTTTTATGTAGTTACTACTGTTTATGAAGTACAACAAAGGTAGAATACTTTTCACATGCAGATCTAAACTGCTGTTTAGAAAGAAATGTTTATGATACTACCCTGGATTGTATTAGCAGATGGAGAAATCAAATCCAGGCTGCACATGCATTGCTGAGTTTGACACTTATAAATCCAGCTTGAATGCATCGACACCACAGGCTTTTTGTCAATGTTCATCCTTTGCCATTGGCAAAAGAAATTCTTCCATCACTCAGGATTCAGGCAATGACAGTTTAGCAAAGGATGAGGGGACTTACTGGGTAAGAAGTTCCAAGATCCCTAGGCAGAATGAAAGTTGCACAGCTAGGTGTGCCGGTATGCCTCTTACAAAAGGATGAGGCAAAGAAGCCTGGCATAACTGTGAAGTGCTTAAAAGTCTCCACCCACTGCAGTGGGTTGTTCTGAATGACTGGCAGGCCTTTGGCAGGGTACAAACACTTAAAAAAGAGGAACAAGAAGAGGAAGCAATAAATGGGCTTTGCTCATGGAGGCAACTATAGATTTTTTTTTTCAAACTCACCAAGCAAATAAGGAGCGAAAGGTTAGCAACAGCTGCTGGTAGCAAGAGGACATCAGCTGGTGCTCCTGGATATTCACTCCTGGTTCATCTTCCACACCCTGATTTTGTACAACTGCCTTTAATACGGAACAAATAATTCATTAAATGCTATTCCAAAGAAAGAGAACGGCACAAGAATCCATTTCCATAAATTGCATGTTTAAAAAACGTGAAGAAACAAAAGCAACACTTTTTCCCCACAAACAAAATTAAAAATATCTTTACAGAAGGCAAAACTTGACAGTTTTTTGAGTCAAAATTGTTGCCCACTGACCTGGAAGTAGTTGTGCATGTTCTCCATGTGCTTACACAAAGGTTTTAATAGATTGACTACACACATAGCAACTTCCTTGGGGGATCTCTGGCACAGATGGGAAAAGCCAATATCCTTGTAGCCTCTTTCCTGCAGCAAACTCAAAAGATTAAAGTCACTTCATCAGCCTTTCTAGAAAATAATTTCAAGTGCCACATCTTAAGACTGCTGCCAAGCAGTGCAATTCCTGATGTCATACACTGTCAGGAAGGGTCACAGAGTAAGAAAGGTCAATGGCTACTGCTAAACAACCACCACCAACTCAGACAAGTGGATAACATTCGACTAAAAGAATAAAACTGACGCAGCTTTTATAGAATCATGGAATCACTTAGATTGGAAAAGACCCTTAAGATCATAGAGTCCAAAACTTTACTCAAACACTGCAAGAAGGCAGTCTCTGCACATGATTATTAAGATAAGTAGAAAGACAAGAAGAAAGAACAACAAATATCAGTGTTGCTCTGACACACAGCTGGGCCTCAGATTTTCGTTGGGTGAAAATAAGTTGGGTGAAAATAAGTCTGTGACTTATTTCTCTTGGGAAAGGCCTGGAGGCCCTTGACGTGCTCTGCCTCAGCCCAGGCCTAGACCCATTGCCTGCTGCTGTACTTGCCTTTGGAAAGGGCACTCTCCTTGTGGAGCCAGAGGTCAGCACATGCTCCAGCTTCCAGCACAGGTCATCCAGAAGGAAGCAAAGTTCAGCAGGTCCCAGCTGCACAACTTCACGAGCCTGCAATTAGAAGAACAGTCAATCCCAGGACCCAAATGTAACTGCAGTGCCTTGAAGCTCAAGCTCACCCTCTCCATTTCCAGTTATGACTCTTAGATTAGTTAACTTCAGCAGGAACCTTTTTGGTAGATGCTTGGGTTTTATAGCTCCCCAATGACATGTGTGGGGTATTGGTTCTGGTTACTCAGAGCATGAAGACACCCTGATGCTCTAAATATATCTGAGGCAATGGCATACAGCTTAACTACTGAGAAAGAACTGACTTATATACACTGACATTGAAAATTAGCTCTTAGGATAAAAAGAGGCTTCAATCCAGAGACACTAAATTCACCAACAGAGTAATAGTCAAGAAGTAATTTGAAATAATGCCACATAGCTCAAGAGACTTGTTGAACAGTCTTCCAGTGAGCCTGGGACCTGCAAGGGCAGACCATGCTGTGCTCCAGCCTGCCATGGCCTTTTCACATTTTATTCATCTTCCTGCAGCCTGACAAAATGAGACTCCAGATGGACTCAGCCTATCTAGAGAGGGTAACAAAACAAAGCACTTCTGCTTTCCACATCCCTAGCAATGCAGTTTTATACAAGCTCCCAGATAATACACAGGAACCTTGTCACTGACAGCACCTCCATGACACCTGTCACAGGTCTGCACTGTTTCTGATCTCCTGATGCCTTGAGATACTTGTCTTTTTGCAACATGGTCTTTACTTAGATGTCATAGGTTCTTTTTGATAGGCAAGTGGTCACTTAGTGTATTTAACATCCTATGGCTTCGAAGTGTTCAATATTAAAGCCCCTTTCTTTCCATTAGGTCTATGCATGTTATACTGTATCTTTCTCCTTCTACACAATATTTATATCACTTTGTTTTTAATGCTGCTACACATCATGTCTGCTCTTCTCAAGAAAGTCCTCTTTTCCTCAGTGCCTTGAAGTACTTGGGTTTCTTTAGGGTCAAATGCTCTCCTGGTCCCTGAACCAACACATCTTAACACCAACCTGCTGTCCACTTTAAGGCAACAGAAAGGGCCAAGGCTCTGAGAGAGGCCACTACACAAAGCCTTACTGAGTGGCTGATCATTTAGGCTGTTCCACTCACCTCTGTGTGCATCTCTGTGTCCAAGACAGACTTTGTGAGCAGCCCACAGTGCAGCACATTGAACACCTCCAGATCCAGCTCTCGGAAGTAAGGGCGATAGCTCTGCAGCTGTGCCAGAGGATGTCCTGCCTCCCTGTCAGCAGCACTCTGCAAAGGAATTGGCAGAATTAAGGTTGCAACCTGCAAGATTTTTGACCTCACAAAGCTATTTCTTTCACACAGATTTCTGTATCTTGTGCCAGGTTGAAAAAAAGTCTAAGAAGAACTCATGATAGTTAGAAGAGAGACAAGCACAAAGAATCAGAAGCATTTTCATTTTGGACTGTACAAGTCACTAAAAATTTTCTAGAAAAAATATTACTTAGGGAATTAAAGCATCTTTGCTATCTCCTTACTGTGAATCAGTGGCCACTGTGAAATCCATTCTGGACTTGCACTGTAAGTACCACACAAGATGAAGGCTAATGTTTTGATTTTTTGTGAAATACCAGAATGGTACACTATGGGATGCTCTGTTGCCTCTGGTGGACAGTCTGTAAGTTCCTAGAGATTCATTCCACATAACCCTGTTCCAGGAGCCAACATACATTACATATGGCTCACAAAGCATTTCTGTATTCCGTTGTTTTGGGCAGGACAGAACATCTAAGGACTAGTCTGGGACTAGTACTCTTGTTAAGTGAGTAAGATAAGATATATTCTTTCCCAAAATTATTTGAGATTCTGCTTATTCCCCATAACTTAACTGACTTTGTTATCACATCTGACTCAGTTATCATCTCTGTATAATAGCACTGGAGAATTGTATTTGCCTAGCTCAAACTGATAAAATGGACTCTGAGTAACATTTATTAGTAGCAGTGGTAGACATGGGGCCTTATGGGATGCTTTTGAGATCCCAGCCCCCAGGATGCTGAGCCAGAAGCTGGGCACACTTCCCTGGCTTCTTTCTTTCAGCCAGCACGGATATTGCATTCCAGACATGACGACAGTACTGTAAGAGCTTATTCAAAAGAATAAGAAATAAAATACAATAATTCACTACCTGATAGATTTGGGAAATAGTTCTTAGCATGAAATGAATGAAATTATGAAAATTAATAATTTTAAAGATGCTTCATCATGAATACATTGATTAACTATCTCAAGGAACATTTGCAAAATGAGCACGCATGACTGAAGCAGGAACAGCAGGAGGGTCAGTCCTTACCAGGGCTTGTATTTTTCAGATTCATCTCACAATTTCTGTGTCTAGGGATGGCAGGTTATTGCAGTAATATGAGAGATGGGATGCTGTCTTAAACAGAAACCTTCCATGGTCTCAATCAGAAAGTGACTAATAGTATTATTGATAATCCTGCACTCTGGCACTGCCCTGCCCCACATTCCCTGCTGGAGAGTGGTTGGTCTCTGCAGGGACAATTTTCAAAATTCTAATGGGAGGCACGTGCCAGAAAGCAGGATTGAACTTCCCTGTGATTAATTTTTGAATTGAACGACCTCTCTCTCCAAGCTCTTGTTTATGCTCAATGTCATCTTCCCTAGCCTGTTTTCCTTGCAAATCCCCAGGAATATACACCTACCTTCTCCAGCTCAGAGAGCTCAGTATCAGGCTGGTTTCCCTCAGAACTATCATCTGCTTGAGAACGATCTGCAGAGCCGGCTTTGCTGCCATCAGCCTTCTTTTTCCTTCCTTAAAGAGAAAAGCAACTTCAGAATCAAAGGCTACACAGTGCTCAGGACTAGACAGAACTTGCAGCCAGGCAAGCAGCAAAACCTGTACTTTAATCAGCACTAAGAAAAATGAGCATGCACAGGTTGTGTCATCCGTAACCAGGATCATGGTCCAAAAATAAAAAACCAAAAATTAAGGAGTCAAATGCTTTTGGGGTTTCCCTCCCCAACCAGCTTCTCTTTTATAAAATCAGAGTAAGAAATCAAACTAAGTCTCATTGTTCTTGCTGTTGTTTAAGCATTATGAAGTGATTGCAAAAATGAGTGGAAGATCATCTTAAAAAAATGCTTGAACCAAAATTTAATGCCTCTTCCTCAGACAGTATTGAGAAAGGAAGAGGACCTGGAAAAGGAAGATGACAGCTACAGAAGGGACTTACAGGGATGCTCAGCAAACAGCAGAGTAAGTTATGGAATGAAAGTCACAGAATCAGTACCAGAGAATGCCACAAACCCATCAAAGACAGAACTTACTGCTGCAGAAAATACTTTGGCAGGTGAAAAAAATCAACAAAAGCCCTGGATTTTCACCGTTAAACACTGTGCATCAGCTTTCCCAAGGAGACTATCCAACACCTGTTTGGTGTAGGATATTTTTATGTCTCCACTTCAGCTGCAATAGGAGTTGATGAGGTGAAACTTGAATCTAGGTAAGAGTCTGCCCAAAATTTAGTGCTTCAGACACAAACATACACACACACAAGTGCAATGCTTGCAGTGCAATACACCAGTCAACCCCCACCACTTCTGTTTGCTTGAAGTTTTAAAGTTTCTTTACCACTCCTTTTTCTCACTGGACCAGCAGCATTAACGGATGATGTGGCCTCCGAGGCTTCGGAATCAAAAGTAGCTGGTGGTGGGACATAGCCAGGGGTTGCTGAAAGAGTCAAAATGTAGAAGTTGGGTTAGTTCAGCTCCTAAATGACAACATACAGGCAAGATACACATCTAAAGAAATACTACACATTTCACTGTCCTGGTGAATGTCCCTTTGTTTTTATGCTGTGATGCATTTAGCTCCAGTTATCCTCATCATCGCTAGTCAGAACTGTCAATCTGGTCTGGCTGAACTGTGTCCCTGATTATCACAGGCTGTCCTATCTTCTTAGTACTTTCTTAACTATATTTCAGTGTAGCCTCATGATCTGTGTGTGTGCAGGCATGTGCTGCAAGGTCTAAATGCCCACTACTGGTGAGACCTGCGTGAGTAAATACCGGCCCAGCAACCAGAGTTGGACCACCTTGGGTCTGTGGTGTCAGTACTTAGAGGGAGGGTCTCCACGTCAGTAAAGATGCCATAGTTGTTGGGAGTATCTCTACAGAGTGTGTGTGGAGCCTGTGAGGTAAGTGTGTGTGTGTGTGTGTGTGTCTGTCTGCTAACAAGATGGAATATCTGGTCTATAGGGGGATCAGTGGAGCAGATTAGAAGGCCTAGGATCTGAGCAGGCTATTGGGCTGATGGATAGGCTGTGTCAGTACCTGAAGGATCTGTGAATGTTCGTGTGCTTGTGACTCTAGAGTGTGTCACTGGTGTGCTCCTCACTGAGGTGATTGAGAAGGGCAGTTTGGACATGTACAAACTGAAAAAAAGACCTGTGCATGCACCAGCTCTTAGGCCACTGTAAAAATGCACTGTGTGTTACCATATACTTCCTCCATTGATGTCTAAGACAATCCCTTTCACTTCACAGCTGGTACAGGCCCAGAATGTACAAATGTTTCATACACACCTGCCAAGCATTTCCCCAGCACATTCTGCAGCTCTGTGATGTTCTGTAATCGAGTCAAAACTTTCCCCTTCATCTCAGCGTCCTGTTGCTGGCAGAAGGCATTTACAACCTAGAGACACAAACCAAGTTCACTGACTTAGGCAGACTTGTACCCACTTGTACTACTGTTTCTTTTCTGAGTAACATTCTCAAGTACTGAGCAAGCACACAAAACAGCACAAGTGAGCTGTTGTGACCAGGTCCAGACTGCATGAAGAAAGCTCTTCAGCAGCCCATAAGAACATGGACATAAATGGTGCAATCTATGAAAAGCAATAGCTATAGATCACATATTAACTGAAGAAGAATTAGCAGACACACATTGTCAGGTTCTGTACTACCTTTGGCTCTGAAGACCCCTTGGCACTTCCCAGGTCTGCCAGGAAAGAGGCAGTCCTGGGAGAAGAGCAGGAACAGGTAGGATTGGCAATGTGGAATTGTACCAACTCTGCCCTTCTCATGTTGTCAGAATAACCCCATCAGGGAACATTCCCACTGACCACTGATGTTAGCAAATACATGGTTCAAATCTGCTTGGAGCCACTGCATTTCACCCTTTTGTCAGCTCACAGAGGAATAGAACAAAGAGTACAGAGCATTCCCAAGAAAGGCAATCCTACAGTTTCTCTAGAAGTGGAGCACAACCTTTCTCTTAGGCAACAAAGACCATAGTAAAAAAACCACAATATTCCCTTTCCTCTGACTTCCCCTCTCCTGACCAACCTCTTCTCTCCTAGCTTCCCCTCATCCCTCCACTCCAGAACCTGCAGACAAGGCTCTACTCACCTCACGAAACCAGTTGAGAGCATAGAACAGGAGTGAGCAGAGACACTCCCGTTCCTCCTTGGACAAAGAGTCCAGCTTCCCTTCAACCTCCAGGTCAGTCAGGTACAGGGGACAACCTGGCACAGAGCAAGAAAAGTACATGTTGAACTGTGCTTGCTACCCCTGCTTTGGTCTCTTCATGGACAAAGTCTCTTATCAAAGCCTGTATCAAATCCAATGGCTCTTTGGAGTAAGCCCTGTCAGCCACTGCATCCTCAGACAAAGCACTCGTCTCCCCTGCCTATCCACTGGGGGGACACGGAGCATCTCAGCCTCCTTCACAAACTGCACAATTCCTGCTACAGCTGCAGGAAGTCTTTGCAGATCTGGGACAGGAACAAAGCAGGCAACCAGACACTATAAAAGGTTCATTTCCCATACCTAACAAGGCATCAATCTCCTCCAGGCTTCCACTGTTCTGCTCTGCAGTGTACAGCCTCAGCAATCGGAAACAGGGTGACAGGCACATGGGTGACACTGCCCTGGGGGGAAAGAAATGGAATGGGTCCTATGTTTTATGTATCTCCAGAATGCCCATCACTTTTCCATTATGTCCTGTGTCCTCCCCAGGCCACCTATTTTGCTTCTTGCAAGTCCCAGCAACACAGAGCAGAAATGCACTGTATGGTTAGAAAGAAAAATAAACCAAACTGGCGATTACCAGTTTTCTGGAAAAGCATATAAGGGCAGAAAAAAGGCTGCAATGAACAAAAATGGAGTCAGATTTATTTCTGGTGGAAACTGAAAGTTGAATAATTCAGAAGGAACTGTAAGAAATTGTGCACAACACAATTCCCAAGCCAGAACAGACTGCCAGTTCCTAACCAGCTTATGGCTCTAGACCTATCTGAATGTGTCTAACAGCAAGAGAAGGCAAAGAACACTGGAAAGTGGTAAATTCTTTGACCAGCTTCTTATGAGACACTTTGGGAGGCAGGGCTATAGCAGTTAAGTGCAGCAAATGAAAACAATTCCTTTATTTTTGCAATCATCCCACAGATAAGTGTCAAAGTACCTTTTACTTTGGCTACTGGCTCCACCAGTGACCCTGCCAAGCTCACTCTGTGACACCAGTGGTAAGAGGTTAATAGCAATTGCTTCCTGACTCTGATCTTCATCCAGGTTATATAGGGACTTCACTGGGAACAAGAATGAACTGCAAGGAAAGACAGACAAACTCTTGTTGACAACCTCAGTTCTCAGTGACAGAAACATTACCCACACTTGGCCTGTGATTAGCATACCCATCCACTGTGGGGTTGAGATCCACCACAAAGTCACTGGGAAAGTCCTCCACCAAACTCTTCCCAAACTCCTCCTATAAAGGAAGGAAAAAAACCTGCTCAGCAAAGGGGTTCAGTGAAGAAGCTTCTACAGCAGCAGTAGATGATGCAGAAGATAATGCCAAACAAAAGCATCCTGGAACAGTCAGGGCAATGAAGCCCAGTGCCTGCAAGGAGAGCCAAAGCCTGCCTTTAGAGACAGAGCCAGGAAACATTGCTAAGTGTGCACAACCAATTCCATCCCAGCTCTTTTGATGTGGCAAGTTCCAGAGTAATGCAGAGGCAGAGCAGCTGCCTGGAAGAGGAAAGCAGCTCACATACAAAAGGAGACCCCAGCAGGAAGAAACAGCTATCCATTGGCCTTAACAAACCTTAACAGTCTGACCAGAAGCCAATCTCAATACTAAGCTTAAAGTTCTTTCAGATTCTACTTTTGTCTATGAATCTTAACAGCATGTTCTGAAACATCACTTAATTTCCTTTAAAAGGCTTCCCTGTTGTCACATAAAAACTCATGTAAAAAAAGCTGTTAAAGCAAAACGAGGAATCTGCCACTATCAAACAAAGCCAGGACAGCTGAAAGAGGATTTTTGTATCTCATCCATCTCTTACAGAACAAAAAAAGTTCTCAGACTGGAGTGAAATCCTCAAATCAACTCTGTTTTGCCAGTGCCTGAAGAACATGCTTCTCTACAACGTACCAGGAGCTGCAAGTCCAAATTGCCCTTCTGCTTCTCAATCAAATTGGCAAGTTCATCATAGTACAGAGCCAAGACCTCTGGTTTTTGCTCACAGCAGAAGCCCACAAGGTCCAGCAGGGTAGACAGCTGAAAAGAGAGAGAACATTGTGCAGAAAGGGGTAAGGTAAAGGATCCAACTCAGACTATTACCTTCAATCCTTTTTCCATTAATTTATTCTGATGCATATCCAAAGGTTCATCTCTTCTTGTCCTGGACTAACAGCAGGCAAGACCACCAGGTCCTATCTTAATACAAACCTTTGTTTCTCCAAAACCATTTTTAATAGACTCTTGGCTCTGCAGTCAATGAATCCCAGCAAGTTCCCAGATCCACACACTACTTCAGTTAAGAGTGTGTTTCCAGTCACCCCTCCTTGCTGTCCATATCCTCCCTGTCTCCCACAGTGCCCCATCCTTAGTACTCACCTGCCCATCACGCTCACTGTTCAGCTCTGGTCTCTCCAAGGAACCACCATCTCCTTCACTCCTGAAAGCAATTGATAACCTTGCTTTTGTGCACAACAATCCAGAGACAGCAAAACCCATCACACACAGAGGGTTCTCTCTCCAGAAACTGGAGAACTGTGCATGAAAAATATGTTCTTTGGAACACATTAGGGGAAGACCTGCTGCTGTTTGAGACCTTCGGAACAAGACACAGTATATTTTTCAAGGATATGTTTTCTAACCTGTTGAAACCTAAGCCCTCTAGTCATCCCCTCTTCTGAAACCATTGAACCTCACCTTACCATAAGCCTGATATCTGTAGTTGTATGTGCATGAGTTCAAAGGCAATGCCCTCCTGCCTTAGTTCCACTCCACATTTGGTCTGAATTGAAAGTATGTTAAACTTTTTGCTACATTCTCTCTCACCTTTTTAATGCCATGCTGCCTATCATGGTAACAGCACCAATAATCCCCATTTGTTTGTGGTTGGGAACTGTGCTGGAAAGCCATTTCCTGATCACCATGTGCATATCATCCTAAAAAGAGAGACACAGATCATGTCAACACAGAGGTACTTGTGTACATCACTCACAGGTCTATTGGTGTCATCTCCAAAGGCTCCAGGGGATGGTTTACTGGGATTACAGCTTTGCTAAAGGAAAGCACACAGACATTTCCTTTATGGTGAAAATACTGGTCCCAACTCTAGGTAAGGCTGCAAACAGCATTAAAAATAACTTGCTTTGACTTTGCTCCAATTACTGCATAGAACATGTAGCTGGTCCAGGTTTCACCTATAATTAATAGAAGAGTATGTTAAAAAAAGCAGAGTCTTGGAGCCCTTCACACAAACAGCAGCTCCAGAGCTGCCCTTCAAAATACCATCAACTTCAGGAGCTGTGGCAGTTTGTGGTGAAGGTCCAAAGACAAATTGTGCAGTGGAAGGGCAAATGTCTAATCCATCTGCAGAGATTCTTGTGTCCAAGAGGCATCAGTTTTAGAAGTACACTTAGAGAAGGCAAGGAAGAAGTTGGCTCCCAGAAAAAGATTTCTTTGGTGATCTACCCCTGAAATCTTTGGTAACACTGAGGACAGAGTCCAGCTGCCAACCTTGGATCTCCACAGTTACCCACTCTCAGCTCAGAATAAATTCTAGAGCTTACACTCCTCCCCTTCTTTTCACAAGTTAGGAGGGTGTCAGGCAGAACACTTCTTCCTGATGGCAAGTCCTCCTGGGCTGCAAAGTCACCTTGTATGTTGCCAAGGCGATATTCACAAGTGACACATAAGAAAGATGTGGGGGGGAGGTGGGGAAATCACTGAAGAAAGTAGTTCAGAGAGGAGCTAAATCTGCCACACAACTGGAAATTTTGGCAGTGAAGAGCTCTAACTTAACAGAGCGAGTGGGAAGGTCTGGAATAACTACAGACATGCTGTTTTGCATGCCACAGACCAATCAGGAGGAAAGAAAGAGCAGTTTTCCTTCATGGTCTCAAGGTAGTGTGTGCAAACATACCCACAAACTACACAGGGACTAAAAGCAAGACAAATAGTCCTAATTTCTAAGAGCTGAACTTTATGAATGTAAAATTTTAAAGCCAGATATTTCCATTGTGAAATAAATGTCTTTAAGACGTTTCTTTATCTGATCACTTGCTGTACTAAAGGAGTCAGAAATCCAGAAAAAGGTATCTGATATCACCACTGTTATGCTGCAATTGAGTCACACAAGGTATCCTGTGCAAAATAAATATGAATTTAGACAGACCAGGTTTGGTGGCTTCTTGTGATTAAACCAGAGGCACGGCAGGTGTGAAGTCTGCCCCTTCAGAGCAGCATCCTCTGTTCTGTGTAGTTCAGTTCTTCTAACATGAGGGTCTTTGTTGTCCCTGGTGTACTGAATCAAGATGAGCATCTTGAGGAAAAAGCTGAACTCTGCTTTCTGAATGCTTCCAAGTCATGGAGGAACAGAGCTTGGCAGAGAAGCTGCTGAATTTACACTTTTGCAAGCCGTCAAGGCTCAGCTAGACAAAGCAACAGTCATCCTGGTGACATCCCCACTTGGACTGGGAGGTTAGGTTTGAGAATGCCACCGGGCCCCTTCCACCACCCTTTCTACCAACTACCTTTCTTAGATGTGAAAGAGAAGAGAACCTTTCTGGGAAAGATGTGAGACACAGTCACTGTGATAAGCCCTTGATATCAGGGTGGAGAGTCTGGAGCTGCAAGCTGGCTTGCAGCCGCTTGGGGAGAAGAGAATTTTAAGGTGAAGGACATCCTGACATCAATCACTGTTCATAGATGAGACCAGTATTTAGTCAATCTAGCAAAAGAACCAATGCAATGAACAAGTTTCTGTTGTGTCTCTGCTTACCTGAATATAGCTTCCTTCTTGCCTCTGGCTGAATGCCAGTGTGCTGAGAATGTAGAAGAGCTTCCGGATCTGGCATGGATTCAGTTTCTGTGTAGAGTCTAAAATGGTCTGCAGGAGAAGCCATGAACAAGCTCAGATGTATCAAGAATCCCTTTCCATATTCTCAAAAACACATTAATTGTCAATCTCAGGGAAGACAACTTTACCTTTTTTGTACATGCATGAAGAAACTACATTCAAATTAAATAAACATAAATGATAACCTATTTCTCTGGCCTTAATTATGGCAGTTCATTTTATCAGAGGCTGAATGGGAAGAACAACTTGGCTACCATAAGCATCTTGGGAGTGCTCAGCACAACAGAGACAGCTATTTATCTTCTATCACAGGTTTGGTCACAGCATTCAAAGTATTTGACAAAATTAACATTAGGAATTTTTTACTGATATCCCCATTACAAGCCCTGTAGCAGTCAAGTTGTTAACAACCTAGGGGTTAAATTTCCTGTGCTGACATCTTCCAGATATTTCCTCTTCCAGCGCTTCAGTGAAAAGTAGTCCAGCTGTTTCCCATAGCCAAGCTAGTTTTCCTACCACTGACACAGCTTTTCATTGCCATGATTTTTCTCCTACTACTGGCCAATCTCAAGCAGGATTTGGAATGTGCCTTTGAGTTTGACAGGATTAGATAACCAGTTTTGCAACTCTCAAGAAAATTCACCCAATTTTAAGATTAAGAAACAGCTGTTTGAGGAGATGATTCATGTCAAGATCTTCATGTTCTCTCTGTGCTGGAGACGCTTCAGCTCAGTGTCAAATAAGCCAGGCACCTGCAGTTCTACAGACTTCTACAAGTAACTGGTCAGTGTCTCAGTCACCTCTGAGATGCACTTCATCCACTGCCAGACCTCGAGGTGTGGCCAGAGCACTGATTAATGTGATTCACATAGCAGCTTTGGTAACACATCAAAGATCACCCTGTAGAAACCAGAACCTACAAGTGATCTGCCAGCACAAGAATGTGCAAACAAGGTCAGGAGGTCTTAGTGGACTGCTGTGAGCAAGAACTCCCCATCACACTTCTGAGACTATCTAATTATGGATAGAATTTTAAATTGTCTCTTTCAAGGACTACTTTCAACCCTGAGTCCTATCACATCTTCCCTTTGCCAGGAGGCGAGTCCCATTTCTTCCTGTTATACCCATCAAGTGTGTGACAGATTGCATTGCAAATTCTTAGAGTAGATCTTAATGCCTTTTTAGCATATTTTAAGCAAGTAATTCACATTTAACAATGAACCAACTAAGGAAAAAAGTATTGTTTTCCCATGGTATGTAATTAAACTACAGAATGCAGTCACCAAGGGGGGCACCAAAAGAAGTCAGAGGGGCAGGGAAATTTCCATACCCATCCTCTTCAAGGGCTTTTAAATACATGGCGTCCTTAAGCTACAAACAATTACAGATGGGGGAGTGTTCAGGGAAAGCATTGTTACATGTTTGCCTTGCTGTTTAGCTCTTTCCTCAGTCTCCACTTTTACTGCTTTTGGAAACAGGGGACTGGGGAGGTGTGACCCTGCTTGTCATTCATAGAAGTCAATCATCCTTTTTTTTTTCTCCCCATTGAGAACTTTCTTCTTTTAAATTTTGGGACGTAAGGCTTTTTCCATCCCTGCCAGGAGTTTTGCCATAGGATTCAAATGCTGAGCAAATTACTGTCAGTCTTTCAAGCGGCAGAATGCGTAGTCTACAAAGGGGGTAAGTTTCTGTTAAGTATTTGAATAGCTGATGAAACGATGATGATGAAGACTGTATTTTCTCTCCACCACAGGCATCATTCCATGCCTTGCAGTTTAACCAGTGTCCTGCTGCAGGGAAGGATAACTTTCTGTGTCTATCTCAATTTCCCCTGGCAAAAAAATCATACAGCTCACACTTTGATAGCAGGCATCTTTCACTTCTGACCACTGCATTTCTCCAGATAGTTTTACAGGTACCAGTTGTTCCAATACCTCTGTTTCAGAGAAGTACTGACCTATTCTGGCTCCGAGGCAAAGTGGTGCAAGCACCCTGAAATCCCAATTCCTCCCAGGAACACACGTACCTTCACGAAGGTGGCGTAGCGCAGCAGCAGGGATGTGTGCAGCACCACCAAATCCGTGAGCACATCCAGAGAAATGTCCAGCTCTGCCTCACTTCCACTGCACACGTGAGTCACCAAAGCAGTCACAACCTCCTAAGGAAAAAGCCCCCCGAGGAACCATTGGGAAATAGCAACAATAGAACGTCTGCCTTGCTCTGCTCATATGTGATATGTCGATCAAGTAGAGACAGTCATCCTGAAACTCAATCATATTAGTCTAAGTCCCTTCTCAGTTTGCTCTTTAATTTCCAATATCTACAGTATTGTCTTTGTCCAGGTATCTGAATTTTATTCAATTCTAAAGGCTCCCATGATTCCATAAAGCAGCACTTCACCAATTTTTTTCTGTTTGTGAACACTACCACAGCTTCTGCTCTTTGCTACAAGCACATCAAATGACAAAAATCTCCCCTTTTCTTAGGCACACAGAACACTGCACCCAGGAAGACATCACCTCTAACTTCAGCAGTTCCAGTGTCTTCACAATTTTTAGCAACAGGACTTCAAAACTGGCATTTTTGTTTCAAAAATATTTTTATGGCCTTAATTCTGGACAGGGATCACTTCCCACTCCCATCTACTGTCTGAGGCTCTGGGCCTTTCCTATGCCACTAACTGCTGATACTCTTTTGAAATTCTTAAGGTCTTCAAGTATTACTAGACTCACTAGCTTGTGGCAGATGACATAGCATGTCTTCACATCTCAGGTTTCTCCCACTTGCCATTTTTATATATTTCTTAAATTTACTGCAACAACTAATACAGATACAATACTGAAAATAGTCTTAATTACAAACATATTGTGCCCTAGAAGGTGCAAATACATTCAAAAACTTCTGCAAGAACTGTCTTCAATCCCCAAATTTCCTGATGTCAGCAAGTCTGCAGGAATTTATACTCAGAGCTGGAAGTCTAATCTGTGATTAGTTCAGAATATGCAGCTTAATTCACTCGCTAACAGTGTTGCTGTGATTGTTCCCCATCTTACTCTTGGCCTACTCCACGGCACAGACCTCTCTCCAAAGGCTTTCAACTGCCCCAAATCCTGTCCCCCTAAAGGATCATGACATACACTCTAGAACAAAGTGCAAACACAAAGCAAACAGCTGCCATCCATCCCATTACCTGCTGGCAGTAAGAGTCAAAGGCTGCAAAAGCTTGTTTGTACATGCAGCTGCCAAAGGAGACAATGGCTGGGTGTGCAGAGTGCAGAAATGTCTGGGCAAGAGCCAGGATTGAAGGGAAGAAGTCTTTGATAACCTGAAATACAGACACAGTGAAAGAGATTATTGCTGCTTCTTTACAATACACTCAGTTCTCCAAAGAAAGCGTGTGCTACAGCCCATCACAAAAGTTTTGCCCAGCTTAGGAAGTGCTTTCCCACCTTTTCCAACTGCCCACTCTTGCAAAAATGGGAAACAAGAGCAGGTAAGGCACACCAGAATGTGCTTCTCCAGCCTTCTCCACAGAAAGGAATGACAGATTGGCCAAGAAGCCAACCTGCAAAGCTGCAGAGCTCACAGCAGCATATCACTTATGGGTGATACCAGGGAAGTCACAAACAATACTGTGTTGTTTTTTCACTGACATTTTCGGTTTTCACATAGTAAATGGTAAATTACACTACAAACATATGCCAAATATACATATTTAGACCTATAAAACACTGCAGTTGAAAAACAGTTCAGGTAAACATATGAACTTCCAAAAATACTGTGGGAGACAACAGCAAGCATGGCACACACAGTGGAGCTCCTGGGCTAGATGACATTTCTTAGGCTGAGAGGTTTTGTACCAAAATAAAAAGTTCATCCAATGCTGAGAAAAGCTCGTCTCTAAAAAACCATGTGACAGAACAGAGTTACAGTGCACTTTGAGAGACTGATCTGGACCAAAAATTAGAAACCAGAAGTGTAAATAACTGGAAAGGTAAGGATAGTGCAGGACAGGGTTAACTCATCATCTGACAAGATCTTTGGGAGAGAAGAGAGAGTCCCAAAGCAGAGGGAGCACTGACCATCGAGTGATTTTGGAAGGCACTGCGCATCAGCTGCTCTGGGATGCAGCCCAGGCGGATTTTGCTCCTCAGCACCTTCTCAGCTTGCTTCCTGTTCTTGGTGTTTGTAGAATGGATTAGCAGCAAAACTATCAAATCCAGAACCTTTGAGAGGAAATAACCACAATTCATTATGCTGAAAAGATATTAAACAGTCCAGATAACTGCAAGCCTTGAAGTCAAAAGTGAGAAGAAAATCAAGACTTCAAAAAGTGCTGAGAATCACAACTGCAGAAAAGCCTTATTGGTCCAACAGGGAGGAATTAAGGCAGCATAACTCTGTCCCTTGACATTTAGAAGGGATGAGCCAAGAGTTACAAAGCAAATGGATGGCTGTTATACTGGGAACAAGTCAAATACCAAAGGAACCATCCATGAAACATTACTGGCAGTTTCTGTTTCAACTATAACAATCTCTTCATCTACAACCACAAAGAAAGCCCATCAGAACACCAGCATAACACTCTGAGAGAAGTTATTACCTTATGGTCAGACACAGATGTGCAGTTCTCAATAGCCTGAGAGACAAAACAAACCAAAGAAGAAAGTTGTTATGCTACAGTACAATATAGATATTATAATATATTCCAAAACCAAATCAAAAAAGGTAGACACCAAAAGTCTGTCACACACTACTCACAGATTTCTCTCCTCTACTACAGGATACCTATCAAAACCAGAAAATTGAATCTTACCAACAGCAGAGAAACCAGAAAGCATTAAAAAAAAAAAAAAAACAGCCAAAAACTGAATTTGAACCAGGACATTCTCAAATAACATCAGGCTTGAGGAAGGGACTGAGGTACTGAGCCATGAGGGACTGAGAACAAGAAACAGTCCCATGGTTTACACTGAAGTACAATTTTAAATGACATTTAGCCCAATACCAGCCAATACTGATTCCTATATGTAAATTTTCAAGCACCTTAAGGCCTCACACAGGTCAGTCTCAATATAAGAATTTTCCTCTCTTGCAGACTTAAAAAAAAATTCATTTTTTCCAGAACACTCTCATAAACATGTAGAACAAGGTTTACCCTGCACTTCAAAAGTCTGTACAGAGAAGCCCCACAGCCTTCATTCAAACACTGAAATGGATAACTGAAGAGGAAAGCAGACTCCTGAAAAGTCACTGCTAATTTGGAACAGAATGAAATCTGTATGGGAAAAATGAAGGGCTAACATTGGTCTTTTAATATCACATTTGATAACAAGAAAGGCTCGGGCTCACCCTAGACCAAACAAATAAAGAAACAAGGAGTGAAGAACGTGTCTTACCTTAATCCATGCTTCAGAGACATCTTTCTGAAATCTCACAGCTAACTTGATCACATCAAAAAGTAGCTTCACACAATTCTGGCTGGTGGTTACTTGGCTCAGGGAAGAACTGTAAATGATTAGAAAGGAGACTCAGTCTCTGCAAATACTGTAGCAAAAGGAAGGAGGCAGCACAGCAGTCACAGCAGTTAATCAAAGCAGCCATTCTCCAGAGGGAATGCTCTGGCAGTGATAGGGAATTTCACAAGAGGATGGAAGCAGAGGTCACAGAATCAACTGAAAAGATACTGGAGGGAACTTAAAACAGATGAACTGGCAGCAACATTATTATAAATGAAGTTGCTTATCCCCATGCAGACATGGCTGGGCAAGGACTGACAAATATTATATTAGTACCAAGCAGGAAGCAATAAAGGTGTCAGTGCCTTTATACAGGATAAATTAGGCTCATCTATGTGGCCAGTTGTGCCAGAGACACCAGATAAGGAAGAGCTGAAGTCCTCTTGTCCCAGCTTACCCTTGCAGACACATGTAAACCTATTCAAATACCTGGCCTGGCCTTGGCTTTTAATCTTCTTCTGGGAACTGAGGAGCTGCAGGGGCAGAACACATGATGACAGATCCAAGTTCTCACGAAGATCAGAAATCACCTGTAAAGTACAAAATCCATGCACAAACCACTGTGACATATAAGGGAGGAACAGAAAAAACTGAGGAAAAGAAAACAATTTCCCAGAATAACCCTAAAATTACAAATCAAAAAACTCATGTATTTGTAAAGATCCCTAAGTATTTAACTATACACACTATTTTAACTTAGAAAATGACCCAGCAAAAATTTGCTCTTCACCCATCATGTCATGATGTTGCAGATGCATGCAGAAAAGCAGGAAAGGATCTTTTAGGAGTTGCTCCATGAAATTCCCACCTGTATCTTCTGTATGCTGCTGTGAACTGTTTTTATCCCGTTCAGCAGCTGACCAAGCTATTTGACAGCCAAAGGAATTCTGAGCATGCAAGTTTACCAACCTGACTGTCAAACTGCAGTGTATCAGCACAGACTGGCTTGCATGTCATAGGCACACTGTTTTCATAGGGGTGTCCCTGAAAGGTTTGGGCAGAACACAAACCTCATCTGGCTTAGGCTGAGGCTTCCTCAATGTATGAAAAAGACCCATAATCAAGAGTTCAGCAAGGCTGGCTTTGGTTCTTGGCAATATTAAGATTTTACTTGAAAACATGAAAACATACAGCTCTGTGTGTGAAGCAACTTCTCTGTTAAGACACACACTGGCCTTTAGTGTGAGAAAAATACTGTACCTCTACTGCATCTGCTGCCTTGACATTTTGGAGGATGAATTTTACTACAACAGGCAAATCTTCCAGTTTCACAGAAGGCACAATGGTCATGGCAGACTGTCGCACCTGAGGAGAGAGAGACACTGCATCAGCTGGAAGACTGTGACTTCCAGTTATGTTAGTGGGAAGGAATCTTTGGAAATTTATAGTCCAGCCTTCTCTTCAGAGTGGGAATACTGCCAGTACTAGATCAGACTCGCCTTGGCTTTGTTGAGTCTTGAAGATATTCAAGGATGGAGGAGACCCCCAAGCCCTACCACCTCTCTGAAAATTTCTGTCAGTGCTGCAGACCCTGACTTGTTTTCCCAAATGTCCATCCTGAGCCTCCCAGGCTGCCATTTGGGGCTGTTGTCCCTTATCACTTCACTCGGCAGTGCCAAGAAGAGCTTGGCTCCATCATTTTTTAACTGGCTTTCAAAAGGGAAAAGCATGGAAGACAAGTACCCTGTTATGGAGTACCTGCCTTTTGGGACTATGTAAAACTCTATTTAATGCACTCAAATGAACCAATTTTATTTTATTCATAAGAAGCCCAACTCCAAGAAGTGGAGCAATGCAGCATATCCAAAAGACACAAGGCACATCATCATCTCTTCTGCTTCATCAGCATTCTGCAGAAAAAACTTATTTAATTATTTAATCACCAATCTGCCGTTACTTAGAATATTAGCAGTCTAGTCTAGTCACTGTAGTTCAAAAAAATGAAATATTGACAATAAGTAGGTTTAAGACTGCAGCAGGACAAGTGCTTTTGCATTTGCTAAAACATCTGTGTTTGAAATTTCTAAGTGCATACTGTAACAGCCAGAAAACTTATCTCTGCTCCTCACTGAACCCCTCATACATGTTTGCAAAACTAGTTTTGCTTTCTGAACTCTTTCCAGCTTCAGGACCTTGGGACTTTTGAAGGCCTGCAGGAGTCAGATTTAGCAAAATACACAGTTCCAGCTGTCGTGTTTCTAAGCAGGGGCTGGGGTCTGCTGAACTGCTCAGGAAAAGCTCTTACCTCAGCCAGAAGTTCTGCATCAAGATCCAGACGAGAAAGGGCATCCAGGATTGGAACTGTCAGCCGTCTGCCCTGCTTTAGTAAGGAGCTGATATGCAAGGAAAGGAAAACAAATGATCCTCTTAACAAAGTCAAAGACAGATCCTTTGTATGTTGTATGATTCCAGTAGTTTTTGTCGTCACTGCAAAAAAGGTCTCTGAAACTGACAACATACACCACTGGCATTATGGAGAACTTGCTCCCTAAATTATTACTGCTCATGCAGGGACTGCAGCTGTGTTTAACTGCCTCAAGGACTTTCCCAAAATTCATCTAATCATTGTTGGCTGACATCTCAGTTTCTTATAAACATTTTCTAGCAAGAAATTCTACTTGAATTGTGTTAGTTGAAAAACATCGTCTTCAGCTTCCTGGTAACTCTGTTTATCCTCCCTACTTCATCACAACAAGCAATGAGTATTTTCCACATCAGAAATAGGTAGAGACTATGGAGAACATGGAAACAAATACCCCTTGCTGATACTGTTTAGATTCTCAGCTTTAAAAAAAATACAAGTAGAGAAAACAGAAGTTTGAGTAATTTAATTAGCATTTTAAAAAAATAAATGTGTGGAGCTTTTTTATCTAGAAATTGAGGCAATAAACTGAGAATGGAAACAGCAAGTCACAATTAACTTCTAAGAGGGTACAAAAAGCAGGATGCACTGCTTGCAAGAGTAATCTGAAATAATTATCACAGGTTTGAAAGTATAATTAGGACCAGCATAAATGTGATTTGTGTAATAAGAAGAATTAGAAATGCTAAGACTACTAAAATTATTGTGTAAAATAAATGCACTACTAGAAAGACAGATGTAGGGGCTAGCTAAGGCAGTGGTTCCTGGAAGGGTAACTACTGGCATTAGGTCCCCCTGTTCTTTTGGTCATTAAATATGCTTGAAAAAAATAAAATAACCAGAAAGGTCTGCTTCATGCACACATTTACTATGTTGTGTTTTGTTTTTTTTTGGGGGGAGGGGGGGGTGTTAATTAAAAAAGAACCAAACAATGTTGGTCCTTACTATAGCAGAATCCAAGACAGATTAGAAGCTGTTTATAGTGATATCCAAGTGACTGATGCAGCAAAAGTAGTAAGTACTTAACTGGATTCTATTTGTGCTGTATCCAGGTAGCCAAATTGTATCCAGTGTCTAGATAGAAGCAGCTTTTGAGCATTCTTCTAAATGCAATGTCTTTTGTTTCACTGTCTGTGGTCTCTAAGAGCACAGCAGCACATATGAAACGTCCCAAGCCAGTGCTAAGTGTTCCCAAATGTCAACAGGAACAGGACGCTGTCCTAATACTTGAGTCAGTCTCAGAGCAACCTCCATTAATGAACCTTGTCCTTTTCTGCTAAGTGTAAAGGTTAAAAACCAAACCAACTCAACCAAATCATCTGTACCTGAGCTCTCTGGCAACCTCACTTTGCTGGGAATCCTCCAGGATCTCAGGTAAACTGGTGATAATATCATGCTGGATTGGTACTGGAGAGACACTGACCATCTGCATTAACTTCTTGATGAGATCCTGCAGACAAGAGCACTGGTGAAATGCACAAATCTCACCGTGAGCAAGCAGTTCATCAGCACTAAAACAACCTTTTTTATGTAAGGTCACTCAGTACAACATCTGTCTGGATTTATACTTACTTACTTTCCCTTAACTCATCATCCTGCTGAAGTCATGAAGCACAGCATAGACTTTGGTGGAACAATGGTATTTTACAGGTAGGATATAATAATGTTGGTGAGCAAAGGAGACTGGAAAATACAGCAGCAAAATTTCCAGCGTTTAGTATGATTTCTGGATTCACCTAATTCTGGAACTTTGTAGTAACAGCCCTCCAGTACAAAACAACTCACAGAGACTGGCTGACTTAGGGAAAGAAGGGAAGGAATCACCCCCAAATGTTTGCCTGTATCCAGTATCTTGTTAAAATTAAACAAGAAAAGATTGTAACTTCCTGCCAGCAACAGTTTTAAAACAGGGTCACCTGTGTGAATATATACACACAGATACAAATTTTTGTAAAGGAGCAAGGAAAGAAGAAAAATAGTAAAAGGGGATGTTCAGAAATCACTGAAGGCAATCATAACAAAACAGAACAAAATTAAATCTCTGCTTCAGCATGTGAATATGAAAACATCATTTCTCACAGCTTAATAATTGATCTAATCCAGAAGTTGTTTGGAAAAAGCACACATGTGATTGTACCATTGGTACTCACCTGGCTATCAAGAAGCCTGTCAAGCCACTTAAACTGATTGACAATGAGCCGGGGAAAATTTGTTCCAAAGGTGCCCACACTAAAACAGCAGAAAATGACACACAAATTAGTCAGACCTACAGACTCAAAAGCTTTGCTGCCAGACAGCAAGACCAACTAACCCCATTTTCAACTGGCCATTAATGCAGAGAAAAAACTTCACTCTTCTTACAGTTTGATAGGGGACAAGTGTAACAAAGCCCATTTTCAAGAATTCCCAAAGGGTTACAGCACAATTAACAGTGTATCACTTACATCCAAGACCCTTTAGAATTCCTGGGTGAAAACAGTTCAGTCCTTGTGACTGTCTGTGTTAAACCTTCCCCAAACAAGATTTGGGATGTAAGAGACAGTTTCTTGGACTGAAACGCTGTGCAGCTTACCCTGGTTGATACTCAGCACTGGACCAAATACTGTGTCAAGAACAGTCTCAAGTTCTTTCTGCCCCTTGCCCTGCTCCACTAACTCCATAGTGAGCACCCACGACAGTGGGAGAAGAGCTTAAGTGTTCAAGTCTTGCCCATGTTGTGCCTCAAGATTTCTCCCTCCACTATGATGTCCTATGTTCAAAAACCAACAGGTGCTCTTTCAATTTTCCTTGTTTGAAAGGATTTTCAATTTTCCATTTTTAAAAGGAGGTCTGTTTACACCTCACAGCCTCCCAGAACTCTGCCAGCCACCTTCATCTCTTTTCTAAATAATGAAACACTCTGTATTCCCTTTGCTGAAATAATTCCCAAGCTTATGTCAGTAGCTACAAAAAGCACAGTGAATCACAAGATATGTCTGGAAGTTTGTCTTCTGCTTTATGCACCCACAGATTTAGAGTCATGCTGCCTCATAGATAATTTTACACTTGTATGAAATAAAAAACCACCTAAGTGCAAACAGTCATTTAGGTAAATTTGAAGTAACATTAAAAGTCAAACAGCTGGTGATTGTCCAAAAGAAATTTAATTTCACGGCAGAGAGGGGCCACTTTATACTCACACGTCAAAAAAGAATTCAGGGATCTTTTCTAACAACAGTGTTATGACAGCAGGCTAAAAAGAAAGGCAAAAAGACAGTGTTAGGATGATTTACTGGTTGTACTGTGATATTGCCACCAAAACTGACCTTTCACAAAAAATGAAATATACACAGAGAATGAAATACTTGAAAAGACCAATAAAATATTTCCTGTATAAAGAAATCTCTTGCCTATTGCCAGAAAAAAAGGTACAAAGCCTGAAAAGAGAAAACCACCAATGCCAGGAATGGTATAAACTATCCACATAATCCAACAGAATCAGAGCATACAGGCAGGATGTCCAAATCCTCTGGGCCAAACAAGCCTCTCTTTCTCAGACCCAGCTGAGTTGCTTTTCACCACACAGGAAACTAAAGCACCAACTTTAGATAAGTTTGAAAACAGTGCCCATGTGCTTTTGTCACACCCTTTGCAGCTCTAATTCTTTAATCCTGGCCCAAATGCAATTCTAAAACTGTATTTAAGACAAGAACTTTTAAAATGTTTTAATTATAAGAGAATTGAAATCCACAGCTGCTCTCAGGTTTCCCATGCCTTGATGAGGCATCTGTCATCTTCTGTTCCATACACATCTCTATACAATTTGTATACAACTTCACAACTTGTTCTTGCCTGCAGGTTGCTCAGCATCCTACCCATTTTTAAACTCTTCCAAGATTCAAATTCCTCCAGTAATGGAATTTCAGTCACCTCTCTAGCCTATCTGTTCTAGCACTCAAAAAGCCCCCAACGTTCTCCACAGTGGGAATGGTCGTATGCTATCAGAATTTCCCTGGTTGACCTGAGCCATCATCCCTCATTCTGCCCTGTTCACCTTTGAGAAGGGTCTGTGCTCCCTACACTAAGCAACTAGATATTTCAAGACTACAAAATTTCCCTTAATCTTAAGACTGAACAAACCCAGTTGTCTCTGTCTCTGCTTGCATGCCACATGCCTCAGACCCTGAGCACCTTTGTGTCCCTAAAGAAACAACAAACTGGACACTGTTCCAGACACAGCCTCACCTGACTCACAACCAGTTCTATTAATCCTTTTTTTTATGTAAGCAAAGGCATCCCTACAATCAACACCATTGCAAAGAGCAAACTAAGGTGCCCATACCTGTAAGATCTTAATTCCAAGAAGCAGTTTAATGAGGCTTTCGCAATATGAGTGCACCAGATTCCTGCAAGATGAAAGATTCCACCACAGTTGTAAAAAAACACATTAGGAGAGCAGGCTATAACTCTTTCCATGACTGTTTTTTTTTTAAAAAACTACATATGATGACTTAGAATAACATATGGTAACCACAGATTTAGAAATGCACTTCAGGTCTGAAGCAAGTCCCTCTCTACAAGACTACTGTGAGATGGAAATGCAAAAGTCTGTGGTAAGGTTCTATCTCCTGGAAAAAAAATTCTCAAAAAGGAATTGACCTTCACCAGCCCTGTCAATTTTTTTTTTCTCCAGTATGTGGTTCTTGCCATAAAATGCCATGGAGCCCAATGTGTGCCATGGGCAGACAGTAAATTCTGTGACTTGCCACTTTAAGCTCACTGCTATTAAACAGCAATGTACTACACCAGCCACTCCTGGCCTAAGAAACAAGCCTTGCTGTGTATGAGCAGGAGCTACAGCCTGTCCCTCCACTCTGCTCAATGTTACAGGACATTTGACTAGAGCATTTACCAGGACATTTAACATTTCAGCTCTTACTGAAGAAGGCAAAATACATTTTCTCTACCTGGACCCCTCAGTACGTATGGGAGTGCATGGCAAGAGACAGTTCTTGAACTGGTTCCTGTCCTTGATGTGAGATTCCAAGCCACTGATAAACTGCTTCACAACCTGCAAAGCAGAGAGAAGTCATCCATCCTGAAGAGATGCCCCAGTCAGCTGCTGTCCTTCAAGATGTATTTTGCAAGCAGATAGTAAGTACAGGGAAGAGGTAAGCCAGGGAACTGCAGACAGACAGGAACTGTGATGGAAGGAATGATGGATAATAGATGAACTCTAGTCTAGACTATTTCCAAAAGGAAACGCTGATTGTTCTGCAAAATAACTCTAAAGCAAGTGCCTCACATTTTACTTTAATTGGAAAAGGCTTTGCCTTTCTTCCTGTTCAGCTGAGACAGCAACATTTAATGTGACAAGACCTGCACCCAAAAAGCAATCACAGTCAAATCACAGGCCCCCAGACTTCCACACTGGGCTTGCTGACTGGAGAGGGGCCCCACAACATGGCAGTTTTAATGCTGTCAGTTCCCACCCAACACAAACCCAAACACAGCTTCCACCAGAAAGTTAAGCAAGTATTTGCCTCCCATAAGAGTCTTTATCTATTGAATAATACTGCCAATGAATTATTTTGATAGGGCATAGTGGTGGAAATGTAAAACTTTTCCTTGGATCCGTGCAAAGCCAGTCTTGGAGCATTGTCCTGGTTTTAGCCAGGACAGAGTTAATTTTCTTTCTAGTAGCTGGCACAGTGCTGTGTTTTGGATTTAGGATAACAATGTTGATAACCCACTGATAGGTTGCTGAGTTGTTGCTGAGCAGGGCCTGCAGAGAGTCAGGGACTTTTCAGCTCCTCACCCCACCAGTGAGGAGGTTTGGGGACACAAGAAGCTGGGAGAAGACACAGCCAGGACAGCTGACCCACACTGACCCAGCCATGATGCACCATGCTCAGTGTATGAACTGTGGGAAAGCAGGCCAGGGCTGCTGTGTGGGAACTAGCTGGTCAGCAGGAGGTGAGCAACTGCATTGGGTATCACTTGTGTTGTATATTCCAATTATTTTATCATCATCACCATCATTATTATTATCTCTTCCATTTCTGCTCCATTTAACTGCTTCTATCTCAACTTGCAAATTTTTCCCCCCTCAATTCTCTCCTCCATTCCCCTGTGGGGAGAGGGAGTGAGTGGCTGTGTGTTCAGCTGTTAAACCACAACCAGCACACACACCAATGCTGTATTAACAAAGGCACAGGCTGGTCATCTTTTTCTGACTGTTCAGATGCAACAGCTGAGAAGAAACAGAAGCAGCAAAAGGACAAGAGGACCAAAAAGCTGGAACAGTGACACTGAGAGCACTAGAAAATCTGGACCACAGAAATCCAAGATAAGCTACCATGCTGGACACTTCTTATGGACATTTGCATAAATGCTGCATTTGCATTTTTTGCTACTCAGCAAACAGTTTTAAAGTTACTTACACTTGGATAAGTAGGGTGCTTCTCCAGGGCCAGGCAGAGCTTCTTCTGGAAAGCCATTTGATCAACAGCTATGAAGAAAGTTTAAAAAGAAAATAAAGCACCAGACACATTTTATGCACACAGCATGACAACAACAGCAACATAAAGTACAAGCTCTCAAGTCCATCCACCAGCACTTCTGCATTTGCTTTACTGAGAAGTCCAGAAGTGGAATCACCACTTGTGTTCTCCCCAGTCAGGGCTGAGAGTTGCTGATAGCATTGAAAAGGCTTAATACAAGAATTCCTGGAGGCCTTGTCTGAGCTGAAAGGCAACAATGACATGTTTGTTTTCCCCTTTCAGAGATCCTGCCTCTGTAATTCAATACTGTAATCACAGATGCAGTCTAATCTTTTTCCATGTAGCTCCAATAACCTCTCAGAAGTCTTTAGACTTAGCATGTATACACCCAGAAAGCCGGTATAATGAGGCTAGGTGATGCACTGAATTCAGCAGGAACAAGAGGCACATAACAATTAAGAGGCCAGAAGAAGGTTTGCTTGAATTTTGGAACAAGCTGGTTCAAGCATTTTGATTCTGCAAGTAATACACACTTTTACTTTATACCAGATATCTTTGCAGGTTTTCAACTACAAGCAGAAAGAGCAAATGTTAAACTCCTACCTATTTCATTCTGTCCCTCCCCAACTTTCAGCACAATTCCTGATGTTCTAAGGAGCTCCTCAAAGACTCCCTCATTCTCCACTCCACAGTGGGCAGAGGCATTTTCCTTATCAGAAATCCGTGACTTCTTTGTTTCTGTGAAAACAAGACATGCCATATCACATATATATATATTAAAAAAAAAATCAACAGTGTTATTAACAATCAGCATTATCAAAACTGCCTGGGAGCTGTTGCCTCTACCAATTGGACTCCAGCCCTGCAAGATTATTACCTGAGCACCTACTTGGCAAGTCTGTCTTGCAGCTCTCTCCAGAAGCATCACCTTTTGACAATTTCCTTTTGGAAACCATGGTAACAAAACCTTTCTTGTTGTCTGTAAAAAAGCAGGAAAGAGACAAGTGTTAGTTCACGTTTTTTTAAGCAAATCAAGGATGTATTAGTGAATAGTGAAAGGGAATGCTCCAGAAATTGAAAGTGCTCAAAAAAAGACAGATTGCCTGGGTAACCACACACATTTTTCTGCTGTACGGGTTGAAATTTTAAAGCTTGTCATATTTAAATAGCGCAATACATCACTTTTTTCCCTAAAATTCAATTCCTCCACAAATGAGTTCTGTCAGCACAAACCTCCATCCAGCCCAGCCTCTCCTGGGGGGGGAGGGGGGTGGCAGTGATTAAAAATAAAAAATAAATCTTGACTCACCTTTAAAATCTAAAGGTTATTAAAAAAGCATGCGTGATCACCTCACACTAAATTTCAAATGTTTGGCAGAGGCCAGTTAAAGGGATTTACATAAAATACCAGCGCGGAAATGGAAACAATTGAAAACTGAAGTGCGAAGAGCCTCTCGCAGCTGTCTCAGGCACACCGAGGCGGGTGCCAAGAGGATGGTGACAGGTCTTTCCAGTGGTGCCCAGCGACAGAGCAAGGAGCAATGGCTACAAACTACAGAGAAGTTTCATCTCTGAAGGAGAAGTTTGTTAACACCGCGGGTGGCAGAGCACGGGCACAGCTGGAGAGTCCCTGTCCGGAGACATCCCAATCCCAACCCCACCCGCACCTGTGTCACCTGCACAGTGACCCTGCCTGGGCAGGACGGGGTGACTCGCAGAGCTCTCCCTTACAACCCTCACCATGCCGATTCCGCTCCGCCCCGAGGCTCAGCCCTACCGCGGCCGGGAGCCTCCCTGCCTGCCTCCCTCACCCCAGCCCCGCCCGGCTCGGCTCGGCANCCCGAGCTGCTGCTGGACTCCAACATCCGGCTGTGGGTGGTGCTGCCCATCGTCTTCATCACCTTCTTCGTGGGCATGATCCGCCACTACGTGTCCATCCTGCTCCAGAGCGACAAGCGCCTCACGCAGGAGCAGGTGTCCGACAGGTCAGGGGCGCCCTCACCCCGCCCGCCCCGCGGCCCGCCCGGCCCCGCCGCTAACGCCGCCTGTCTCTCTTACAGCCAAGTCCTCATCCGGAGCAGAGTCCTTCGGGAAAACGGGAAATACATTCCAAAGCAGGTAGGGAGGCTTCCCCCGGAGCGTGGCCGGGAAGGGAGCCCCTTCCCGGGGCAGGCCCTTGGGAATCCCGGACACGGGGCCCGCTGGGCGCGCCTTTCCCCGGCATTAATGCCCGCTGGCGCTGCTCGGTGTGTTCCACCTGCACGCTGGAGTGAGGTCTGGCCCCAAAACACCGCGCTGAGTCCCTGCCGGCAAGCACAGGGGGATGTAACAGGGATAAGGAGGTGGTCGTACAATGTCAGCTGAAATGTTTGCTGAAGATCCGTCGCTCGTGGTGTCTCTGTTGCTGGGAATGTGTGTGGTTCGTGAAGTTCAGAGCTCAGCTGCGGGGGATGAACATATCCCGTGTACGGGTACTGGGGCTGAACCAGCACAGGGAATTGGCACAAAGCACGGAAAGCTCTTTCATTAAGGTGGGCTCTTCTTCAGAGACTTCTCACAATTATTTTAAGATTTTTACAAAGCTGATAGGCTGCATGCAGAAAAAAGTGAGGAGCTTTAGAGCGCCTGGGCACTGAAGTACCTCTCTAGGTAAAAACGATGTGCCGTGAAAGAGCTCATAAGGTGTTTGCATGGCTGAGCAAGGAATAACATTTCTGTCCTTTCATTTTTTATGGTGTTGGCATTGGCTCTTTCTGTTTTCAGTCTTTCCTGTCCCGGAAATATTTTTTTAATAACCCAGAGGATGGATTTTTTAAGAAAACGAAAAGAAAGGTAGTGCCTCCTTCACCAATGACAGGTATGTTAAGGTACAACTGCAGCCAGGCAGAAAAGCCTGTCCCTTCGTGCCAAGGAGTTCAGGGATTGTGAGGGAGGGGGTGGGACTGTTCAGTATACTGGGGAGGGGGAAGTGAGATCCCTCTCTTGGGTAGCAACATATTAGGTCACTTCATTTTGCTTAACTCCAACCTCCAGCTGCTTGCAGTGCCTCACAAGAGCACCAACACCTCAGTGTTGCCAGGAGTGGGACTTCCTGCTCTCACTTGTGTCCTTTTGTCAGTGTTTTGCACCAGCTCCTGCAGGATCTTCTCTACACCAATTTAACTTAAGTGTCCACAGCAGCAAATGAGCTGGGTAGTTTGTTGCCTTTTTCCTACCCAAATCAGTTCACAGAAGGGTTAAACAAGTTCAGCAATATGGGGTAAAGGATGCAATCAGACACAGCACAGAACACAACACCCCTTTGGCAGCAGCCACTGCCACGCTGGCTGTTCATCTCATTTTGCAAAGTATTTTCAACAATGGAAAACAAGTTACTGGGATGGGACTGTTTTGTCTCTCATGCGTTTTCTTAATTAAAGTAGCTGATAATTAATATCTTATTTCCCTTTGTTGTGATATGCTGCTACTTCACATCCAGTCTGTGATTTGCAGATCCTACCATGCTGACAGATATGATGAAAGGGAATGTAACCAATGTTCTGCCTATGATCCTCATCGGGGGTTGGATCAACATGACATTTTCGGGATTTGTCACAAGTAAGTGTCTGGAATAACGTGGGTTTGGTTGGGTTTCTGATGGTGACCTTGAGGGTCTGGGCTGCATCAGAGATTTGCTTCAGCATGAATTTGGTTTGTGGCACTGCTGCTTTTCACTCCCTAGACTTGCCTGTTCCCTTGCAGAAGAGGAAAAATTGTTCTCAGAGTACTGGCCACGGCCACGAAGAAAATAGTTCATGTACTCAGAACCACTGTAGTTGCAAAACCAATATTTAATTCTATTAAAACTGCCTAAACTTCAAGTTGATACAGTGGATTTTCCTCTGAACCTGTCCAAGGAGTTGGTTACTGTGTAATGCATGATCAAAAACACTTCCTTAAATTCACAGTTCTGGGTGGTTTTTTCTACACAGTTTATGTGATAAGTGTTCGTTTAACAAAAGACATTTGCCTTCACAGTCATGAAACAACATTTGTTGTGAGGGTTTGGTCATCTCGTTTTTCCAAAAAGTCTTTTCATACTGAATTGAATACAGAACTGCAACTTTTTTCAGAAATACAAGTTAACTTCTTGTTGTACACATTGCATTCAGACCAGATAAGATATAATAAAAGAACTACCAGCTCGCTTTGCAAGCCGTGCAGTGTCACTTTGTGGAACTGACCTTCTCTTTTCAATCCTGCAGCAAAGGTCCCGTTTCCTCTGACGCTGCGCTTTAAGCCAATGTTGCAGCAGGGAATTGAACTGCTCACTTTAGACGCGTCCTGGTAAGCCCCTGTCCTCAGCCAGCAGGGTGGAATTCCCACTTGGAGAATGCTGAATGTGTTAATAACCCTTGAGTGGTCTGTGCGTGCTGCTGGAATGAGGGCACGAGCCAGCTTTGAACTGACACCAACCGTGCTTGTTCTGATTTGTCAGGGTGAGCTCTGCTTCCTGGTACTTCTTGAATGTGTTTGGACTCAGAAGCATTTATACTCTCATCCTGGGCCAAGATAATGGTAAGACACTATCCTTTCTGTGAAAGAACTGGCTTCTCCTCCTTCCATGGGATGTCTTCTGAGGGAGGCTGGGGAAGGATTTCTAAGTTTTCAGCCAAAAAGCCTTTAAAAGCCTCTCACTTCTGTGAGGTTAGTCTCCCAGGCCAGGTTTGGTACCACCTGCAGCAAGTACCCAAATCTTCTGCACCATCCATTGGCTCATAAACTCCCATGCTTTCCTTCTCACCAGAAGAGTGTGCAGAAGTTCTGCTCTCAGGCTTGCTTTTATTTCTAGCAAGTATTGATTTTAAGGAAAACTGCAAAGATTTCTTAATGTTAGATGTGGGGCAGGACAATTATGTATTGGGATTGTAGAAGACTGTATTTTCCTCAATTTTTCTGTATATTTTATGTAAATCTGGCTAAGATGTAGGGGATGGGGATGACTTCGGAGAACTCCTTCTGGCATGGTGGTATTGCATTCTGGGTGTTTCTGCAACATTCTCATTGACAGCCAGAAACCAGCCTGCTGGTACTGTGCTCCAGGAAATGCTATTTACATGACACAAAAATCTCCTTTCTCATTTGTAGCTGCAGATCAGTCCAGGGTGATGCAAGAACAAATGACAGGGGCAGCAATGGCCATGCCAGCAGATACTAACAAAGCGTTTAAGGTACAGTATTCCCACCTGCATTTCTGTTTGCTGGGAGCTTGCAGGGTTGTAGGCTGTAACTCATCCTCTCCCTGTGTCAAGTAGGGGAATTGCTCTCAATTCCTGTTCCTTAAATTAGAGCTGACAACTGATGAAGGCTGTGGGAGTTGCTCTGGGTCTGGCAGCACTGAGGTGCAGTTCCCCTGGCTCACACCCCTCGGGTTCCATCCGATACTGCCTGTCCATGGCATTGCTGCTGTTCAGCCCTGTAGGGACCTGAACCCTCTGCATGCTCCAGCAGAACAAAGGAAAAAAGCCCATATTGCAGAAGCATTCTGATGAAGAAATATAAATCTCTTGCTGGGCATCATGTGATGTGATTTTGCAGGCTGTGTGCACAAGTCTGTGATCAGTTGCAAAATTCTTGTCCTGTAACTGCTACCAAATGTCTCTGAACTAAAGAATTAAGCACAAAGCACTTGACCCCTCCAGAACAGAACTGGCTGTGTTTCTGGAAATGGCTGGTTTAGAAGCACTGGACTGTTCCAGAGAGTTAAAAAGTTTGCAAAAAGTAGGTAATGTAATTCTTCTAATTTCTGTGATATACTTTGTGTTGACAAAGTAATATCTAGTTAAGCATAAAACACTGATTTCAGCAAGCTGACAGTATTGCCAGGTTTTTAATAAACCTTGGGGTTTGATGCAGTTTTTAAGGTAAGCACTACTTTGTCTGGTTCTTGTCTAATACATGTTGCTTTCCCTTCTCCACCTCTGTTCAATGCAGACGGAATGGGAAGCCTTAGAACTGACGGATCATCAGTGGGCCTTAGAAGATGTAGAAGAAGAGCTCATGGCAAAAGACCTCCACTTTGAAGGCATGTTTAAGGAAGAACTTCAGACCTCCATCTTCTGAATTTGAGAATATGCTCTTGTCTCTCCTTGTGAAAGTTATTTGAAAAGAAATGTTACTTAAAACTATATAATGTATTTTAGCAAGGCTGAGAATAAAAGAAAAACACCATGTTCAGAACTGCAAAGTGCCCTCACTTTGATTTGAGCCCCAGGACCGATGGTGTTGTATCTGAGCCAGAGACTGTGTGAGTTTCTAGCTGAAGTTCTGTTTCTCTTCCTCAGAAATGTATGCTGGAGAAAAACCTAAAATTTCTGGTTCACAAAGAGCAAGCTTGCTCAAGTTAAGGTTTCTGAGAGTAAAAAAGTAGAAGTCGTGCCTATATTCCTTATCTTTTTAAATAAATGCACAGTGAGTTATCCTTTGCTTTTGAACAATTAAGACATCATCACATAATCAATTCAAACTTGGCTTAGTGACAAAGTACCTACTGCATCTTCAGAAACAGCATGAAGACTCAGCTTCTGAAAGCAGTGCTTGCCCTCACTCTTTACACACTTTTTCCTGTTACAATAATCAGGATTTGAACCTTTCAGAAGGAAAAAAGCACAAGGGAGATACTCACCACATGCCCACAGCAAAGTGTGGGACAGCTCACCTACCTTCCTCTGGGGTCCAAGGGTGCACCAAGGCTCCCTGGAACTGCAGTCCCCTCTCCCTCTCCTGCCCTAGCAGCCTGTTGGGCACCTTGGCACCTTCTGCCCTTCCTTACTGTTCTCATTCCTGGGAAGGGCAGCTCCTCAGAGGCCTTTGGGTAGCTGAGAGCCAAAGATGGCATTGCTATGCAGAGGCAGCAAACACAGATTATTTCCCCACTAAATTAATCCTTCCCAAATCCATTTATAAGCACCTCAGAGTGCCCACACAACCCTTCCTGCCTGCCATGTCCAGCAGGGTGTCACTGCCTGGCTGTTCCATGCCATACCCATTCTGTTATTTACTGGGCCAGGTGGGGATAGTAAATGCCTTGTTTTAAGCTGCCCCTCTGACCATCTTCTTGCACTGTACAGAACAGGGAGCAACTGCTCCTGGCTTATCAGGAAGGAGCTACTCAGACCTCTCCCCCAGGTAGAACAGTCCTAACCTGGAGAAATGATTGTTAAACAGCAGCTCTTACATACTCTGTGGCTGTTACTGTTTTTTACTCCTCTTTATTCTGAGCACATCCCCTCCAAAGCAGGAACTGAGCCAGGACTGTGACACAGCCTGTTTCCTGTTCTCACCCAACTATCTCAGTGGTACAGCCACAAACAGCCCTAACACCCCTGGAGAAAAAGGACTGAAGGAAGACCAAGACCCCCAAGGATCTGCAGAGCAAGAATGATGATGAAACCATATCTGAGGCTTCCCAGTGCTACAGAAAAGCAAGGACAGGCTTTGCTGAGCACCAGATACCAACAGCCCAGACACGCAGGTGAGAAAAGGAGTGAACATAAACTCTGAGCTGTACAGAGCAGTGCTCTCAACAGCTGATTTCCTCCCAAAATCCTCACTGGTTCTGAAGGACTCGCCCTTCCCCAGCCCAAATCACTCCTGGAGCACCAGGCATCCCCACAACCAGCAGTCTTGAGCCACATAACAAAAGCTGAAAATACAACAAAATTCAGTTTCAGTGCAAACCACTCTTTAATTTTCCTCTTTGTACAACAGAGCCAGCCACTTACAAAGTGCTAGTCTAAAAAACAGTCTGGTATTACAGCACACACACAGCAGCTGAAGCCCAGCAGCTCAGAGGCAGAAAAAGCAAGAGCTGGGCCACTCGTTCTGCAGTACAACAGAGTCTGTTCAGCATCTGAGCATCACAGATTTAGTCCCACGGATGCTTTTCTGTGTCAGCACAGGCAGGGAGGCGAGGAGAACAAAGGCTATTTCAGATTGATTTATCTTTGAAAAAGATCTTTTACTCCCCTCCCTTTCCTCTATTCCCTATTTTGGAATGCCCACATGACTTACTTTCAGGGTAAAATGAACAAAAAAAAGCTAATTAGAGTAATTTCAGTGCAGTGCTACAGCTTAAAAATTGCTTTTTGGATGCTCCCCTCAGTAATGAGGAGGAAAAAAAAGAAATACAATATTAAGAGTTGCAAAAACAAAATCCCCAAAACAAAACAAGAAAACCCCACCAGAACAGCAGAAGCAACTAGGCAATTGTGATCTCAAAAGTCAGATTTCAAAGTTTTAAAAGCAAAATTCCACAGAGCAGGATCACATACACCAGTAGCATGCCAGCTAGAGGCAGGCCTCCCTTCTCCTCAAAAAAGAAAACCCCTCCTGTTTCTTTCATCTCCTTGAGCTAGATCTTTTCCTAAAATACATAGGCTAAGGCTCTAGATTTTTTCCCACATTTCACATGGAAGACCAGTTCTCTGCTGAGGAGAGACTCACTGGAGTCCTCATTAAAGAAGAAAGCTGGACTTGAGTCCTACAAGTACCACAGACAGTAAAGGAGGACAGAGGAAAGAGCATTTGCCAGTTGTGCTGAAAGGATGGAACAGAACCATTGAACAGCAAAGGCAAACAGAACCAGGGGCAGCTCTCAAGGGAGGGGGAGGAAGGCTGAAAGAGCAGTCCAAAAAAACCAAAGTTGCAAGAGAAAAGACCGAAAACTCACACAATCCATTGCATTGGGCTGTCACAGGTGACACAGTGCTGAGCTTGGCTGGAAAGAAAAGCTCCAAGGAGTGTCACATCAATGAGCAAAAGAGGATAAAAATGCTGTTACTGCACAAACCATAGAAGAAAAGCAGAAAAGTGCTTTACAGAGCAGCCTGGAAGTGAGGGGTGTAGGAGATGGATGGAGAGGACAAGAAATCATCCATGTTATGTGTGGTATTTTCTCTGCAGAAGAACAGGAGCCAGAGCAGCTGTATCCTGCATCTCCGTGGGGACCAGCCTGTGTGTATGCCATATCATAGGCAGGTATGATTCACTTCTGGCCAAGGTTCCTACATTACAAAATTCAGTGTTCACATGAAAAAGGCTGAGTCAAAGCTGCCCTGAAGAGCCTCAAATGCATCAGTGAAAGGGTGGAAGCAAGAGAAACGTTTGCTGCTTAGCCAGGACACCAAGGTACGATGGCAAAGAATGCAACAGACAGGCCAGATGTACAGAGATCTGAACTCTAGAAAGGGTGCAGGAGCCTCCCTGACACAGGCAGGGCCCAGAAGCAACACCAGAGTCAGCAGGAAGCCTCAGTGCTGATTCACAGAATCATACCCACCAGACTCCTCCACAAGGCTCAGCTGTGACTGGCCTCCAGCTCACACTGCCCTCTTCCAACCCCAAGAACCACAGCCCCACCATGGCTCAGCCCCAGCCACTGCCTCTAGCCACACAGCTCAGCCAGATTTTAAAAAGAACTTTATTGAAGCTCCAATATATATTATTTTTGGCCTCTAAATACCCAAGTGTCAGCACCTATTCCTGGCTCTCCAGTGCTACTCTGTAACTCCCAGCACTGAAACTTTCAGTGCTCAATCTTCTGCTTAACCCCTACAGAAGGAAGGAAAATTTTCAGATGCCTCAGGCATTGCTTTAGAAGAGGAACTGCTACCATGGTGGCTGGAGGTGATGCTTAGTTGGTATCCATGCCGTCACACTCTTCTTGGGGAGGACATGGGGCAGTATGTTCCTCATTGTTTCGGCGCTGATAAAACAGCACATATGCAGCTTTTGTCTACCAAACAAAAAGAAAACCCGTCTGAAACCATCCACACAGCTTGGCTGGAAATGCCATGCCCAAAGCAGGGAACCACACTCTCAGCACAAACTCAGAATAGCCTTAGGCCAAATACTCACCACTATTTGGTCTTCTGAAGCCGCTGATACGCTGCTGTCATCGAAGTAGTACCACTTGTCGTTCACTTTGTTCTTTGCGTAGGCAGTGTCTGTCGGGGGAGAAACAGAGCTCAGCACTCTGGGGAAGCCAGCAGGGAACACACACCAGCCATGCTGGATGGGGGACACTCAGGGCTCCAACCATGTATGCACAAAATGCCAAGAACCAGCCTTGACATTGCCCACCCCAAGCCTGGTTCACCAACATACACACACACCTTCTACAACATGCTGGCCAGACAAGCTAGTCTCAGGACCATGTCTCACATCCCAGGCTTACCCTGACACCTGAGATACAGGGCAACAAAACTTAGGAAAAGAATTGCAGTGTTTTGCTCACCTGCCCTGAGCCAGAGCTTTCCCAACCACATAGTTTAAGACTCTGCATTTTCACATGAAAGAGAAGTTTTCTGTTGATGATGGATCTGACCTAGTGCTTGCAAGAGCCCTCACTCAAGACTTATGCAAAGTCTCTTCCAGCCAAGACTTCTGTGACTGTGATTCCCAATCTCAGAGCATGTATCCCTTCAGCTATGGGTGTTCATCATCCTCTTACAGTAAAATGTCTCTGGGTGGTTCTACAAGTGTCACCTACAGCAGGGACCTGCATGGACACTTGGTACAGGGAACCTGCCTACAGACACATTTCATTACACTGCAGCAAATCAGCAACAGAAACACAGACTCCTCACATACCAGACCTGTCATATATAACAAAGTGACTTTTTCCTCCTGATGGGATGACATTTTCCCTGCTCTGTCAACCCTTGTCAGTGCAAAGGTGGAGATGTCCTACTGCAAGCCAGCGCCACCTGTGCAACCTAGAATTCCCAAGAACTACACATTTTTTTTGCCTTGTTTTAGAAAAAAACAAGGGAAAATAAAAGGGGGAAAGAAATGCTTTAAACTGCTCTTGCAGCAAACAGAATTCAGGATAGGAAATGCAGAAAGCATCAACTTTATGACAAGGTATGGCTCTGCTCTGTCCTCCTGACCTACAAGTAACTGCTGCTCCTTGGATCCTGTCTCATGCCCATGGGACAAGGGGCTGGCCTCTGGCATGCTGCGAGGCAAGCAGCTGTGTCTTGGAACTGATCAGAGAGCTTATGCTGAAGACAATCCTCCCAGCACTCTCCAGTAAGAAGTTCATTTTCACAATTCCAGGTTCAGCAATGAAAAGTCTTGACTCCAGTCATAAACCGGGGAACACCATCAAACACACACACACACACTAATGACTGCTAATCAGGGTCCCACAGGCATCAGTCAGACCTCAGGCAGCTGTAAAGTACACAAACTGGTTATCTGCCCTACAGATCCTAAAAGGAAGGGTATTACTTCCCACTATGATATTCACCTGCACACAGAACACAGGTATGTTGTGGGAATTAAGACACGTGTCCTACACACAGAGCCCTCCCAGGATCCCACTGCCCACACCTCCTTGTGCACAAAGCACACAGCAGCAGTTACTCACAGTGGCCCACTCCCATGGCTCCATAGTGATTGGAAACTGCAATGAGGTCATACACATACGAGCCTGCTCTTGGATCACAGACAAACTCAGACATGTTTAAACCCCTGGAAGGAAATCCAAAAGTATCAATACAGCAGTAATCAGCACTCTGTAGGAAGAAATGCATGGCCCCAGTGAAGCTCTGCAGGCAGGCAGGCAGCACTGGGGCACCAGTGCTGCTCTGCTGCTCAGGCCTTAGTGTGAAAACCAGACTTGTCACTCCTCCCACACAGGGCAGGTCCTGGTAAACACACCAAGCACTGCCAAAAGGTTTAGGGGGAGGTGCTGAATAAAACACAGTTCAGAGTGTCCCTGTGTAGGCATGAAAAGTGAGATTAGAGTGGTATGGAATATGCTTCATCACACAGCAGGATGCTGACAAGCAGAAGCAGAGGGACCAGGCAGGCTTTCATCTTGTACTTATGCAATACTAAGGAGTACAAATGCAGCTCTGCCCAACAGATTTGCTAAAATCACTACAGAAGTTCTCTTGGTTCAGCAGAATCACATGGTTTGAACAGGATTTCAAAAGAAACAGTATCTGCTAGTAACTCATGCTCTTTGAGATGTATAGAACTGATTAATCTTAACAAAAACAACCCCCCAAAAATTAACTAACTCAACTCAAGCCCATAAGACAGCTGTTCCAGTTACAGCTTTAACAACAAGCACACCCAACAGAAACAACAGAAGTAGGTTTTTCTTGACCAGATTCTTCAAGCTATTTCTGGCTTGAGGGAAAAATCCTACCTGATAGGGAATTCCACAACAGTATCAAGTTTGTCCCTCCAATATCTGCTGTATGAGAAGCGTTTTAAATGCACCACCAAAATCTTGGGCAAAGACCACAAGTCAAACTTCTTTGTGGCCTGTTGATGTTTCTTGCAGTTAGGGCAGTACCTGAGGAAGGAATAACAAACAAGGAAATTAATAACTACCTTAAAATAAAAGCTTCAGGTCTTCCATTAAAGATGACTCACTAGCACAGCACAGTCTCTGCCTTCAGAAGGCATGTTGGCTGTGGAATACACAGGTGAACACTCTGCCTTCACAGAATTCCAAACTGCAATTTCCTTTCACTTTATGAGCAAAATGCTCTATGGCAGTTGTACTAACTGAACATTGTACAAAAAGTTAACTTTTCTTTCATAATTAAAAAAAAAAAAAATTTAAAGGTCCCATTACTTTTCTATTATCCCCTGATGAAGCTCAGACAGGTCACAGTTGCAAAAACATCTATAGCAGGTAACCAGAAATTAATAATAAAGCAGTACACTTTAAGTTATTTTCTTACACAGCTAACAAACAACTTGCAAAGATCCTCTGCACACACGGTAATCTCATTTTGGTCACTTGGGATCTGCTCTATCTTGCCTCTCTGGACTAGGGATTTTTGGTAGTTGGGAGCAGGACAGGAGTGGTTCAAGTCCGAAATAATACAGGATTAAATGCTAAGGTGGCCACATACTTCCACTCATTATTACCACTGTCTGACACTGTCTAGAAAACAGATGTATGCCCGGGAATTGAAAATAACCTGATCTTCGGAAGCTGCATGCCCATTGACACTTTGTCTGCAGCCTATGGAGTCATTGACTTTAATACAGATCTGACAGACTTCTCACAGGTGGAGACAAAAGGACAGACCTGGGAAATTACCAGAATCCCACAACAGGTAACATGAACTCAAATACGGCATTTTATGATAAACATGCAGGCATAGTGTCTTACCACGGGTCATGTTCACCAAGTGTTTCCATAGTAGTGAAGAGCTCTATGCAGTCTCTGAGGGCTACTACAGCCTTCTTCTTCTGTGGTTGTACCATGCTCCCATGTTTTTCAAATGCCTAGTGAAAGAGATGGATGCTTTATTCAATTCCATGTACTCTGTAATCCTTTACATCACAGTATTAAATGCTCACCTTCCCCACACTGCCTATTTCTGTCCCACTCCCAACACCTCCCTAGCCAGACACTCCTCTCAAGCTTCCAGCCATTCCTTTACAAATAGTCCATAATATAATATGTCCTCACTTCAAAGTTGGTGGGTTTGGGGCTTTTATCAAGACAATAAAAACAGCTTATTCTGTTACAAAAGATGATCCAGCAGAACTTTCACAGAAAGAATACTGAGCTCTCTGTCAGGCTCTGTAACTTTGGTTTCAGATTTCTTTTGAGTTTTATGAGTGGACCATGAACTAGACTACTTAGTTTTGTAAGTAAAAGGTCTGCTTTCTTCAGAACACACTAGAAACAGATCAGCAACTACAGATCTACAGACTTTACTACTAATAGATTTTAAGTAAACATATCTCATGCTGGTGGCTTCAGTTTTTACAAAGGGAGCTACCCCTAATTTCACCATTTACTGTTATCTTTTAAGTACCATGCAAGTTTACATATAGATTATTTATGAAAAGAGCATTCTACAACCTGTGCCTCCTGTTCATCATAAAGTAGCCTCCTTGTATCAGAATCCCAGTCAATAGCAACTGCAGAAAAAGCTACAAGAAAGAAGAAACATTCATTGCAAAGGTGTAAGGAGAAGGAAGGAAAAAAAGATAGCAAGAAAAATAATTACCATTCAGTTTTAATATTTTTCCTTCAACAATGGAGTTTATCTCAGAGGTCCCAGAGGAATTCACAAGGCTAAAAGTGAAATGCTGTTTCTTGCAAGGCTGCAGGTCTCTTGCTGCCTCCACCTGCATACAACCCTCAGAGTGGCAGGGATCACCTTCGGACAGCTTCTCCTTGCCTTCCTCTCCACCATCCTGATGCTCCATCTCTTCAATGTCACCTGGCAAAATTTAAAACAAGGACAGTATTAAAGGGCTTCAGTGAAAGTTTAGCCTGACACCTCCCATGGACAGGCTTGGAATGAGACCTCATGATTCTAGGTCCTTCAACAGAAAATAGAATTTCCACTTTATTTCTCCACAATTCTTTTTTGTGACATGACAGGCCAGTTTTCATCACCAAAGGGCATATCAGGAAAGGAGTTGCTTCTGGAGGGAGGTACCTGAACACCTCACAAGTAAGCAAGGACTGTGATGAATGCACACCACACCATGTTCTCCAGCTGCCTCTTAGACACACCTGATTTCCTACGGAAGGAAGATGCTCTACAAGAATTCCCCCCAACCCCAAGCAGAAATCCTACACAATAGCATGGTTTAATCATGGTGAAGGAACAACCTGCTGGAGCTTAAGCTAAATACACACAGCACAAGCCAAACACTAATAAAAAGCTTAGAGTGCTGAAAGGCTTCCAAACAATTTTGAAAGGACTTTACCTTCAACCACACCGTTGGAGCCATTGCAGGTTCCTCTGTCTGGGCAGGGTGTGGAGTATTCTTCTGCCAAAGGGAGTTTCACATAGCGGCTAAAGAGAAGGGATATGTTTATCACACAACCAGACTGAAGCTGTACATCAGAACAGAAGCACTCCCTCTGTCACCAGTTCTTGCTGCCCAATCCCTTTCAGCAAACCAGAACCCATCCTGGACAGCAGCATTTATAAGCCAAGTGCCCTCAGAATGAGTCAAACAACAATTCAGTAAGTCTCTGCTCTCACTGCCTGTTCCAACTTTTCCTGGCAGTAGATTGAAAAGGCAAAAGCAAGTTATGGTGCCTCATCTGTGAGCCCTGAACACATGGCCTGAGTTCTGCTCCTGACCTATTTTGCAACACTGAGCAAGCAGCTTCCCTTCTGACTGTTACCAGAAGTATCTTTTACAGAGCCCAAAAAAACAGGACCTTGAAATGTCCCTGGGGCCTCCAGACACTAATGCAACACAAATCCTGGTTTATACATCCCACACAAATCAAGGAAAATTCTTCCTGCTAACAATGATGCAGTAATCCTATTACAATGTAACTGAATAAGCGACCTCTAGAACTTGGCATAGGATTCAAAGGTACAGACGTGACTTACCTGATCTGCTCCAAAACCACACTGTACAGGTGATCCACAGTGAGCTTGTGTTTCGGCACAGATATCAACAGTGGCTGCCCAAAGAGCACAGTCCCTGCAGTGCTGCTGGATGGCCTCATTGTCTTCTCCCGAAAGTAAATAGAGAGAGTGACATACTCGGAGCCATCCTCGCTGGGCTTGCGAACTTCATACCTGTTCAGAAGACAGGTGTTTCCATGAGTTACCTCCACTGCCAAGAAGCACAGCAGGTAGAACCAACATGAACTCAGTCCTCATGCTACAAAGCAGTTTCCTGAACACTGCCCATGGCTCACAGTGGCACAGGATACAGACGTGCCACCTGCCCTGTCTGTATTCTTAATTCAGATGCCTCCTGCCACTCACCTCCCAAGACACTACCATGACAACTGCAGAGAGCTTCAATCAGCATCAGTAAAAATACTAAATGTACTTGAAATCCCTCTGACAGTGTTTGTTTCCCTTGGAGACAGAAACCCTCTTGATACCCTGGGTCTTGCATTCTCCCAGCCTGTCCTACAGTTTAATGGCCTGAGCTCCCATCACTGAGTAGCTAGCACTTCAGAAAACTAAAAATCCAAGGACAGTAAACAAACAAGAAATATTCTGGAAAACAACAAACAGCTCCAGGAGAACAGTAAGGAGACTGTGATGCAGCTTGTGTCCTGGGTGAAAACAGCAAATGAGGTATTTGCAGATGTCAGAGTCAAAAGAAACCACGTGGTCCAACACTATTGCACTGTTTGCTTCAGGGCTATTCATTATATAACGTTCATTTTCAGGAATGCCAAGTCACTGCTCTCTAATTTGGTGAGTCACCTGTCTCAGAATTACCTTAAAACTCAAAGAGAAACAAAGATTTCAATGAAAGGTGTCACTACACGTAATGACCAAGATCACAATCACGTATCTGAATGTAGTCAACTCTGCACAGTCCTCTTACATTAGACAAGTCACTTCCCTTCTCTCAAGAGCCAAGAAACACTTCTATTCCTATGTTCAGAATGGCCTTATAGAGCAGGGAAGAGTTTCAGAGCTGTAGTTCTGGTCCATCCTACTTAAAATAAAAAAAGATCCCAGCTTGGGGCTTGCACTGAGTTAGTACAGCATGTGAAGGAAAACATCCTTCAAGAGAGTCTCAGCCACCAAGAGCATGAGAGCTCAGAGACAGCATAAGACAGTCCAGTGCCAGGGGCTGTGTGGAGGGTTTCTAGGCTGTCAGTGCTATTCAGCTGGACACCAGCACTGCATACAGCTCATCCTTTCTAAAGTTTCCTGAGAAATAGCACCACAAAGAGGTGAATTAACAAAAAGCCACAGTCAGTCCCAGAATATCACCTGTGATAACTCCAGGTCCTACCAGACCCTGAAGTTGAACTCCTGGAACGCAGATCAGTACATGACACTCCTGTGACAGTCTCTCATACCACCTACACTGTGCTCTGCAAAGCAGCAATGCAGCCCCCATTTACACTCCACCCTCAAGCACCTGAAGGAAGCCTTGCTCATGCAATGGAACAGATGGGACAAGAGAGGAAAAGCTACTATGACAGGCAGGAGTCCCCCACCACAAACAGCCAGCATGCTGCACCTCACAGCTCTGCAGAAGAGCATCTTCAACACCTCTCACCAAAACATAACAGATTTGGTTACTCCAGGGCCTCTCTACCCACTCCACCTCAGAACAGCTTTTACACACTAGTACTAGAAGCAGATATATCAGTCAGGATCTGTCATTTTTCTCATCTCTTGAGCAACAGCTCAAACGTTCCTTGTGGGAAAAAAAATCTAAGATAAAATAAACTACTTTTGGTACAGTTTAAGGAAAACTATAGAGCTGATACTGGGAATTACTGGACAATACACCATAATTCTCTACCTTAAAACTTAATTGAAATAATAGAACATAAAGATGATGCTACTCCAAACTACACAACATGGTTGTAAAAGTCAGAAACATTAGCTCAGCTGCTACCACACAGCAAGATACTGACTTGGCTGCCTTTATAATTCCCAATAACTCTGAAAAATGTCTGAAAACTGCTATGCAATATTGCAGGACTTGACCAGTCTTTATCAGCTTTAAGAAGGCTTCAGGTCTGTGGTTACAATTCAGAAAGGAGACAGTGAGCAATGAGGAAACTTTTGGTCCCTTGCACACTGAAGTTAAGCAAGTGCACGGGAGCATGGAAAGCTACAGAAGACCAGGCAGAGCTACATGAAAGGGCACTGAAAGCAAAAAATACTCTGAGCTAAACACCAGCTTATATATAGGTTGTATGTTACTGCAACATTCCCTTTGGAGTGTTGGGATCTATGATATTAACTTCAGCTGCAAATACACTATGTGGATCACAAGTCAGTCTACAGGAACAACCAAGAAGTCTATTTTCTAAGGTATTTCCAACCACTGAAGTCACCTAAAAAAGGTGGACCCTCAATATTCCATACATACCACATTCTGCACATTTCCCAAATTTCATCAACAGCACAATGTGGACGGCAATATCTCACCCTGCAGACCATGTCCTCTGTCAAGCAAATCCTGAGGAGAGCCAAGGCCCATCCAGTTGCTCTGCTGCTGCTCTCTGTGGTGTGTGAGTCCTGCTCAGCAGCATTTTATGGAAATCCATGTTCTGCTCAGTAACAAACTGAGAGAGGCCTGAACTGAAAGCTGGGATTTAACAGACACTGGTGTCAAAAGCAAGACACCAGTACAAAGGCACTGACTTATGGGGTTTTTTTTAAATCACATCCCTGCTGGGGGCACAGATCTCCTGCAGTGTTCGAATCTTCACATTTGGAACTGAGAGTTGTGTTGCCAGCTGGCCAGTACACAACACTCTAAAATCACAAGTCTGTCAAACAACAGGTATTGCTGTCACATGCAGATCCAGGTCTGACTACTGCTTTCAATAAAGCAAACCTGCAGAAATACTGTAAGAGATCGACATTTATATTTAAAATTTTCAATCCTGAGACAACTTTAAGGTGATTCTAAGAAACATAAAGAAGGCAAGAACTGCCAGTGTAAATTACAACCAGACCCTAAAGCCTCAGAACCATTGAAACAACTGATTCCTGTTACAGAAGACAGCCACACAGGTGGAAGGCCTGCTGGACTCTGAGCAATGTCCTGTTTAGAGGGGGACAAGAAAATCAAGGAACAAAGGAACAATTGGATGGCAGCTGCTCATAAAATCAGAGCCTGAGGGCCTTGTACTCCCCCTATCACTACATTCTTTGCATTCTCAGAGTTCAGCAAACAACCACAGACAATTACTAACACAGCCTTGGTTTGCCAGTGGAAAGGAGGAGGGCTTTTCAGGGGAGGAAACTGTTACCCCTTCAAAAAGATCATGAAGGAATAAATTAAAAGACCTCAGAGCACACTCAAATTCAAAGACTACACACCAAGATTTTTCAGAAAAAGAGCTCAAAAATCAGTGAAACCCACTGAGCTATCTGTAAAATATTAAAATGTAAGCTTGGGGAACGTACACATAAGTTTTGGGAAAACATGAGAAATCTATTTCTGGATATCTTGTACTGATTTGACTATTTTGGATCGCTTACTTCTTCACTTTGTTTTCTAACCAGTGAAAGAAGCTTAGCATCTAACTTCAATTACTTAAAACACAGAGTGAGATGTACAAATTAGTTTGCCAACAGGGAACTCCTGCCACTGGAAATTGCTGGGATATAAGAGCATATGATGATACATAAAAGGGACGGGATCAATAAAACATCCATTAGGAAAGAGTTCAAGTACATGAGACAGTGCATACCATGCTAATTTAAATACAAGAGACATCTGGATTCTAGAAAACATCTCTCACATAAATACAATTAACAATGGTCCTCAATTACATCCCGGGTTGCGTATTATATGTCAACTTTAAACACATCTAGGACAGTATTTAGTACCCAAAAACACACCCTGCAAAAGGTACCACGACTGCCTCTCCTGTTTGTTTTTCCCATCTGATGGCTGACACTGCTCTCACTTTGCTTTGCTGCACTGACCTTAACAGATGGAAATTGAATGGAATTCAAGAACCTTCACACTACCATTACCATTTCTTTGATGACGTAATTAAATCTTAGAACATCTATTTGGAGGTTTTTTATAACCTGACAAGGTAGGTAGATTGTCCACACATTATGCATTTGCTTTTAAAGAATCTTTGCTCTTTATGAACAAGTGTTTCTCTGTTGTGTTTTTATGGCAAGACTTCCTTTCAATAAAAGAATGCTGTTTTTTACCTGTAGTTAGAATATTATATAATAATAAATATAGATATTTTTCCTGGCAGAAACACCCATTAAAGGGGGACTTCCTTTGAGCAGCTTTTTCCTAGTTCTTGCCTTGTTGCCTGGCTGCTTGCTCTTGCCCCTCAGTGCTGAAAAGATCTTGGAGGGTATACATGGAAAAACAGGATTTGCAAAACTTCCTCCGGCTACCTCTGCTCTTCCTTGGAAGGTTATTTTTAACCCAGGTCAGTTCATTCACTATGACTCACAGCATCACCTCATTTACAGCTGCCCTGCACATAAAAGGAAGTAGGAATTGCAAAGGAAAATACACTTGGAGCTGCAGTTCAGCCAATGCTTTCCCCATACCCCAGAGCAGACCTGATTCAGGCAGTTGTCTTCTATGGAAGGATATGCTGTTTTGCCTGTATGAAACCAGTGCTGTTTTGCAACTACCATTGCAATATCATGCTTCTTATTTTTACAATGTTTTACTGGCTTTGGAGACAGACTGAGAAACTAACACTTTACAACACCCTCCCAAACAGATTTCACAGAAGTCAAATGCCCTTCCCAGGCATCCTAACTGGCCACACCTTTAGATGCAACTGAAAACAACAGCAGCATAAGAATTTTCAAAACCCTGGAATGCTCTCACATGAGGAAGACTGGACCTGTGATGGAGGGCTGGATTTGACCCTTCATCTCAGGTTCAGCTGTGAGCCATAAAGTCCATTTTGCAGTGAACATGCAAAATTTTTCAATTTCCAGCTGCAATAGTGGAACACAACTTTTGTTTTCCTCACTGGATTTCAGAGACGACTGGAGATATCCAGCACACATACATAAAACATCAAGCACAACCAAATTCTCATCTTCACCATGGTACTTAACAACCACATTTAAGTTACAACGTTTAGCACCAGTCAAGAGTTCATGATGAACCTCCAGGCATGGTTAGCTGGGTGCTGTAACAACTATGATGGATCTTGGCAAGGCAGAGTACAACAGCTTAGACTCCATGCTACCCTAGTAACAGCTCCAAGGCTTTTGACTGATTTGGAACATAAAAACAGTAAACCTGAGCTAGACTAAAAATGCCAGTGAGAGCATAACTGCAATCCAGATATCATCTGTGAAAGAGGCTAAACTGCAGAACACAGACCAAACTAGTGGTTCATTACTACACAAGAGTCATGACCTGCTTTGCATTAGAAAAATACCTACTAAACACTGCACATGCTGATCTGCTGGTAGGAGCAGTGCTGCATCACCCCAAGTCATGAGAGAGGTCTACAGGAAGGCTTAGGTTTGGGAGGGGGGGGTGGGGGCAGGAATTGGGTTTTATAACCTGAAACCAATGCAAATAGTTTGCAGTATTCCTCACAGGTGGCATCTTCCCACTTTACTCACACAAAGATGTCATCTTTTGGCATGATATGATTTAAACCTTCATCCATTTGGAAGATTTTGTGGAATCGGTGATTATACACATCTGTCACCACCATCTAGAATAGCAAGTGATATTTGCAAAGAGATTATAGTATAAGCTTACATAAGTTTAGGCAAACTACCTTTAAATTCAAGCAACAATTTATTCCAGTTCTTTATCAGAATTTTCAGCACCCCAACACCAGTTGTATTTGTTAAGATTGATCAGAAAAACAAAGCAATTAACAGACTGATTTTACATAGGTACTGAGGAAATGCAACTCCAAGTCAGCCTGGTGGAAACAGCAGCAGAGATCCCAGCACTAAAGTGGCACAAGGCTAGGAATTCAGGCATGGATCACTCACGTCTGTAATTAACTGAAATAAACTGAAGCGCTAAAAATACCCCACCAAATGTTCACCTGATCCCTTCATTATTAAAAGGACATCCAAGAAGAGGTGGACCCAAAACAGAGATTGAACATTTCTCAGTACTAAGAAACTACACTAAGTAGTACTAAGAAGTATTGGGGGTGAGGACTACCTTTCTGTCCCTTCTCTTAAACCTCTTGACTGCACTGAAATTATCTGGATAAACACAGATTGTTTCATGCACCTTTTTCATTTTACAATCAAACAACAGCATTTTAACTTGTTAGGGTTTTGTCAGCAGTCAATTAAGTTCAGCTTATCATCCAGGTAAAAGCTAAGCCACCAAAATGCTTCAAGAAGAACAAACATTCATCAGTATTTATCCTTACATTTTCTGCAGGAACACCAGAGAGTTTGGAAAGTGATTCACACAGATCCGAGATGGCCCCCATCATCGGCACCACAACCCGGTACTAGAAACAAAGACAACATCATGCTGACAACCAGGCAAAATAAACCCACACAAGGCAGGGAGCAGTAAAACAGAAATAAAACCTTACAAGCACATAAATCTTCAATTTATAGCAGTTCAGCTCAAGTTAGGATCAGAGCCCCTTTAAGATCTTTTGGATCTCAGTTCTACCTTACAAAGCAGGGATTTGGAGGGAATGAACAGTCTTGAACAGTTGGCCTTCTGCTGTGATCAGGCTCAGCAGCAGTAAAACCCAGGAAAAAAATAATCACCAGACACAGCAGCTTGCTTAGAACATAAAATTGTTGTTTCTTTATGTGATAAAAACTATCTTAGAGACATTCTCTCCACTGCCACTGGAGGTCAAGTCAAAAGCCTTGACAGACATGGAAATATGGCCAATCAGTTCCTCCAAAACTGCATCAGGGCACTCAGTCACTCTGCTTGGGGCCCCCAGATTTTGTGCTTGCATGTCAGAGAAGCACAAGGCTACCTTAGGGATGCGTGGGCCCATTTGAAAATAAAATAGTGGGGAAATTTAGAATTAGTCTCTTGAGGAGGCTTTAAAAGCAAATAGGTCATTTTCATTTTTCTTTTTTTTTTTTTCAAGAGGGATTTTTTTCATTTCTGTTTGAAATTCAGAAGCCTCACCCATTTAGAATCATAGAATATGCTGAGTTGGAAGGGACCCATCAGGATCAGGGAGTCTGACTGCCCCTGCCAACTTTAAAACCTAAGAGAAGGACTTGGATGACTTAAAGAAGTTTGTGTGTTCAATATGCCTCACCTGGACAGGTCTGTGCTGTGGGTCTGCATATACCAGGGTAACTTCCATGAGACGATCTCTCCTCAAGGGCAGAGGGAGGGTTAAGTAACAGAAGGGGTCAAAGGTCACTGAAACTTTGGAGCATTTGGGACAAACAAGGGTTGACTTGAAAAGCCCATGAAAAATATCCACAATGATAGAATCGTTCCTCAGCCTATGATTTTCCCAGGCCTCTTTTGCCACCTCCTAGAAAAATAAAAATAAAACATTATTAGAAGTTATTTCTTTCAAAGGCTCCTATAACATGGTGAGCACCAGGATCAAAGAATCTTGTGAAACTGAGACTGATGGGTAAAGTACACAGGAGAGGGGGTCTACCCGTATGTCCAGCATAACACACTGGGATTTCTTCCCAGTGAAACTAAAGCCTTGCATCCAGTCAAATTTCATACATCTCTCTCAGCTGAGCCACTTGCTCAGGTATTCCTTGGTGCACACAAGGCCAGAAGTATGAATGGAGCCCAGGGGACAGTGACAGGGTCACCTGCTGCTCCTCAGGACAGTGAGCTGCCAACCAGTCACACTCCACTCTCCATGAGGAAGGGACTGCTATCCCTGCCCTGGAAAGGCAGCCACAGTTACAGCTTCCAAGGAAAACGTAGAGAGGTTTTTCTTCTTGGAAAATGATGGTCCATGTCTCACAAAGTCTAAAAGGAGACAAATTACAATCCCTGGAAGGCTTTCACGACATGACTTGTGAACTCCTTACTGAAAGAAATCTAGTAACTGGCATTTGTCTATTCAGTGCAATCAGAGGCTGCTCTCAGCATGAGACTTGCAGTTTACAATACAATACCATGTATTTTATATATATATATATCTCAAGTGAAATAAATGCCATAGATATACAGAGTTTCTGCCTTGCATCCGTCCATGTCCATCTCACAATTACCAGCATTTCTTGGAGAGAAAAAAAAAATAATTAAATATACTGCTTCTTGTGGTGTTGCCACATGCAATGTGTTACACAAGAAAAGACACTGCCCACTGACAGGAAAAACAACTGGTCACATACACTTCCTAAAACCAGTTTTTGCACCTGGGTTTTTGAGGTTCCCGAAGCACTGTTTCACCTAATACACTTACTCTGGACTCTGCAGTTGTCACTATGTTGCACCTGTTTCTATTGTGACAAGCTATAAAAGCCTGACTGGGGAGCACGAGTTCACTGAGGGAAAGACATTTCACTATTACGTGTCTGATTTTATGTGAACATGGTGTTTGCCAACTTCAGGGGAACAAAGTGTCTGCAAGGGGATCACGTATCAGTGCTGACTGGGAAGCAGAGGACAGGGAAACGGCAGGAAAATAAAAATGAACAAAGATACTTTTTGGGCCTCTGTAAGGAAACCCTCATAAGAGAATTACTTTTCTCCTGCCACAAAACGTGACAGGGTTCTCCTATCCAAGGTATGCTGCTTTGTAGGGAGGATGTTTGTGTGGCCTGTGAGCAGGATGGCCAGGAATGTCCCAGAACCCACTAAATGCCCTGGGAAGCACCACCTGCCTTATGTTCAAGTAAAGGGCCCCATACCGAATCAGGTCTGCCATTGGCATCCTTCAGCTCCAAGTAGGGCTTCTTCTTCACTCTGTTCAAATCCTCATGTAAGCCATCTAGAAGAAAAGCCAAGAGCTCCTGGGAATCTTGCTGCTGGTATCCTGAAAACTGTGGAGCAAATCGGCCAACCTGTGTCTGAAACACAAAGGCAAGAGTGGGAGAGGGTGAGCATTGAAAAAATTAAAAGACAGGAATAAAACCACTCAGGTTTTTTTCTTTTGCAGAGATCAACTCCCCAGTACCCTGCGTTGGCAGGAGGCCACAGTGAACTGGATGCTAATGCTGTAAAGGGTGCCAGAACAATTTTCCCTTCTACTTTCATTATTTCAGCTGAAAGCAGCTCTTCACACTAAAGCCATGAGAACATTACATCAAGAAACAACACTGCAGATGCTGGGGATGCATTTTGTTCTCCACTCTATTTCATTTTTTAAATTTATAACTTGCATGTTTTTTCTCACTGATCAAAGGTCATGGTTGGCAATTCAGATGACCTGGCCTAGTTTTGTAGCAAAGATCACTCTGATGCATCTGTAAACAGCTCTCAGGCTGGGAGGTCATTTATTAAGTAATACTAAAAGCAGTAACCAATTCTGAGGGATGACACTACTTACTGGCAAGTTCCTGCCTAAAAAGCACTTATACAAAACACGAAACAACACTGAAGCAATTCTGTCCTTACTTCTTTCACAACAGCAAAATGTGTGGCAAGCACATCAGCTTTCACTGTTCCTTCTGTCTCAGAGCTGTGCTCCAAGAACATGACACACTTACTTTAAACATACGTGGGGCCACATGAGACTGTCTCCCAGACCACATCTGTTTAATGAGCTCTGCGTAGGCTTCTGCAATTTCTCCCCTCATCCCCAGCGGGTTGTTCTGATTTATTTCAGCTTCATATTTATCTTCCAGGAAATAGTCAGTCAGAGGAGGAGTATTGCTCAGACACTGAGAAAGCATTAAGAACATGAACTTAACACAGAGGGCAATAAATCCGTGTGACAATGAAATAACAAATCCAAATTTCACATCAGAGCATGTACCAAGTTAACAAAACTGGTGAGACAATCTGAGTACCTGTTTAGCTAAAAAAAAAAAAAAGAAAAAATTAAGACAGAAATTTGTATTTGAAAGACGTCTAGAAAATGAAAGCCTAATGGTAAATACAAGAAAGCAATAGTCCTTAACATGCCTCATTTGGATGATAAATTAAGCTTGACAATGTGTTTAGATTAAGCTACTCTGACAATAAAAATTAATTTTAGCAATTGTCTCTTAGCTATAAAGTCCAAGAAAACATAAACTGGTTTAAGGTTACCACAGCACAACTCAAAATAAAGTCATGTTGAACAAAAAGCAGAGCTATCCAAGTTTATTGTGGTATCCTGAACATCACATGCATAATGCATCAGTTATTTTAAGACCTGTTCTGGCTTTCAAAGCTACCACAGAGTGACTGAAGTGACTCCACAGCACTTGTACCATACTAGAAGTTTGCCCATTGCTTAAATCAAAGTTCATACAATTTGGCTTATACTTTGCTTGAACTTTTTAGCAAAAAACTATCCCTCACAAGCTTCTGCGCTGTTTAAAATGAAGAAAATAATCATAAGAAACTAAATTTAAAATTAAAGGATCAGTTAACAGCTTTGCATAGCTGTGACAATCTCAACATCTCACACAATGACCCTGAACCTTTCCTGTGGCCATACATACTCTTAATTGTTTGAGGTTCTTCAAACATGGACTCAGAACTGCAAGCAATGGCCTGCTCATGTTGCTTCTGCAGCCCACTCATGTCAGAACATCCTCCATGTCAGCCTATTTTTGGCAGAGCACAGCACTGGGGCCCTGTGTTACAAACTGGACAACTTTCAGTGCTTCCTCACAGCCTGTTCAGAAGCCACATATTTCAGATCCACTCCCTAGTACCGCATAACAATTTACAGTACTACACATAAGTCAAACTAAATATGAACTGACTTTTTTGTCTGTCTTTTTTGGATTTTATGGGTTTTAGGAGGTGCAGTGTTCTCACTGAATCACATTAAATATCCATTTATTTTCACAGGTTTTAATCCACAAACTCTATGAGATTGACCTTTTATTTGATTCTAAAGAGGGCTCTTTCTAATTCCCACCTGTAATGCAGAATTCATGAAGCAGGTGTTTCCAAGGTTACTGAGTCCACAAAGTCCAGGCTGTGACAGGGAAGCACTGTCCCTGCAGTTGTAAGAGTTACAGACAAATCCAGAACCTCTGGAAAAAAAGACACAGTGAATTTCACAATGAGCTTACCAAGTCTCAATACTACTTAAAACTCACAACAAATACAAGTCAAAAACTCCTTAATGAAACTGTTTAACCAGACTATGTGTTTCTGTTGCTTCATAGTGGCTAATAATGAATACCAGGAACATGAAGTGTATGTGCTAACATTGGAAACATTAATCCTTACACAGTCTATTATTAATTTATGTCTCATAACACGTTAATTTCCTCTGTAAGTACACAGCACACCATCCTCATGCAGCATGAGTCTATACAACACACTGTAAGAAATAACAAGAAAATTCTGATCTGTACCTGCAGAGGCTTCTACCACAATGGCAGATGGAGAAAAGAATATAATCCTTCCCCTCCTACCCCCAGTCCCATAAAAATCAGGCAATGCTTAGGCAGTTAGCAAGCTCTGGAACTTTTGCAAGTGAGCAAGGAACACCAGAAAGCAGTGGTTTCAAAAGAGCAAAGTCTGATAAACAGGTACACAAGAGTAGTAGAACTCCTCATAGGGCACCACCACACTCCTTTTTCTATATTGGCAAGGATGCAAGGGATTATTCACACGAAGAACAGAGAAACAAAAAGAACATTCCTGCTCTTACCCCCTGCCCAGGTGGGAGCTGTTCAGTCCATAGGAGTTACTGCTATCACCGTTAGTAATGACAGAAGTGGCAGACACTGAGGAATAAGGACTTGATGATTTTGAAGAGGTAGTAAAGTTTCTGCTAGTTGCAGTGCTTGATCTGGGAGAAAGGAAAAAGAAGTAGAAACAGTGCTACTACTTTTTTTACCCCCAGCCCAACCTCCCGCAAAACTCCAAGGACGTGCCACGCTATAATTAGTTACCCCACACAGAATTTACTGCTTTGGTTGTGCAACCACACTTCCAAACATTTGTCTGGAACAGAAAAATCAGGAAAAAAGTATCAGGAGCAGGAGCAACAATTCTTGCTTAAAGCAAAATCTGGGTCCCAGACAGAAATCAGTAGCAATTCAGATAGTGTGAGAGGAAAGCAAGCTTTATATTTATGAGTAAATCACCTGGAAATAAGCAAGCAAAACCCCTTAAATCTTAACACCAAAAAACACTCAATCTGCATTAAAAAGTTACAAAGTCAGGCCTTCCCTTCCTTACACCCAGACCACCCATTCAAATAGAATGTTAATTAGGAATAAGTTAACCAGGATGGGCACAAAGCAGTTTGTTCCTGAGCCTGCCTGATTTAACTCCATTGTTACACAACTACAAGTTGGAGACAGGACACACCACTATGTACAAGCAGCATGCACAGCAATCCTCAGCATTTTGAGACTGGAGATACTGGAACAGATTAAAAAAGCTCATATGCCTCAAGTCTATCTGGTTGTGAATCCCACACTGGGATCCTCTGGCCCAGAAAAGAACTAGAACAAAACTACAAGATAATGAACAAGCCATAATGGCCACGAGGAGGCAGAACAGCTGGACAGCCTGAACAGTTTGGAAATATAACAGCAGTAAATAGCAGTTAAATAAATACAGAAGTAAACAAGTTACAACAGGAGCTTCCAGATGAAAATACCAATCCCAAACATCATTAAAACCTGAAGCATATAAAAAAAAAAACCAAAACAAAAAAACCCAACAGCCAGCAAAAACAAAAGTACACTAGAAAGTGTCCCAGAAAGAATGAAATCTACCAAAATAAGTAAGATAACCATTTCTGGGACAATACACGCCTTTCTGACATTACATGTTGGAGATGGAACTTCTCAAGATTACCTGGACACAAAAATAAGATCAGTGAGAAAACAAAAGGGTTTAGTCTAAACAACAATTATCAGTCTCACGCTGCACATGCATGAGTTTCAAGGGTCAAGAACAAAACAATTTAGCTAACAACAGCACGTGAATCCACTCAGAACACATCTTAAAAGTTTGAAGGAGTGAATTATCTAGGAGCAAAGAAGGGCAATGTACAAAATGCTAGACTTGAAAACCTGACATCTCTGCCTGACACGTTTGATCCCAGCGAGAGAACAGAAAAAGATGCTCAGAAAATAATATGAAGAAAATCTATTAGGCAGAAAAGGAAAGGAGGACAAGCTCTTAAGGGATTTCAGCGTTTCAAACAGAAGCACAGAGACTGTGCATAATCAAGAGTCACATGGCAACTGAACAGTTACAAGCACTTCAATAGTATCCTACATACATAAAAAAGCTAAGAAATATGGGGGAAGATAAAACAGATCAGAAAGCAAAAATAGGAGACAAGTCACAGAGCAGGGAAAGATCTACCTACAAAGCCATCAAGGACCTCAAGTGAATTCCTGTTAGAAAATTAGGAAGGTTCATGTAAACAATAAAACAACAGAAGAGAGGCCAACAGCTCTCCAAGTGGGGAGGGGAAAAAAAACCAACCAAACAAATCAAATACATTTGGGAAGATAAAAAATTCTAAGTATTCTCACATTTTACAAGTTATTCATCTACCTGTAATATCTGAAGGATCTACTAAGCACAGCTGCTCCCCCTTATTTCACAAGATCCTCACAAAGGTAGCCATGATTCCACATGAAGGGCACAGAGGGCAGCTGAGAAAAACCTTTTTCTCTGAAACCTTCACATTCTAAGCCTGGGAAGCTGCAGTTCATGACCCCACAGTACTGCAGGCTCTCGAGAAGACTGCCTCAGTCACACACACAGGTGACAAAAGAAGTCCTGGATTCCAAGTATTTTTCCCCAAATGCCCGGAAAAGGGTTTCTGTGAAACATGAAGACTTCGACTGGTCAAAGGCATTTGTCCTCTCCGCTGACATCTCCTACAGGATGTGACTTCTGTTCCCTTGGAAATGGAGGCCCCAAGACTTTGCTCTGAAGTAAGAGACAACTGTTATTTCTCCTTTGAAGTTTGTGACTTAGAACCTTCCAAAACGTTCTGGGCTACTCAGTGGGTTACCACTGAAACTACCCTCAGTTTGCTTAGTTTGCTCTTTGTATGCACAACAGGCACTGCACTGGACTGGAAGGTGCCAAGCTCCCTTTGATCACCACAATGTTTCTGACAGGGATAAACACATTCATTTATGTTTCATCAACAAAATCTATACAGGAGTAAATTACAGTGAAGAAAGACTTCATATGACCATGCAACAGCTCAGGGTTTGAGAAAGTAACTTCACAGGTTTGAGGACAAGACTCTTATGGTACAACTGCTCAATCAGTTCTCCTGCTTAAGCACAACTGAAGTCTCTTACATTATATCCTACCTTTGCTAAAATACACCTTCCAGAAAATATTACCACCACAGTTCCACAGTGGCTACAACAGTGAATCCAGCAGAGCACAGACAAACTCTGATCAATAAATACCCCTTACAGTCAGATGAAACATGCATTTCATTTGCAGCACAACTGTGGCTTGATCATCTGGACATTGGTTTTTGGTCATCTCCTGCTGTTGCCTGTATCATTTCTCATATCCCATAGAAGCTTTTAAGTGTTACAATCACTCTTTGAATTTCTCACCATTACAATATTTTAACCACACACAAAAATTCTTTGCTAATTCTTCAATAACTCCCTTGGCTCTTTCTGAAACCTCTCATAGACTACCTTCCCAATTTGCTGACAGCCTCACAGGACATGATCATTTCCACACACAGTTTCGTCAGTGTGTGCCAGTTACCAAAAAAGCCTTCTGATGCACACTCAGCATTTCCCCACTGAACTCCTCAGTTATTTGTTTTCCCCTCCCATTCGGGAGGCTGAACCAGGACTGGAATCCCATTCCTACAGAGTCCAACACATATTTGGGGCTCATGTTCTTCACCCCAATGTACACAACTTCATACTGAAGCACATTGCCACTGTCTGCAGGTAAAGAGAGCTGGGTTATGTCTTCTTACAAAACCTGTCAAAACCCCACACAAATGGCAAGTGAGGAGAACTCTGGACACTTGCAGCATAAAGAGGACCAGGTCAGATTAATCTAGTACAGAAACTGAAGCATATGGTTGGTAAGTAGAAAAACTGCTAAGCTGAACAGCTCGAAAAAAAATATTGTAAAAGGAAAAAGTGTTTCAAGTCAACTGAGGATACCTTCAGAGCATACAGCAGAATTAGTCCTACTGCTTTAAACTACCAATAATATAATATTGTGACAAAATGTTTTTGTCAGAGTAAGAAAAACTAGGAGTTCCATTTAACTGACAAAGCAGAGGCCATAATGGATTTTCATTTAGAAATTTCTCACATGCAAATGCCTCCTTAACTTATGTTACATACTCAGTGCTCCTCTGCAAGCTTGGCATCTGCTGCAGACTCAAGCACTTCAAAGTCATGGAATAAAGATCTGCACACAAGATATTTAGCCCAGTTGTTGAAGGAGTCCTCTGAAATCACAGTGACAGGACACAGTACCATCAGTAAAAGAACAGGAAGAGGAAACAGTAGGAAAATTCTAGCTCCAGCCAAAGAACCAAATGGTATTTTCAGGAGCAAAGTATGCCTCCAATTCTGAAATTCCTAGGGTAAGTATAATCCGTCCTCTCTTCTGAAACCTACTTTAGTAGTGGGAGTGGTTTCAAACTACAACAAGAAAACACCTTGCTGTTTAGGGAGCAGCAAACTAACAAACAGGAGTGGCCAAGCATAGGCTGAATATATCACCCAAGGACTGCTGTGGAGTTTAAGAGCATTTTTCCTGTAAAATGTCAGCTAGACTGATGGCTGGGGAAACACACAGAAGGCTGCCAAACATGTGGAAAATCTGTTTCCCCTGGTAGGGGCCAGTGCCTCTGACAAACAGCAAATGCTGTTGAAAAATCCTCATGACACAGAACCCACCCACCCCACAGTCACCTTGTTCTGTGAGTAGTGACTGAGACAAACTCCCAGCTTTCAAGAACTTCTTTAGGCACACAAGCAGTGATGCAGGTGCTCACCATTTCTCTACCAACACCCTGTTTGGTGTGTGACATCATAACTCTAAATCTGGGAAAAACTCTCTCATAAGCTTTTAGTATTAAAGTGATGCAGGCCAAAGAAAGAACTCCAAATACTTAAGTTCCCCATGGTGTTGGCTAAGCAGTATTTTCTCCAGATGAGAAATAGAACATTGAAGCAAAACTTCTGCCTGAGACAGAATTAAGCACAAGTATAAAGGAACAGATAATCCTGTATGTCTGACTTAGTACAATTCTTTCAGTCACCACTATCAGCATCAAGTCAAACAACTTCACAAGTTTCACATTATAAAAAGCAAATATTTATTTTTATGTAATTGGAAAATATTAACCTGCATGCCAATAACCATTTTCATTTATGTATCACCAGAGGTCAAACCACAGTCTTTATGCATCAGCCTTGCTGCTGAAAAAGGACAATTCTGAGACCTGAGAATGCCACAGAAAGCTCACTGTAATCCCATGGGCATTCTCCAGATTCATTGGCCCAGTATGATCTCTCAGAAGTACTGTTTCAAAATAGGTTTCACTGATCTATATGATCCATTCTTGAAATTCAACACTAGTGTATCTTGATCTCAAATGAATCACTTCGCAGCAAGTTCTGTAAGTTAACTGTACTGTATAGAAAAGCATTTTCTTTACCAGTATCAAGTCTGATGGCTCCCAGGATGGGAACTCAGTAAGCCCATCAGACCAGGAAAATCACTGAATTCTACCTTCAACTTGATATGAGCAGTTGCTTCTCATTCCCAGTGATTTCCATTCTACACCACTCACTCTATACACAGTATTTCATCAAGACCCCTCTGTTACCCATCTCAGACACCAGAGAGAGGATCTGTGTCATATTTACAGGCTTTTAAAATTGCCTCTGGGGACAGGGGTGTTGGTCAGCTATTTCTATACCCTTTTAAGGAGGAACTACCAGAACTCTGAGCATTCACTACTGGCAGCTTTGGAAACAGACTCCCAAGAACCTTTCTGTTCCACAACAGTAAAAGACAGATCGTGTTTCCCTGTGCAGCCTGCAGAGGTAGTTTTTTAAGCAGACTAGTTTAACGCAAACAGCACTTTTGTCTCCTAAGCACTACAGAAACCCCAAGCTATTTAATCCTCACACAACCTATTTGAAACAGGCTTTAAAACAGTGACATTTGCTAAGGCGAGAAACCAGCAGCAGAACCACTGGAGAATGTTTATATTCCAGATTTTCTCTCCTTCAAAATAACCAAAACAAAGGAAGCCACAATAGCCAGTGATAACCAGGCTTTCACAGAGAACATGTGGTCACTGAAGCCTAGCAAACAAGCTGGACAACACAGCAGAAACCTTTAGAACATGCTTGCTTACTTTGCCAGGAAATGCTGTCCAGGCCACGTGCCATCTTCATTTTTCACTTCTATTAGAACCACCTGAAAGAGAGTGCAGGTAATAAAGGTAACTGCAAGTCTGTTACACATTTTGCAAAAGCATTAACAAATCACATTGTCAATGTTTGTTCAAAGCATAAAAGCAAGTGAAAAAATGTACATATCAGCAAAAGCACTGAAAAACTCAAATAAATAAATAAATAAAAAGCTATGCCCCTTACCTGGCCCTGATAGAGCCCTGCATCTTGCACTGTGCTATCCAGCTTGCTGAGCTGCTCGTAGGTGTTACTCATATACCTGTTCCACAACCTGGTTTCCTTCTCAGCTGGGATATTAAATAGTTTTCTCATTTCTTTCTCAATGGTAGCTGTTCAGGAAGAAAAAAAATTACTAAAACATGACTGCTTTTGAAAAAAATCAAAGGCAAACCAGGCATTCTCTATCACTGATCCTTCAAGATCCTTTGAGTAGAAAATGTATCATGTAAGTTATAATTGCTCATACAGTTTGTCTAATAGTCTGAAAGAATTAAAAACTTCTGTTTTCTGTCATGTATTTGCTTGTCAAGCCCTCAAACCGATAAAGTGCAGAACACATTGAAAACTTTTTGCCCAAAGGACAAGTTCTGTGAAACAGTCACCATTTGTAAACACAGGCTCAAAACAGGAGTGTTTTCAGTTACTACAGTCAGGCCATACATCACTAAACTGAAAAAAGAAAAAAGAAGCATCCTTATGGATATCCAGGACAGCTGACATGCAGCATTTTCATGTGTGAAAAATACAGGAAAAATTTTCAGGACAAGAGAAGTGTAGGAAAAGCCAGTAAGAAGATGTCTAAAATATTCACACATCAGGAAGTAGAAATTGTAGAATTATCAGAGAATCAACTGCTTTACATGAGTGACACGGATGTTTAAGGACATGAGGTTTGTAAGCCATGTGCTCCTCAAAGCTCTGAGCCACAACTCCCGGTGTTGCACACAGAATCACTGTAGCTGGAAAAAGCTCAGGAGGTTCCTAGTCCAACCACTCAAAGTCGGGATGGATACTGAATTCAACCCAGGCTGCTCGGGGCTTATCCAATTAGGTGTTCAACAGTTGCAAGGCAGGAGATTCCCACCCCTCCAGGCCCTGCTCACATGCCTGGCTGTCCTTCCAAATAGGGAAAACGTTTTCATTATACTCAATTGGAATCTGTCCTGTTCCAATCTACAACTATTGTCTGTTGTAACCCAGTGAACAGCCTGACTCCAAGTTCTCAGTAACCTCGTCATTGATGCTACAAAGTCTCCCCAAAGCTTTCTCTTCTCTAGGCTAAAGGCAGCTCTCTCAGGCTCTTCTCTCCCACAATATGCTCCAACCCAAACTGCTGTATTGGTGGCTAGTAGACTTGCTCTAATTTAACCACATCCTTCTTGATCTGAAGGGCAGAAATTATATCAGAGCAGAGCGTCATCTGCCACAGAACTACTTACCAACAGTGTCTGCTTTGCTGAAGTGGCAGCTGATGCCATTGTCAGGGTCGCTGCTCTCACACAGCTTCAGCTCCAGGAGATAAACTTCAACCTTGTAGTGCTTCACAAACAGCCCATACTCCACCACCTGCAAGAGAGAGCAAAGTAACACAAAGCTGAAATACTGAGCAGGCCTCTAGGGTACACTGCTCTAAATACTGTAAGCCCTTAGGAGTCTTGAGAGTCAAGCCATAAACTGAACACTGACTTGCTCCTCGGCCCAGATTCAGTCACCTCTGTCAGCTTGTTTTGGGGCTTTTGTTTTTAAAACACAGGAAATCCCAGTGCTTTCCTTCCACAGTGCAAAGTTCCAAAGGTCCACCATCACAGTTGAACTGACAGTGTCAGCTAATTACTCCTGAAAAATCTTTAATTACCCAGAGCATTCTAGAAAAAATATTATCTTTTGCCTCTAGTCTTTGACTAAGGTTTTCTTGAAGAAGGAAACAAGTCTGGAATACTGGGGCAAAATCTTTTCTATTAGAAGAAACCAAGACAAAGCATTAATTGTTTTTCTGCATGTTTTTCTGCCTCATTATTCCTTGCAGGATCAGAAAAAATACCTTTGAAGTTGTTTTGATGACATTGCTTTAATTCAGAGTAATTTTCAAATCAATTTTACATTTGAGAGAATACTCCAGTGGGCCATTTACCCACTCCAGTAGCTTCCAGCATATTTTTAGAAAGGTTTTCCCTAAGACTGGACACCATTTTTTACCTACAGATCATAAAGCACACTATGCCAGAAAGAAAAGCACATCCCACAGGCCAGTTATGAGGCAAGTGCAATGTAACAGGAGGGGAAAGAAAAAAACCCACACCCCACTCAACAATAACAAAACAAAGAAAAAAACCCCACACCTCAATTATCTCCAGAGTTCTTGGCAGCCATAAAGACTCTAAAATTGAGACCATATTTTCACTGAACAAACTCGTATAGTTTTTAAGAGTTAACAGAGTTTGAGAGGGGTTTGGACAATGCCCTTAATTTGCTTTAACTTTCAGTCAGCCCTGAACTGGTCAGGCTACTGGTCTAGATGATTCTTTTAAGTCCTTCCAACAGAAATATTCCATTCTATTCATGTGACACCAGACTTGGTACAGTCTACATCTGTAACATTTTACAGAAAAAAACTTCACCCAGCTTTGGAAAGAAACAAACAATTAAGACCAAGACTTATAGTGAGAATTACACTAAATTATACTTCCCTCTTCTGAGCTTTCAGAGGGTCATGTTAAATATGCAAGGTGCTTTAAAAGTAAATAATTAACAATCACATTGGGAAAGATATTCAGTATTTTTTTACAGTAGAAAGGGAAAGTAAAGCTCCCTGTTTCAACAGCTTCTTCATAGGCAGAGTAGACTTTTTTTTAAGGAAGCAAAGGAACCAAATCACAAGTTCACTGTTTCTTTTTGAGAAGGACTAAACATGACTTCCTGTTCTCCAGTATTCTATAGTTAGAAACAAATAAAGTGCCATATTCAGAAATGGAAGAACTCTTTCCAAGAAGTTTCTGATTAGAACACCGTGTCCATTAGGATGAATGAATGGTAAGAAGAGTCTCTAATCACCTGCAGATGACTTTTAAACACTGTCTGAGCTTGTTCTCTGCCAAAGCAAAACTCAGGTCATCCTGCTGGGCAGCAATCTGAGCACAGCAATTCAGTGACTGAGGAAGCACATTAGAACACTTTCCAGCAGGACTCTGTAGAAGTCTCCCCAAAAATATGGTTTGAGACTACCAAAAGAAACATCAATTGAATCTAATTCTGCTGTACTTGTTTTTGATCATCCAACAGAGATGGAAGAAATATCACCTTGTAAAATCATAAAGATATCTGAAAATTACTTCCCAGATCCTACTTTTACGGGTATTTACAGCTGAATTTACAGTTGATCCAGCTTTAGGAAAAGGCTTAAAGCATTTAAGGACCACAAGTTTAAGTGCTTTACTTCCAGTGCTAACTGGAGAATACTGTAACCAGATCCTGCCCATGTACTCCTCAAGTGCAGTGCTGCAGCTTGTGTGTCCCACTGACCCACTCTGTATCTTTGTAAATAGCTGTTACATCCCACAAACCCACTGTTCTGCTGTATTTCAGCATCTTTTTAAATATAAAAATCCACTTCAGTTACCAGGTCAACATTAAACAGTCTCACAGCAATTCAGAACTTTAAAAGGTTACTCCCAACTGGACCAGGATAACTTGGCATGTTCTGTGTGCAAATTAACATGAGTTCTGAGCTCTACCCCTTGGCAACTGCAGTGCTGGAAGTGGCATCTGATACCCCAGGAAAAGGAGGCTCATACAGTTAAGCCTGTCACACAAGTGTTTCTCCAGTAGCTCCCAAACTTCTTGTTAACTTCCAAATTTTTCAGAAAACAGAGCATACAATGACATGCCAGGCTTTGTGAAAGCAATTAGTCAGTTCATGAAGGAAAACCTCCCCACTCAGAGAGGCACAGATCAGTAACAGTTCCAGTTCTCCCTCTCAGTGCAGACTTGCTATTCCTCAAGAAGTTAACCTGTTTCCCTAAAACCACATCTCCCTTACATGCTGCAATTCTCTCTACTGCCCTACTTCTTGCTTCCACTGGAGTTCTGTCTCCTCAGCTGAGTGAACCTGGGGTCACCTGGAGATCCTGGGTTCATTCAAGGCTTCTGAGGATGTCAGAATTTCTCTTTAAATACCATTTCTCGCCCACACTAAACGACAACATTCCAGTACCACTGATGAGCAGGAGTAGGATTGCAAGAGAGGGATCTTACTTCCTTTCTGGTGCCCCACTTTCCTGGGTCTTGCACACCTTGGAGCAACCCTTACTGTAACATAGTGTGACTCAAACATAAGAGCCATTAATTCTGCACTTTGTATCAATGCCATTCACTTGGTGTAGTGATTAGTCTTTATGAACCCCCACACTGGCACTGCTCAATTTAGTCACTGCAAAAACATGAGACTAAAATAAAATTTAAAAAAAGCCTTTTACCCATAAACAAGTGTCTGACAGATTTCAAAAAAAGCAACTTACAAGTTCCACCTTCTGGAACAAGTTATATGCTCAGAACACATCAATTACTGCATCTGCCAAACAAAACTAAGACTTACAGGACAAAACCACAAATACGTTTCTTCTCGAGATTTTTGAACCACAGAATATTGGAGGGGAAAACAAGAATCACCTTAAACTCCAGAGGAAGTCCTTAAGTCATCTGTACTAAAAGATAATTTTTTCTAAATGCCTCACACTATCCTGGAAGATCTAAGGGCTTGACTAACAACCTGCATTTGTCAACAAAGCACAAACGATTTCACACAACATGAAAGCACTGCACTGGTCCAAACAATCCTAACGTAAAAAGTTAACCAGAACAAGGTTCATGGTTCTCACCCCAAATAACCCATCAACTGAGAACCCCTGAACATTCAGGCCATTTAAGTGTAATACAGGCAGGTCATTCATTCAGACAACAAGGCAAAAAGACCTCTTGTTATTATCTCCAAAGAGCTGCTGAGGATCCTGTCTTAGCTGGCATCTAGCAAAACAAACCGTCTAAGTTTGGCAGAGAACAGAAAATGAAACCAGGGAGAGGGGAACCTGATTCACCCGTACTTACTTTCCTCACAATAGGCTGCTGCCCGTCTATGCAGCCATACCACGCTACTAGTTTGTTCCAGGCTTCGGTGGGCACCAACACGTAATCCAGCTCATCAATGAGGTGCTCTTTCAAGCTCTGAGTTTCCGGATCTAAGAGGGACACAGAGGGCAGAGAGCTCGGCATCAAAGAGCACCTTTGGTTCCGCAGCGCCACTGACAGGGCTCCCGGACAGGGCAGAGTTGGAAAATACGCGCTCCCCGTCCCAACACGGCTCCGAAAGCGAAAGCGGCGCGGGGGGTTCCCCGGGCCCGCAGCACTCACCGCCGAACAGGCCCGAGTTGTCGATGGGCCCGGGGAACAGGCCCGCGTTGTCCACGGGTCCCGGGAACAGGCTGGGATCGCCCGGGCCGAACATTTCCCAGTTGTCGAAGCCCACGTACTTCTTCCACTGCTTGAACCACCGGCTCTCCACCAGGTACCTGCAACGGACGGCACCGCCCGGCGCGGCCCCTCAGCGGCGGCGCGGCCCGGCCCGCAGGCCGAGCGGCCCGCAGGGGAGGGGGCCGGGGACAGGGAGGGAGAGCGGGAGGGAGAGGGGAAGGGAGGCCCGTCCGCGCTCACCATGACTCGCCAGGCCGGAGTGCCGCGGCCAGGAGCG
>VXBX01005001.1:815790-840355 GCA_013400415.1 Scytalopus superciliaris
CCAAAAGAAGGGAACTGCAAGTGAGTAACTAAACTTGTCACCACTGCAGCGTGAACTTCCTGCTCTGCTCCCCGGGGGGGAGGACGAGCACCCTGGAGAGGAAGGAGGGAAGGGTGGGGCAGGTGACAAGGGAGGACAAGGACCAGAGGTATGGGGCACTCCTATGGCTGGGTCTCTTTCTCCTTTGCTACAGGAAAAGTAATCAGGAACATTGTCCAAAAAAAGAAGAAAGACGTGGGTGTTTTGTAGGCCATTCTGGGGTGCAGCCAGGTGCTCGCTGACATGGATTGCCATCAGCAACTGGACTCCCTCCTGCCCAGCCCAGTGTGGAGGCTCTTGGCTCAGCAGCAGCTGCTGTGAATACCAGTGTGAGCATGGAGATGCCCACTGCTGTTCCCTGTCGTTTCTCCCCCAGGAGCAGCACAGCCTGCTCTCCAGCCTGGGTGCAGCACAGGGCCCCCAGCTAGAGCCCAGCCCTTGCTGCAGCGCTCCAAGGCATCCCTTATGGAATAGCACGGCAAACACACTGCCACGTGCAGCCTCTGCTGCTGCAAACCATCACATGCTCCCGCAGCAACGCTGCTCCTCCCTTCCTCCTTCACAGCCTCCTCCTGCTCTAGTCCTCTGCTCAGGACCAAATAATTCCACTCAACTGATGGCCTCTCATCTGGTCTGAATATCAAAGCTCCTGGGAAGCTTTGCTCCCTGCGGGGGCCAGGTGAAATAATTCCACCTCTGCTCTGCTGTAACATTCGGAAACCACCGTGAGCAGCGGATGGTATCACTTGCTGGGAAACAAAAATAAGTATTAAAGCACTTGAAACTGCTCAGTGAATCCTCTCACAGCATTATCAAAAATGGCATTTCTGATTCAGGCTGTCAGATGCTGGGCCAAAACCCCAGAGTGAGGAATACAGACACCAGGATACAGGGAGCTTAGAAAACTGCCTTTATTCTATTAGTTCTTGGAAAAATGAAAATACAGAAAGAGTTTAGTTGGCTGCAGAACAGCAAGAAGTTCACAGGTTAGGAGTCTGATCACTACATGGTAACCAAACTTACACAAAAAGTTTCTTTTTTTTTTCCTGTTTTTAAAGTTTTGAAACTGGGTCCAGCAATGAATTTAAGGCAACTGAACAGTTCAGAAGCTTTGAGTGTGAGCAGGCTGTCTTTTCTCATCCCTACAGCACGTCACGGAAAAAACTCCTCCTGGGTGTGCAGACCACTCAAATCATTCAAATGGGTCAGACTCTTACAAATGAACAGGGGAAGAGGATCAGCTGCTTTCCATCGGACTTTATTTTCAAATACAGTTTCTTAAAAAACCCAGAACACCTTAACGCAGAGGTTACAAGTAACAGTATTAGGAAATCCAATTATACAAAAAATACTACATCTAAGCTGGGGTAAATAGATTTATTTTTGGTAACATACATTTAAACTGGCACTAATTACACAGTAACTAAAAGGTAACTAACATGAAACCACAGAACCCTCACTTTTCCTTAGCTGAATGGGACTTGGTCATTTCAGAGTGATCACATTTTCGAACTCATGTTTTACACCACCGAGCCATGAAAATCAGATCTTCCTAAATGTGATAGCACTGAAGCTACGCTCGATTCCATACAGCCATGTAACTGTTGTACTCAATTAGAATAGGACGTTAGTTATAAAGTAGTTACAGACCAATCCTCTGTGTTGACAGCTTTTTCTCTTTCTAGAGAGAAGAAAGAAGATAGAGAATTGTCTTCAATTAGCGCCTGGCATATCCTGTGAGTGCAGAAAAGGTTTGTTAGAGGAATGTTGAGGTTAACCTTGGGTGCACAGATGAATTTGATGCAGATTGTTATAAAAATCATGGTTGGCTTCTAAATACTGGTAGCAAGATGACTCGATTTTTAAATCTCTTAAGTAAATTATAGATAATGAAAAAGGCCAGTAATCATACACTAAGATTAATAAACAGCACTTCAAAATTACTCAAGTGCAGGGTGCTGCTTTGGCCATCTTCCTCTGGCCACGCTTTATAAGAGAAGGCACCCGGACTTTTTCTTGCCACGCCGGGCTTGCAAAGCAGCTCTAGTGGCCATTTCAAACACCTCCCTCACACCGTCTTTGGTCTTTGCCGAACACTCCATGTACCCGAATGCACCAATGCGGTTTGCCATATCCCGGCCTTCCTCGGGCTTGACAGGCTCCTGAAACGGCACAAAACCAACACGTGAGAACCATCCAAACCCACAATGGGTCTTCCAAACCCCATCTGCTGGGTTTTCCCCAACCAGCTTCCCAACAAATGCAAAGGAATTTCTGGATTAAATGCACATAATTACTTGGTTAGTTAAAAATCCAGTGCCCGAGGACACGATCAGTTTGCTGACACCTCTAAGCCTGAAGGCTGCAAGACTCTGAAACCTGAGCAAATGATTGCTTATTTCTGAGGAAACATTTATGCAATTCTTTGCTTCAACTGCAAAAAAGCCTATGAACAAATCCCCAAATTAATGCCTCAGTTTTTGTATAAACCCCCCAAATATTATGCTATAGGAACAAAAAATTCCATGACAGCACAGTATCTGCGGTCCCATTTCCAAGATGGGGGTTTCAGGCTCAATCTGAAACTGAAACCGAGTGATAGGCTTGGGAATGAGCTACAGCACCTGTGGTTATCACCTCAGAACACCCACCAATAAAACCATTTCCTTGCACATCCTGAATACACCAAATAAAGAACAACCCCAGAGTGCCTGCACCAATGTGCTGATTGTCTCCTAATTAATTCCTTTCTACCTCAGGGATCCAGCTCTGCAGCACAGAGAGCAGCTGACTGTTAGTAACCCCATACAGCCATTTTAATTGCCAAGGATGCCTTTTTCTAAAAACTGTATCTCCAAATACGAAAAAAGAGACACTCAGTTAAAGGCAACAGATATTCATGGTGTCTGCCACAAGTAGGTGTTGATCACACAGCCCACAGCAGCTGAGAGCCAGCTGTGGGTGCCTTATTTAATGCTCTACAACCACCACACACATCTTCCATTTATTGTAAGGCTCTCCAAAAGGAACCTGCCTGCTTCATTTTGGCCAGCTCTCGTCTTGTGTGCTCGTCATTCCTCAGGTCCTTCTTGTTTCCTACCAAGATGATAGGCACGTTGGGGCAGAAATGCTTCACCTCTGGGGTCCATTTCTCTGGGATGTTTTCTGAAAGAAATAAATGGAAGTATGACTGTACTTAAAACCCACTTCTGGGGAAAGTTTTATTTTAAAGCTTTTACCCACTGAGTGGTTTTATCTTGCTAATCCACACTGATGCCCTTTTTTCTGTTCTTAACATGGGAGGCAAATAGACCCGTTCTGGTACTACTAAAGAAGACAAGCCTGTCTGTGGTAATTTGAAGGCTGAGGGACATGTAACCTTCTTGCTTAAAAGAACAACTTAAGACATGGATTTTAAAGCCAGTTTTTGCACTGCAGCCGAAACATCAATTCTGCAGCTGCACCTGGAGTGCTCAGGTGTGCTGGCCTTTAGACACTGCACACCTGAAAACCTGTTCACTGCTCCCCAGGGCCCTGGCACCTGGATACTGGTGAGCAGGAAGGGAGGAGAGGGAAGAACATTTTTACAGAAACTCAGTTCTTTGAAAAAATGCTACCACATGTATTTGTTTAGCAGACTACACTGGATGGATGGATGGATTAATTACCATTATAAAGGGACAGAAATAAAGTTCCAGAGATGCTGAGTGTTAGAAATGAGTATCTCTATCACCTGCTCCTTATGCTCTTCAAAAACATATTTGCAAGACGAAATACATCCATATCTACACGTATGATCCATAAATCAATCAGTGAAGATTTCAGCCTTGGACTGCACACAGAAGAGGTGCCCATTGAATACACAGATTTTTGAAATGTGTTGTTTTTAGAGCTCAGAAATCATAAATCAAGCAACTCTTTTTTCCATCACAAATAGATGAAAATCTTCATCACTGGAAAGCAGACTAGGAGAATATAAATCTCCTGTGAGAGAGCCCCTTCAGTGTAGCTCTAGCCCATGTTTTTAACTCACCAAACAAAGGGCAAAAACACCCAGGTTATTTGGGACCAGTAACTCAAGAGTATTTTGAGCTCAAACAAATGGGGGAGTGGAGTGGGTAGCTACTGAAGGGATGAAAACACAAAGCTGGTTCTCCCATCTACACAGAAAGGAATTGACTCCATTTTCCCACATATAGTTTAGTCTTGCATGTATAAGAACCTACAACTTCCAAAGAGAAATTAAAAAAAGAAGTAAAATTAGAACGTGGGAGGGCCATGCCCCTCAGTGGTCACATTCTGTACTCACAGGGCTCCCAGACACAGCAGTGTAGCTACAGCCTTTGTGTGCTGGGGGTCCCCAAGGCAGCCCCTCCAAGGGACAGGCACACCAGCACACAGCTGGGCTGGAGAGCTGCCCCAGGGGAGCTGCCCCCCTGCTAAGTGTGGCTCAAATTAGGAGCAGAGCCCTGGCAAACACAGAGTGCTGCTGTGGCTCTCATGACACTCAGCACTGCTGAAGAATGCAGGTTCCTTCAAGGTCTCGTGTCTGACAACTGTACACTCAAACCAGCCCGGATTCTGAAACTAGGAAAGCTCTCAGGTGGAAATATATTCTACAGTATGATTTCCAAGGGGAATACAGTGATAGAGAGAACTGGTTCCAATTCAATCAGTGATCTACTTACCTAAACTATCAGGACTATCAATTGAAAAACACATAAGTATAACATCAGTATCTGGATAAGAAAGCGGTCTAAGTCGATCATAATCTTCCTGTCCTGCTGTATCCCACAAAGCCAACTCAACCTGCAAAATAAACATAAGGAGTTAGTCAGATCACCAGGAAAGTTCTGATTCAGAAGCCAGGAACCAGCAGGAGTGGATAAAAACTATGAGACAAACCACTTTGACAGGAGAACTATTAGGAATTTTACATTCTCTTAACTCTAAAAATCAACTTATTGCAACTTATGAGACTTTTCTTTATATCCATGACTGGTGTCAATCCTCTGAAGGGACATACAAGCTACCAGCAGAAAAGCAAGACAGAAGAACTGAAGTGAATCAGCTCCAAAGGGCTGGGAATCTCTGACAAGTATCCCAGAAATACCAGGTTTCAGGAAAAGTGGACTAAGCATAGGCTTTTTAGGATTATGCACATTTTCTGTAAGTTTACAGCTGGAACCTGTATTGACTAAGAAATGTCAAGAATGTACTTACTTGTGCACAAATTCATTACAACTCCATCACAGCAGAAATTTACGCTTGCAATTTACTTTGAAGCAAACCTAATTTGTGTATAAAGCTTCAAGTTACTAAGAAGGAAGTAAAGTACCTAATGTTCTCAGTATTTCTACTTATGCTGGAGCCTGGGGAGAACACCCCCATAGGATTGTTTGAAACTATGGAAGGAATTAGCCAACATTTAATCCAGGAAATTTAAATACTATAATCAAGCTCTTAAGGCATACTCTTGCTTGAGATTCTCCAATGAGTCTGCCTTCACAGGGGAGCGAGTTCCTTCTTGTTTAAACTCTCACATTCAAAAATTCCAGGAAAAAAGTCCACAGCAGCTCAGATAAAAGTCAGATGGGCAGAACTGGAACCCAAATGTGAGCCTGAATGTGCAATGCAACTGTTTGCTTAAATTGTGAAGAAACAAAGCATTAGGTTGCACACATAGCCAAAAATAATCTCCTGCACTTCTGTCAAAAATACTCCTCTCAGAGTCACATCTGCAGATGTGGATTCTGTGGCAAATGTTCCTATTTTTTACAGAGATGTCTGTTGAGGGTTCTTTAATATGACACTGGAATCGGCTCCTGCCGAAAAAAACCCGCATCTCCTGCCATCACCTTTTTGTCTTCACGTGACTTCTGGGCATTTCTGGTAATGCTCTTCTATGAAACCTGAGGTAAGTGGCTGTCAAACAGAACAGGCTTAAGCACTGCTCTCCTACAAACTTCTGTAATCAAGTTTTCTGAAGACAAAGTGCTTGGATAAAATATATCCTCTAGTTACAAAAATAAAATCAGCTGACGCTGCTCAAGCTGCTCATGCAATTCTTTAGCTACTGGCTGCATATAGCTGATAGGGCATGACTCCCTGTTCACTCATTCAGAGATGCAGAGACTCAGCCAGAAGAAAATGAGGAAGTTTGACTCAGTGGTAAGAGAGAAATGGATCTCATACATATTTTAAACAGTAGTCCTTACAGTCTAAGATACAATATAGAAACTGTAGAAACTGTCACTTGGGGAAAAAAACATATTCTAACATTACTCTAAAAGTAAATTTTCTCTTACCAATTCATATTATGGAAGAGAAGAGCTCCTTGTAGACTCAACTAGCATGACCTATCATGACTAAACCCACAAATAACACATCCCTGTAACAGGAGGAAATCAAGTTTAACACAAAGCTCCAGACTAGCTCAAAAAACTTCTTTGTTCCAATCAGGATCAAAGCTGAGCAGTTTCAATCCATCAGTCACTGCATCCGAGCAAGAATGGACTGAAAGATGTTCTGGCTGTACCTGAACCCAGAGCAAAGGCACACGTCACACCAAGGGGCGACACGGGCAAGCTCAGCACCAAAACCTGCCACATGCCTGACCTGCAGATCCAGCACTGAGTCAGCTCTGTGTGGTTACAGGAACAAAACAGACAGCCATGGCTGCCTGAGAGGGTTTGCACCTTTTTCAAGGTGCAAACTGTCTGCTTTGTGTATTTCTGGAGTACCCTGGAAAGTGACAATTTTACACATCACTCAGCACCTTGCTGACTTAAGTGCAGAAGGCAGCCTACCCCGGGATCAGAGAGCAGCCTGACAGCTGCCTCCTGGAGCAGGTGTCTGACATGTCTGGTTGTCTGGTAAACAAAAGGACTCAAGAGCTCCCACAGACTGAAAACTGATTTTCAAATATTTAAAGTAAAATATTTTTATGATTAATTTATTGAAGTACAGTGACGCTCAGTGAGCTGTGGGTATGCCTGGCTGCTAAGAATTGTGCTCCTTCAGACAAGCAGGACAGATGATGCTGATGTACACCACAAAAATCAACCCCCTTTGAAGCCTGTCAGTCTTCTGTTCTCACAAGTATCCTGCATGTTCCCAGGGGTGGGCATGAAACAAAAGACTCTCCAGGAATTAGTCATTAATCACAATACCAGGTGCCTATCAAAGGAGGGACTCCATTCCAAAGGCCTGTAGCCTTGTGTCCTCAGCATGTCTCTGAATGCTCCATCCCCTCCCACCTACTGCAACACTCTACCTGGACTAAGTGCATGACTTTGAGAACCACAATTTGTCTAAGGTTAGAAACAGATTGTTAAACAAACATTGGATATGAGCAGGTTCTAGCAAAGCCAGTATTTTTTTCCACAGGAACAAGCTTAACATTGAAAAATACATTTACAACTTCCAAACTATTCACGTGTACTAACAGCTCATTACGGAAGTGCAGAGATCTCCATGCTATTCTGAACAAACACAAGTTCACTCTGGCTCTTACAGAAGGGTTCACATACCTGCTTTCCATCCACTTCAATATCTGCTACGTAATTTTCAAAGACGGTGGGAACATACACTTCAGGGAACTGGTCTTTGCTAAATACAATCAGCAGACAGGTCTTTCCACAGGCACCATCTCCCACTATAACCAGCTTTTTTCGAATGGCTGCCATAGCTGAAAAACAAAATGACAGCTTATTAATTTCAACTGCTATAGCTTTTAACTGAGATGCTGCTAAAAATTAATAACCACTAAGTTTTCAATTAATGAGAACCATTAAATCTATTATACATATCCATTAGAGAGAGACAGATATGTGAACTTGAGTGAGTTCAACTTCCCATTCTTTTATGAAAAAATCATTCCTCAGAACTTGTGAACACACTGATAAGCCACCGGGTGCAAAATTAATAGAAAGGAGAGGAGATGGGCCTGGTTTAGCATTTATTGATCTGGTCTAAAGGTTAAGAGAGGAACACCCAGAGATAGCACATGAGCAGCACTGTCTGAGCACTTTCTCAAAAGCATATTCCAGGTACTCAAATATGAGATGCTTCGACTCAAGGGCAGGAACATTTCCTTGTCACACTGAGTTACCTTAAATGCAAAGTGCCAGTCAGTGGGACTGAGGAGCATCTGCTGCCATGTCAGAGCACCAACAGAAGGATCTTGAGGTAACCAGCCTGTTTCTCAGATTACAACCACCACACTGCAAAGGATTTGGGCAGGACACATTTCACCCCTCAACCCACTTTCCTGCGCATTGCTGCTGCCAGATTAATCCAGTCTGCTATCAGCTTGCAGTGAGTGAGGGGGGGACACAGAAGGGGAGACTCCTGCGTTGCTCCACACAGATCTCTGCTGTGCAATGGATTGATATATCCATTGTATATCCATGACCTGCTCACAAGCAACTCTGATCTCAAAGAGAGAGTCTGAAAGCTTGAAAAGCTTTACGGAAAGCCAAGAGTCAGGGTGAGACTGAAGGGTCTCGTTGTGAAGACTGAAGGGGATGGTTGTGTTGGCTCTGGCAAATCAAACAAAACCAGCACTATCTATGTGCCTGCTCTCTTCTTTCTTTTCCCCAGGCACTTACTTGTGACCAGTGCTGGAATAAGCCAGAGATTTAGGGAGTGACCTGGCTATAAGGGCCTAGAATGACGACAGAACCATAATTACTTTCTTCTCCATAACATAAAGGCACTCCAGGGGAAGCCGCTTAGTCATCCCATGAAGCTTCCTGGAAATGGAGCAAACAGCAACGCCACCACAATACTTATGACTGCATGACCAAAATACCACAGAGAGAGCACCCCTGTGAGTTAACTTTTGCCATGACAAACCCAGAACAAAGTTTATGAGGATGACCAGGGCTGCTGGCAAGGGGTCAGGGCTCAAAGAAGCAGAGAAGTGATTTAAAGGACACAGCAAAAACATTTTCTCCTTTCCACCTCTTCTCTTGCTTTATGAAATTAAGTAAAAAGGTAAAACTACACATCTAAAAGCAACCTTTAGTTCTGCTACATGATGAAGAAGCAGTGGGTATTACAGAGATTCTGTACTTCTGCTCCAGGTGCAAATAGAGAAGGACCATTTCAGCCTATCAAGCAGCAAGGGCTCAAGGACTTTTAGAGCACAGCTTTGTCAGACACCACTGCTCAAGAGATTCAAATCTATCTCTTCAGTAAGATTCTCTCACCTTGTGAATATCTATGTACACAAGTTCAAGTTATTTAACTTGGGGATTTGGGGTTATTTTTACATTTGTGGAAGACTTTAAATGATCCAAGCTTTAAAAAGGTTTTCTTTCAGTGGTTCTAGATGGGTTTGAACACTTTCTAGGAGCGGTAGCATTTTAATTTTACAGAACTGGAAATCACCTGTCCACTGCATCACATCAATATCAACTACTTACAAGTTCTACCTAAAGTCAACTTTGGCTAATCTGCTCTTCAAGTCCTACAGAACCTGTGAAGCCATCCACTCTTGTGCTCCACAATATTTAATATGAAAAAACTTCCCCCAATAGGTACCCTCAACCTTCTTTGATGCAATGCAAGCACATTACTGTTTATCCCATTTGTCACGGCCATCGGCGAATGGATTATTCCTTTTTGCCAGCACAGTTGAGAATACATGTCTTCATTTAGTCTTCTCTTCAGGCAAAACAATTCCAGCTTATTCAAGCCTTCTCTGTAAATCATATTTCTTAGACCTTCCCGTTGCTCCCTTCTGGGCAGAGTCCAGTTGGTAAAAATGTACCAAAGTGTGGAGCCCAAAAGCTGAATCCAGTATTTCTCCTAGGGCTGTATGAACAGCCCAGAGCTGAAGGATTATTTCACTGATCTTTCAGGATATCCTGCTGCTTAAACACCAATCTGGAAGTGTATGTCTTTTCTTTCTTCCTCATGTCCCCAGAAGACAGCACTGTTGATAATTCAGGTTTTGATTCCTGATAACTCCCAGATCTTTTTTCATTTGAATGGCCATACAGAAAACACTTCTCTATTCACACAGCTGAATATTTCACAGTCAGACTTTTATTTATCCTTCCACTGACTGATGTTTTATTCTACCTGCAGGTTCTAGTTCTGTCCTCCAGCTTAATCACAGTCTGTCAGATGCAAGTTTAATAATCATGATTCCCATATAATTATCTAGGCCATTGATGAAACCATCCTGGAGACAAAGTAGGCAGATGATGGGATGGGATGACCTGTCCTTCCTTGGTATCCTCCCCCTCTCCCCCTTCAGTGCCAGTGGCTGGGCCTCTGTCCTGTGATCACTTGTGTTACCTGCAATAGCACCTGGGGTAGGTGACCTTTTTGGCATCACCTACGGATAACTGTATTTTTCAATGGATTATCAGATCAACTCTCCCTTTATCTTCCTCTAAATACTTCCGTCACTCAGATTATTTTTTAAGTGCTCCCTGCCAGTTGAATCTCATTTTATGCTTTGGCCTTCTACATACTTATGCCTAAGGTCTACGAGGAAACTACAATTCTGTTTTAAAAAAAATCATAATCTAATGTATTGCTTTCTACAAATCCTTCCATAAAAAAGCTTGAAAATTTATGTCTATATATAAAAAATTATTTCAGCTTTATTTTGTCTCCTCAATAGCTTTTTTCCTGAAAAAACCTTATCATGAAACTCTCCCTGCCTGAATGCTTCCTGACATCTGCTGACATCATTTGGACCCAAGATGCCCTTCAGCAGTGTTTGCTCAACCACTTCCTTCCCACTGCTCAGGATCTGCCCCACGAGACTCTCCCCTGCTTACAGTTTTGTGTGCAGGACTGTCACCAGGACATCTCAAAACCTGCTGAGCAGTCCCCTCCATCTAGCACACTGAAAAATTAGGGAATTCAAATTCCCTCATTGGCTGCTTCTAGAGGATCCTTCCAGATGGTCACAAAAAGCCTCAACTACCTTATTATTTTTTAGTGACCTATGGCATCCTCATCTTTTTTACTCTAGTTTCACCTTTGAGAGCATTACTGCAGAAGAATTCCTTCTGGAACAAGTGTGTCATATAAAATTCAATTCAGGATGCAAAGATCACCACTTATAACCCCAAATTTTCAGAAACAGCCCAGATCATAAATGCTGGGTAGACACAGATACCTCAGGATGTTGGGTCTGATCACTACATAGACCCCCAATCCACCTCAGAAGGAAATCACCAAACACCACAACCACGTTTTTCTTCCTGACGTCATCAAAGAACCACAGAATGGTTTGGGTTGGAAGGAACCTTCAAGATCATCTCATTCCAACTCCCTTGCCATGGGCAGGGACAACTTCCACTAGACCAGGTTGCTCAAAGCCCCATCCAACCTGGCCTTAAACACTTCCAGGGATGGGGCATCCACAACTTCCCTGGGCAACCTGTGCCAGGGCCTGACCACCCTCACAGGCAAGAATTTCTTCCTAATGTCTAGTCTAACCCAACCCTGCCCTCTGTCAGTTTAGTTATCCCTTGTCCTATCACTATATGCCTCTGTGAAAAGTCCCTCTCCAGCTCTTTTGTACTCCTTTAGGTACCAGGTGGTGTTCTAAGGTCTCCTTGGAGCCTTCCCCTCTCCAGGCTGATCATCTGATCATCTTCAAGTCCCTCCACTGGAGCTGCTCCAGCAGGTCCATGTCCTTCCTGTGCTGGGGCCCCAGAGCTGCAGATGGGATCTCACCTGAGTGGAGCAGAGGGGTAGCTCCCTCAACCTGCTGCTCACACTGTTTCTGAGGCAGCCCAAGAATGTCTGGTTTTCTGGGCTGCAAGTGCACATTTGATGGGTCATGTTGAGCTTCTTGTCAACCAACACCCCCAAGTGCTTCTCCTCAGGGTTGCTCTCAATCTGTTCATCCCCCAGCTTGTACCTGTGCTGGGGATTGCCCCAACCCAGGTGAAGGACCTTGCCCTTGGCCTTGCTGAACTTCAATTTAATTACGTTAGTGGTTACAAACTTTACAGCTTTATGGTACGTGAAGTTTCTTCTCTTTGGTGAGGGTGAACTTGCTGCCAGAACAAGACACTTCACTTGTACTGACCCTGTTCAAGGATGGACACTGCTGGCGAGCCTGCAACCAGCTTTCTTCCTTCTCTTATTTGGATCACTAAAAGTGTCCATGTGTATGGAAACCATTCCTCTGGTATTACAATGTCCTGAACTCCCATATGTGGTCCTCAAATTTTAGCAGATAATCTGGCCATGGCAACAGCAGCCCATCATTCATGCATTAACACATTTACAGTAATAATTTCCTAATTTAGATGATTCAGTGTGCAGATCAGCATCTTTCAGCTGGTTATTTTTAGATAAAATAAATACATTCCTATCCAGTGGACAGCTGTAAGGGATTGTGGGGCGTGGCAAAGACTCAGAAAAACAACATCTTGGTAGTACAATAGAGAGAAAAAAATTGATTGTTACAATGGAGCTACATCTTAGTGGTGCGTGTCACAGGGACAACACTAACAGCATTCACAGCAGTCAGGCCTTTCTGCTTCATTTGGACAGGCATGGTTTTTTTTAATCAAGTATTCTGAAACATGCAAATACATCAAATCTGTACAAGCAGTATGTGGGAATCAAAGCACTCTGGTGGCCTAAAGAGTTTAATTTAAGATGTCCATTACACACAATTTAGTATTTGCCGCAGCCCAGCCTGCCACCAGTATGTGTCTAAATTTAGAGCTAAAAAAACCTCCATGAACTACCTAAGAGGATATAACTAATAGACCAAATCCAAGGTACTACTACCTCACTGTAACTGAACACAAGTACCACACATTCATCCTTTTACACAACACATACAGCAGGGAGAGACCGATAAATCCAGAAAGCTGCTGGAACTGCATCACTGATGATGCACAGAAGACTGAGCAAGAAATGTTCTATCCCAGTCAGTGTAGCAGAATGGCTGCAGTGATCTTCTAGGAGGATCTGTGCTGTCTCCTGCAGCAAGACAACAGAGCAGCAATTTTTCCTGCTCTCAGATGAACCACTCCTCCCACATTTGCATTTATAGGATTCTCAAAACCAGCTAGTCTGCTGGATTCTAAGTGGAAACTCTCACAACATGACTCAAGTGACTCATCTGAATGGAAGAGATTCAATTATGACATTTCCTCAACCTAGGCCAGTGTCTTTCACAGGTATTACAAGAGTTTTAGGCATCATTTACTCAATCCCACTAACATCACAGGAGGTTACAACACAAGGAGCTCCTGTTTGCCGAGTTGCCACACTAATATCCTTGTTACACGAGGCTGCTGTTTCTAAGGGCAGTAACGCTCCAAGTCCTCTGCAGCATAAAGCACTGCTTGTTAAGGGAACCTACCAAATACTCCAGAAGAATTAGAAATGGGAAAAATACTTTTTCCCACGTTTTAAATGTACTCCCCCCAAATATTACTGTTTACTGCAAGGGAATTTGCCTCTTCAGCATGCTATTTATTTTTCTGAGAAGCAACTTTTCCAGTGCCTCGTCTCCTCCAAATCCCAAGGCCACACAACATGAGTGAGAATTGCGGACATGCTGTTGACATTCTGAAGTTGGACAAGCTGGTAACAAACATGCCAGGTTTGTCTGTCTCACTCTGGATCTCATCCTGGAGAAAGTAATTAATGGAAGAAACAGCCCTTTACCATCACATAGATATTATGACTAGATTTAATTACAATTACCAATTAACTACTACCACCTTTATATTGTGTGCTGTGCCACACAGGCAGATCCCTTGCATAATGTAGAATTTTATAAAAAGACCCCTGGATTACTGCATGTTAGCAAGAACTCAGCAGAAGCAGTTCAGCAGGACCATTATGGATATTTCTGATGCTGGGGTAGGGGAAACATCCTTTAAATCCTTTCTCACCTAATCTTGCTGAAGTCCTTAAAACCAAAATGTTGGAAGGCTAAAGTTTTGAAATCTTAGAAAGACTGCCTTGCTGCTGACTCCTCCACACAGCACTTAAACAGTTTGCTGCTGAGTGAATTACAGCCTGGCACTCTTCTCACTTGCTTCATTTCCCCTTCATTCAGCCAGCCCTGCCCTGGGAGGGACCAGAGAAACACTGCTCAAGTGTCCCCCACCCTGACCAGTCAGGCCCTGCCCTCTACCTACCACAGGAGAGAACTGCCCCTTCTCCAGCACCTGGATTTAAGCTTAAAATATACTCGCTTTTGTTCAAGTCTGAGGGGGAGGAGGAAAGAGCTTCCCCAGAGACTCCAGTGATGAAGAGTGGATGAGCAGGCTTTCCATATAGTTTTCTTCTGGCCATCTAGCAAGATCCAGCATCAGAACTACCAAAGCACTTTGGAGACCAAAGCTGATCAACCCACAGGCAAACAGATCTGCTTTTAGGGCAGCTGTGTACAGCCAGTGAAGAGACAGCTGGATATGGAGCATCCCAGTGGGTGAAAAGGTCACAACCAAAGAATGGAAGGGGACAGGCAAACATGGCAGGAGGAGGATGGCAGAAGAATGTAAGCGCTCAAACCCACCCTCCTCTAGAGCAGAATCCAAGATTCCCACATCTCCCAGCAGGGGGCAAGCATATCAACCTTCTCCTCCACTGAAGTCCCAATGGAAAATGCCAGTAACTATACCTTTTGTAATTCTTTTTCACCACTTTTTTAGATTAGTGAAAACACATATAAACAACTGTCAGAAACATTGCAGTTTGCTGCTGAAATGCTAATTCTGCTACCTTAAATCAGCTTCTTGGTGCCTATATGTGCTGTCATGCCATTTTCCCCACATAACCAACACAGGATGGCCGTGCTCTTACATAGCAATACTTGAGAAGTAAAGAAAAGTATCACCCCAATTCACCTCTTAGAGAAGGTGGAAAATGGGGAGCAAACAGCCTTGGGACTGTAAGGAGAATAAGAAAAAAAGTTAAGGAAAAAGCTGACTCAATCACATAAAGGAGTCAGATACAATCCATGTTTCTGCTACAGGGTTCCTAACAGATCCTGGAAGAAGTACATACCCCAAAACATTCCACAAGTGACCACTTATTTATTGTCCTGAACTCAACTGTACAGCCACGCTGACAGTGAAGCCAGACACACTCAGAGTGATCTGCTCTTTTGACACCATGTACAACCTGAAATCAAGCAGTTCTGGGGTGGAAAAACAGCTCAATTACAACCCACTGGAATACAAACACTAAAAACATGAATGCAGTCACCGCTATCAAGGAGAGAGTCAACACAGTTTATTGCAATAATTGAGATTTTCTTAATTCTGTGCAAGTTGGTCTTTGAACACTTGCACTCAAAAACCAAAAAGCCATGCTATTTAAAGTGTTGCTAACAAGGCCTTTGGGAAACAACTATATTTATATTCCTTACTGCAGCCAGCACATAAAGCAGTTTGACAGTACTGCAAAATAGACCTATTTCTAACTACAGCACTATGTGGGAGCAGTTAGTGAGAAAAAGCTATCTGCTGGGGTTTTTTTGGAGGGTTACATATGAAATGTAACACTTCAAAAAAGTCCCAAAGCTGGCAAAGAACAGGGCAGGCTACTGATGTTGCACATTAAATGTAATCCACAGAAGAAATGGAATTTTTCTGTTTTAAGACTGAAGTACAATTGAAAAACTGACACAGAAGGTCAGTGTAGTATCCAACGGGATTGAATATGGAACATGGGAAGGTCCTTGGACAGGGCAAGCTGAGCGTTCAGCTTTCTGCTAGCAGTTCATTCAGACTGTGTGCTAACCAAGCTGAAGTCTGGCAAGTTTTACTAGTTTGGAAAAGGTGCCTTGCAAACAGAGCCATACATTTCCAGAGCCAGCTTTAAACCGGGAGCACTGTGGCTGTGTTCACCCTCACCTAATGAACCTTCTCAGGTCTCAGCTAACTCCACAAATAACCAGCTCAAGCCTCTTTGTACCACATCGCCAGAACTGGGAGCAGGGTCAGCTTAACTGCATTAGGTCTTAACAACATCAGTTGCCAGCCCTGGTGAACCCTTAATGACTGATTAATTTTACACAGTCATTACGAATTATCAAAAAATATAAAATATATGTTTCATAGGTATGCAATGCATCTCCACTAAGCATGCTGTGTTGTTCATGCTGCCTCTGCAATGGCTGCAACAGGGCAGGAGATTCCTCATCCAGCACAAAGCCTGCCAGTGCAATGTTTTTGAGGAAATCTGAATCACCTGTCAGCACTAGATCCGTGTTGAGTGTCATGCGGACACAGTACGTCTAATCCAAGATATCATGTGAAGTCTCAAAGCAGGATTCATCCTATCAAGTTACAGCCTTTGCCCTTGCTTTCCTCTTCAGAATAAATCTGTATAACACACAATTCATCTCCCTCTCAGAGAAAATTGTTTTGGATTCTAATAAATGTTCTTGATTTTTAACCACCACAGGGATGAGCAAAACATTTTGCTTTGCTCTCCCAGCCTGTACAGCCCACCTGCCTGTGCTTTACAGGAATGATGCCTCAGCACCATCAAGCTGGTGGGAACACACAAACTATCTTTAGTTAAAATGCACAAACCACAACCTGTGCAACCTTCTACACCCAGCACTGTCTCCTGCAAGCAGCTCCAACGCAGACACTGACCACTGGACCAACTTGTTTTTGCTGCTAAACTTGACATTTCCTACATTTAGAGACTCACAGACCATCCTTTGCTACAGGTCTGCACACATATGGGAATGGGTATATTGGCTTGGGTCTCTCCAGCTCAGTGTGAGGCATTCTACAGGAGCTTAGGGTTGGATTTCTACACAAAAGGAGAAGAGGAAAAACAAACAAGAAGCTTCCCCCTCCATGCTCTCCAGCCACCATCTTCAGCTCAGGAGCTTCTCAGGTGGGATGATTCCCATGAATTTAGTAATCTCAAACAGATTTCTCTTCCATGAGCTTGTCCAGACTCCCTTTGAACCCTTGTAAACTTCCAACACACACAACATCCTGTTGGAGGGAGTTCCCACAGCTTAATTACGCATTGTGTGTAAAGCCACTTCCTTCAAATTCAAGATTGTCTCTATTGCTTTTACTGCCTCCTAACTCTGAAATGAAAAGACAGTGAAGACTTTACCTCACTCATGCTCTTTCTGCTGCTCATGGAACAGACTTTCCAGACTGCAGATCCTAACACAGAGCTATTTGGGTTTTTTTTTAATTACCTTTACACCTTTGTCAGTAGTGACTGTCTGCTCCCAGCACAAGGGGTAACAAAGTGGTAGAGGTGTCACAGTGAAGTGCTTCAGCCAGGAAGGTCCTTGAGAGCCCAGCAGCACAGCACAGTGTACCTTCCCATCCCACATTGTCCACAGCAGCCCCAAACAGCCCTGGGCTGGCGCAGCAGCTCCAGGAGTGGAAGCCTGGAGGGACACCCCAGTTCTGACAAGGGTGTACTGTTAAATCCATTTATGCCATATCAGAGAACCACACCCTAAGCTGCGTTTCAAGTGCAAACAAGCCACAGCTTGGTCATTCCCTGTTACATGTTACACTCAGTGCCTTAACTCAAGTGTGGACTATCTTGACTTTAAAGCAGCAGTAACAGAATCCCAGACCATGCTCTTTGCTCCAGCAATTAGTTACATTTTTCTGCATTATGATGAGGTTTTACTTGTCGCTTCCTCATTTCTTCAGCCGCTGTGAATTTCCTATTACTGGCATTTTGTGCTTCCTCCAGGTGACCAGTAAGAAATATAACCCAAGAGTCCAAACCCTTCTTGTTCTCAGTAGACACAGACTTACTTGAGCCTCCACTTGCCTTTTACAGCTGTCCTCTTTCTACTAAATTTAATATGAACCATATTGATTTTGCTCTGGCTTAGTTTCTCACTGAAAATGATGTGCAATTACTGTCAAGTGCTAACCGAAGGCTAAGATGAACACCTGCACTTAAGAACCAAACTAAAACAATTAACACCAATTGTTTCTATTCCCTCACTCCAGGTTGAGTGACATTGCCTTCTTTCCTGAACGCTTTGTTACTTATTTTATTATTGTGCCTGGGATTGATGTCTCAGTCTGATGGGATTATAATCATTAAGCTTGTCCTAGTTCTCTTTATTATTACTGCACATTAGTATTCTCTCAAACTCAAAATGCTGCAGTATGTATAGAGCTTTCTGGGGAAAAAAAATTACATAAACCCCTTCCATTCTCAGGACAGAGCTCTTCAGAGCTGTGATATATCTCAAAACAGAGGTGCCAATTACCACCATTAGGTGTGCAGCATAATTCAATCTTTTTATTTAACTTAATGAGATAATAAAAATACCTGATTAAAGGGAAGTTCCCTGTGTATAGATAAATAACTGCCAAAAGATAGGAAGCCAGACACAAAGAATGCTCAGTGCACTCAGAAAATCAGCCGTGGAACCCGCACAGCTCGACATTCATAAATGACCTGAAAAAGGGAAGAAAAATAACAATACAACAAAATTTACTGATGATGTCAAGATTTACAGGTAGTAAAGGCAAGGGTTTAGTGTCATGAATTTCAAAACCTTAACTGGCTCTGTGCCTAAGCAATAAAATTTGAAATAGATAAATGTGAAGCAATACACACGGTAAAAACCATATTCAACTTCCTATATGAAATGATGGACTGGGAGCTGATCACTCAAGGACAGTATTTTGAGGTTACAGAGTTCATTCCTTTAAAACACAAGCTCAATACTCTGAAGTACTGCAATTTTTATTTAAGATACCAGTATTAAGAACTAGGAAAAAATGACACAAAACAGAAATCATTAACATCATGTGGGAATCCACTTCATGCCTGCATCTTCTGAGTGTGCAGCTGTGATCCTCCCCCTGTCAAAAGGCTGGAAAGGAACTGGAAATGACTCAGAGCAGGGCACATGGATGATTAAACTATATAACAGTGACCCACACGAGGAATGACTATTGCAGAACTGGAAAAAGGACAATGTGGAAGAGATGTGACCAAGGAAAAAAATGACTGAACATTGCTCTAAGAGATCTTAAGGAGCAGTGAGGAAAGCTGGGCCTGAAACAAGGACAAGGACACGGGATGAACCAGGCTGGAAGCAAAGGCAGGCCCAGCAGGACACATGGCAAGGCCTCGTTGTTTCTACCACATTTCAACATTTTAGATCCATAATTTCTTAGTCATCAGCTTCTCTCTGAGCTCACTTTTCCTCCCAGTTACTTTCCATAACTTTGAGCTTCTATATTCTACGTTCAGTCTCTGCTTTTCTCCTATTTCATCTGTAGGGCTTTCTTGTATTGTTTTTAAGCGTGAACAAAACAGATGCCTTCATTTCCTTTCCAAGCCAGGTTATTTAATTCACCTTCAACACTTGATGGGGGAAAAACACCACAAAAGAAGGTTCCTGAAAAATCTTTTTTGAGCATGTTTAAGCTAAAATTATTAGAACCTAGAACAGCAATACAGGCAAGCAAAACTCTGTTTTAACAATGTCCCCATGCATCCTGCTTTGCCAACACCAAACTTAGCAAGGTCCTCCTGATCTACTACAAATTTGTTCTCAACTATCTGCAAAGTTCACTGTTAACCTCCCGATTCCTACATAATTAGTAAATTAACACTGTTTCAGAACTCAAGGAAGAAGACTGATTTGAACATTTCTCCCCTGCCTTACTCTACCATGCCAAGTCCCTCTCCAAAGCTGAAGGCAAAGTTTGGATTATGAAGGTAGAAAGCAGGATTTTGTCCTCAGGGCCTGTGGCTGCCATTGCTGTCCTTCCACCCTCACTTAACATCCTTGCTACTTTGCCCTGGACTACATCTTTGCTATCTGCAGGCACAATGACTTACAAGAGCACTTCTCTTATGCAATACCAAGTCCCAAGATTACTTTGCACAAAATGAGATTAGGGATTAATATTGAGGTAATTATAGTAGATCTCTGGATTTCCACGCGTGTGTAATCTGCAAAACGCTTTGCATTTGGGCCAGTTTTTTCTTGGAACCCTGTCTTCCCAGACACCTCCAGCATGTCAGATGGGATGTGGGGTACCACACATGGAACAAGGCAGGCTCTGCTTGGGCGAGGTGGCTCTGTCTCCAGGCACTCACAGCTGCCCCAGAGCTGTCAGCAAAGCACATATGGACAAGAAAATCTAACGCTAACTCTTCCAGACAACCATCTTCTTGTACGCACAGCTGACACTCACCTGCGTTCCTTCCTCTTCCCACCACAAGACACCTGCTGAAACTGCACAGGTTCAGATCAAGCACCCAGCAAACCCAGCACCCTCCCTGCCTGGCACACGCAGGTATCTCAGATGACTAAGACAGAGTAAAAGAAGGAACAATCAAACCACATTGATACTTCTGCAGGTGTATTTTCTCAGTTTCCAGTTTGGGGGTGTTACTTTTTTTTAGTTCTTTGTGTGCAACAGCCCATCTGAGCATTTTCTCCTGTGAGTTCATCTGTTTGGTTCTGAAGCCACGCAAATCGTTGTCATTCAAAGCACTCTGTGGCGCTGCACTCTGCGGTCTCAGTGCAGACTGAGGGAGAGGCACCATCGGTTTTGATCTAGACCAGACTGTGCTCAGTCATGTCTTTGCCAAGCTGAAGAGTTCAAATCTTTTTGAGCATCCCTTGCATGGAACCCATTCCTTATCTCTGATCATTTTTTTCAGCCTCATCTTTGCTTTTCCAGTTGCAATGTATCTCGAAGTGCATCTCTCTTTGTGTAAGCCCACTGTAATCAGCGTGCTGAGAACTGAGAGCCATGATGTTATCCTTGTTTTCCTTTTTTATTCCTTTCCAAAGACCCTCACATGTGCTCATGACCACTGTTGAACATTAAAATTGCATTTCCACAGAATTATGACAAGTTCTTCCTTTTAAGTGGCAATAATTAACTTTCCCCCCCCTCCAATCAGTGCATAAACAAATTAAGATTTCCCCCCCCTTGTATTTATCTGGAACAAATTTCATTTGACATTTTGCTGCCCATAATTCACTGTCAGAAGGACAAGCTGCAATTCTTCCTAGTCAGCTCTTGTCTTTTCTTCCCCTTCTACTCAACACCTTTCTCACCCAAACATTTACGAATATGCTGTACAGTAGAGGTGTAACACAGATCCCTGGTCTTTTTGTGTCCCAAACTTCCCTTCTCTGTGCTTGTTGAGTCATTTAAAACCTCCAGGAGATATAAGTTGTCTCCTTTACAAAAGCCACGCTGGCTTTCTCCTACTGTAAGTTGTTAGTCCATCTGGTCACTTTTTTTCTCATTTATTTTTTTAAAAAAGCACTGAACTCTGTGATATCCTGCTGAACTATCTTTAAGAACTGCTACGATGTAAACCATCTTCTATTTCTCTGGCTTCAAGGTACTGAGAAGTTACGAAGCGTAATTAATAATTTGGTCATTTCAGGCCCTAGTTTCCTTTGGAACCCTTGGGCAAGCACCATCTGGTCTTGGCATCTTGTAACTGTATTTATCACTTTGCTCTAAAAATTACTTTGCTGACAATTCAAGCAGAGACAGATCTTCCAATGAGTCCTGTTCCCCATAAAGAGAATTTCTGGCACAGGAACCTCTTTGTACTCCTGGACTCGTCCACGGGAAACAGGAATGCACATAAGTCATCTAACTTTCTACTCATGGCTTCATCATCAAGTATTTCTTTCACTTCTTCACTCCAGCACCTTTCTGCTTCTGATGTACTTGGAAAATGACATTGCTCAGAGTCTCTCTGGCAGGTCTTTGTATTTTTCATTTGACTTGCCAGACTTCACGTTTTTGTTTACTTTTCTGGTCAACTTCATGACTTAAAACTTTCTGAAGGCTGTATTCTTATTTCTAATACTTTCTTTATCCCAAACTGCATGCTCATTCTCATCTGTCAACATTCCACAGTGTAATTTAAAATCTTCCCAACAACATTTTCAATTTCAAGTGCAGAAGCCTAGTTCTGCTGTGGTTTACATGGAACCCAGCCTTTCCAAACAGCTCGTGGACTGAGGTTCAAAAAATGAGCCAATTCACTTGGTGAGTACCAAGTCAAGATCCCACTGTAAGCCGGCCTTCTCACCTCCCACAGTTTCAACAGAGCAGACAAGAGGTGAAGAATAAAGAGCTTCCAGGTGTAAAAGAGAAGAAAAATGAAACGTTAGCAAAGAACGCAAACAGAGATAACTGGTACTTGGAAAGGTGCTGGTTCTTTCAATCCACTGACACACGCAAAGACAACTTTCATTAGAACTGTGAAGATGAGGAGAAGGAATCACTGTGTGCACATCCACACTGGCGACCTGCTCCAAATGTGACAGTTCAGGCCAGGTGAGACAGAACTATTTGTGGCTGCAAAGCACTCCTAATCGAATTGAGCCCTATTTCTCATTAAAAACAACAATAAAAATCCAAGCAGAAAACCCACAACTGTCAGAGCCCAAGGAAAGCAAAATCTCATATTTGTTGTGGGTGTACTGCCCAATTTTATAGGGTATATTTGGGACTTTCTATCTGTTCCTTTTACGAGGGGCTCTGATAATGAAGGGTGGTCAGAGAAAGACAGCAAACCTTCTCCTGATTAGTTTAATTAGATGATTCACTTAGGAAGGGCTGGCTGTCAGTTGTGTGGATGGCAAATATCTTAATTAAAAGGTGGTCTATGGATCACTTACTTCTTTTACAGTCTCAAATGTCCTTCCCAAATGAAAACATGGTGATGGGAAAAAGACAGAAGAGAGGATGGATGGGGCAGTGTCACTCCACCAACTCTAGTTATGCTTTTGGTACTCTTATTCAGAGTTCAGAATGAGTGATTAAATAAAGGCCAGAAAGCACCCAGACACCTAATACTGGTGGAAAAGCAATGATAACTTTAACAAGCATACCACAGACAGTCTTTTGGGATATTTGTGCTTATTTTTGAGATGATACCAAAAGTAATGAGCAACTACCTCTTTCTATTTAGCTATTCACAGCAGGACAGGAATCACAGAGGCAAGGAGCAGAGGATTTCCATCGTGCATTCAGGTGTGTCAGGTGCAAGCCAGCTGCCATTGGGTGAATTTATTTTGCACAGCACTGTTCTGTATTACAGGGTTTCACCCTTACTATGTGTTTAGTGAGACAGATTCACGGAGCTACTGTTAAAAAACATGAGGGACAATGATGATAGTTCCAAGCCCCCCCTGAAATATCAAATTGTTTTTATTTGGAATTTGCTTATCTGTAGAGCCATCACCAGTCCTACATCCTGGTGGCGGTTAAGATCATTTAGGATGTTTTTACTGTCAATTCCTGGCTCAGAGAACTCCCTGCCTCTGGCGCTCGGCTGCTGTGGCACTCGGCCAGAGCGTGAGCTTGGAGAACGAGGAGGGATAACATGAGAGCTGCTCAGCTGAGCTCTGCTGTGACTGAATTTATTTTGCCCCTCGTGCGAAGGTGCATATATGTCTTGAGAAATTACTTTAAAAAAAAATAAATCTTCATGTATTCTAATATTAAATGATAAAAATCATCCATTCAAATTAAATGTATGTCAAGCGTTTTATGCTGAATATGCTGCTAAGCATTCCAGTGAGCTAATTAAAGTGAAATAAGGCTAATGGCAGTTTTTCTTTTTTTAAACATGCAGCCTTGGTCCCAGTCAGAGCCAGAATTAGGCTGTGTATTTGAAAGAGAAATGCCAGTGCCGTGACTGGGAAAGGCCAGAACAGGACAGGAGGAAGGCACACAGATCCATCAGGAGAGCCTTCAACAGAAGGCAGATATTCTCACAATCTTTTCAAGGAGGGAGACACTTCATATTTCTACACTGGAAAAAACCCCAAATCCACTGGAAAATCTAATACTTTGAGTCACAAACAACACTTAGGGCAAGTAAAACTAACTTTTGATATTTTTGATAGAAAAAGAGGATTAATAAAAGTTTGCTTCTAGAAGAAATGGGCAGTTTCAAAGTCACGCAGACAGCAGAACTGTTACCTAGTCTAAGCTCTGGAGTTGAATAAAAAAAAGAGCAACAACAAACTTAACATTCCCTAGGAACATCTTGGGGTTTAGTTTTCTCCAAATCCTGTATCACACAGAGAAAGAGTGGGTGGGAACCACTGCTCATGAAGGGCTCCCTACAACAAACAGGTGAGCTGTACCAGAGAGAAACAAAAGCTGGATATGAGGCAGCAACTGAAAACAAACAAACCCCCTTCCAGACACCTCGCAGGGACAGACTTAAAGAGATAGCAAAGTAGTTGTGGTATCATTTGAGAGGGAACGATACTTTGTCCTTAGTCTCTCTAATGACTTTAACTCTGCGAATCGCTACGATAAGTTTTTGGGTCTTTTTTTTTCTTTTTTTTAAGACCGAAACACAACTGAAGCGATCTCGAGGTTCCTCTCGTCCCTGAGAGGAATGGGTTTCCCGGCAGAAGCGCTTTGGGCAGGGTGCAGCTTCACGCCGGGTGGTTTTCAGTCCAAGCGAGTCTGTCGGGCCACAGGGCCCCGACTGTGCCAAACCCGGCCGGGAACCGCCACCCAAACTCTGCCGCCCCCCC